>JARVJO010000002.1:9549356-9569621 GCA_031762555.1 Cynodonichthys magdalenae | reverse complement strand
AATTGTGTTTCAATTCACCCCCCCCCCCCCCCCCCAAAAAAAAAAAAAAAAGAAAAACACCTTCTCTCCCCTCAGTAATGAACTGTTCAACTCTTTTTTATTTATGACATGGATGTAGTCCTCAGAGTTAGGTGTAAATAGTAATGAGCAAACACTATAATGATTAACAATTGCTTTTTTGTGGCTAGCCGACTGAACAAAAGGCTTAAAATAGCTTCTTACCTTGCATCATGGCCTCGAGCTCATCTGCCTGCCGATGTTCATTCCCAGATCTCAGAGCGAGCAGAAACAGTGTCAAACACACCGACTTCAGATCACCACCTTCCTCTTTGTCTGCAAACACCTTCACCTGGCTTTTCAGATCTCTCAGCCGGTGCTTCTGAGCTCGACGGGTTAAAGAGAGCAAGTGCTGCCGGGGTCTTCCACCTTTATTGGTTAGCAAGTAGTTTTCTAACTCTGATGAGTTGTGGTTTGTCTCCAGCTCATGGCTCAGACAGTGGGCCTTGAATAAACCGAGTTGTACTTGCTCGCCACAGCCTTCGCAGGGGCACAGCAGTGGCAGGGAAAGCAGTGCGGTCAAAAAGGTTTTGGTGGGAGGGATAAGATCATCAGGGGGACAGGAAAGGTTGCATGAAGGACAGTGGGGTCCCAGAACATGGGTGAATTTTATGATACAGCTGCGGCAGAAGAGATGCCCACAGGGAGCCTGAACTGGATCTGACAGCAGGTGGTCACACACCAGGCAGGTGAAGGAAATGATAAAATTTGCAGGGAGCTTCTCAGAGATCAGCTTGATACTTAGGTGGTCATTCTGGCAGTGTGTGATGTTCTTGACCCACTGCTCTCTCTGGATGCCAGTTTTCTTCCAGGATCTTACCACAGGCCCATGGCGGTCTCCGAAGGGTCTCAAGGCTCTCTTCTCACCAACAACAATGCTTTCACCATAGTCCCACCTGTTCCTTTTGGCCAGACTCTGCACTCTAGGAATAATTTTCCTCCTCTTCCTCCCCTTCCTTTGGAATGAAGGCTTCCTGGGGGAGCAAAGGTTGCAGTGAGAAGAATGCGGCTTCCATTCGGAGATTTTTGTCCTCGTGAAGCTGCAGACACCTCCTCCTCGAATGGCAATCATCCAGCATCGATGGCAGAAGGAAAGGGGGTGAATAGATTCTGTGTCCTCGGTCACATTCACTTTGAAGACTTTCAGGATGACTTCGGGCCAGGTTGTGAACTTGCAGCCCATTTTACGCAGTGCACATTTGCTCACTTCATCCAGAGCATCATGAACATTGTGCACTGGTCCTTTGACTTTCCTCAGCACCACTCCACAGATACGACACAAGCACCTGCATATAAAAAGAATACCATCATTTTTTTAAAATAAAAGCACAGAACAAGGTGATTTTATATATGTGAGATAAGTAATCACCTGAGATGGTTCATATGAGTGTCCATTTCCTGTAACTTCAGATCCACTCTTCTGCCAGGGCCATCCACATTTTCTTTGCTTTTTCCCCCCAGGCACAGTTTCATAACGCTCGCTGGACCCGCATCATGATCCGTCTCTATATTTGGAACTGTAGGAGGTGAGATTCCTAATGAGGCTCCTATCTCAGGCTGTGTTTCACTGGGTAGAGGTGCCTTCTCCATGGACTTCACCCTAAACAGCTTAAACTTCCACTGAGAATACTTAGAGTGGGGATGGTGAAGCTCAGCAGGCATGAGGGATCTGGGACCATCTGTCTCTGGGCTTTCTGCCGCCATGATGAAAATAAGATTCTAAACCCTGGAGAGAAAAAAGGAGAGGGAGATATTCATATGATCTACTGCAGAAGCTTTAAAATAATTCCAGCTGCCTGTGGAAAAAAAATGGATACAGAGAAAAGACTTGAAGGTTCAAATCCTCTATTAGGATTTGGACTTGTGTGTTCTCGGTGTTGAGCCAGTCACACAATTTAAAAGCACTGCTGGATTCCCTTTGAATTTACACATCATACATTCTGAAAGCCTTGACCTAGAGGGTTGTATTATCCCATAAGTGGCATTTAGATCTTGTGTAAAATGGATGAGTCAAGTACTAGAAGATCAATACAACACCCAAATTTTCCGTTCTTTGGTCTTCAAATTCATCATTCCTGTAGCCTCCATGTCTTTTTTCTTTTTTTCTTTTTTGACACTGAGTTTTCTAAGTAGAAAATCGTATCCCTGCAAGGCTGTCAGTCATTTATGTTAGTAGTTTTCTTGGCGGCTGAGAGAATTGGAGCCCTGGGAGGCTCCAACTGGCATTTAAAATGTAAGGGGAAGAAATCAGAGACATAGCTAAATTATTTCATAATACATAGCTATTGACTAAACAGAAGCAGAAAAGAAAACAAGAAAACCATTATATTGAATAAGCATCAAAAAAGACAGCTTTTACTGGATTCAGAAATTGTATTTCACCCAGCAAGTATACTCATGACACAGTACAGGTAAAATCAATCCTAATGCTGCTCTGATGGACCTTATTTCATCTCCTCCCATACAGGCTTGGTTCTATTACCAGTTCTGACAATAAGACAGTCAAACAATCTCAGAAACTATTATGTCCATTTTAGCCTTACCATTTCACAGCTATAGCAGGCACACCGTAGAATCTCCTGTCTATCCATCTTTTAGTGTTCTTACTACGTTTTCTCCCTCGGAGGCTGGAATCTGTCGGTCTACTCTATTTCCTAGATCTATGTCTGCTTCACAGGCTCAACTCTCATCTGAGACAAACAGCTGAGCCTGTATGCATCTGTGTCAGCTGGGCTCTTACCTTGTTGTTTTTTTTTTTGTCTCAGCTGGCATCAAGCTCCCGTGGGGGCCCTTTCTGCATGGGAGCACAAGGGAAGCCCTGGAGCCAGTCCCCTTCACATTACATACATTATTCTGTTTGAGAGAGGCAGTTTGGAGCTTCTGTTAACAGGAGCTGTGGTTTCATACAATGGGATTGCTTCGTGGTGGGTTGTATTTATACCCTTTCAAGGATGGAATCCCAACAGTCAACCCTTGCCACCTGATAGAAGCAGCTGACAAAAGGGGAGGAAAAAAACAACAAGGTCAACCCCAAAGAGCAGTTGCAACAGTTGCAAGTACAGAATCCAGCAGCATACCCCAAAACAAACAACTTTTTACCACAACACACTGATCCTCTGCTCCTCAGATCCATCTGCAGGCTCACCTCATCCAGGTGGCTACACTGAAACACAAATACTGTTCAACTTTTGAAAAAGACAGATTGTGCAGAAACACAGATCACATAAGTGAGCCATAAAAAAGGAAAAGTAAGTATTCATGTTAAATTGTTAAAGGCAAAATAAATTACCACAGTAAAATAAGAATTGGCATAACAACAGTAGCTTTTTTTGTATTTGCTGTCATTTCATTCTGCTCTGTAAAAGAAAAGAAGCCACACAACTGAGTCAGATTAGGTTGGAAGCAGAATGTTCACAACAGTTTTTGTTTTATAAATTAGATTTTTGAGCAACAGAGAAGCAAATAAACCACACAGGCAAAGATTATGGCTGAGTTTGTTTCAAATGTCAAGTATTCTTGAGAAAACTGCAGTGTAAAGTATCTATTTCTGTTATTTAGCCCTTTCCTCGTGGCCACATATTTTATTCAACTCTTCACTAACCATTCAGGATGAGTTTGGATTATACAGCATCATTTGATGTAGCGTCTCAGCAGGTTTGCAGAGTATTTGCCCAAGATCATTCTTGTTTCTAATTATCCAGGGGATTAATCTGGTGTATTCACCACAGGAGCCTGTTACTGTTGCTTTGGATTTGCCATCCAAGTCATTAGATACACAGTCAGTGGGCACCGAACAACAGTTGGGTCTTTCCCAGTCTTGTCAGCCTAACAGGGGAGCAGGAAGAATACTGGCAGGCGCTGCAGCTCATATTTGGTGCATATGTCCAAGTGTGACCCCAGCCAGCAGTGGCAGTTTTTATTTGTTTGTCTGTCTTTTTGACAGCCACGTCTAGTCGCAGGAAGTGTTGCTGAGCAAAGTTGGTGGTTTCAAAAGTACCATTTTCAAGGAGTACTCAAATCCGTCACACACAGCCAGCCGAGCATTCTGAGGAGCACAGTGTTTGATTCATTATGTATCTGAGAACAAACAAATGATGGATTGTTGCAAGATGTTCCAAACCTATTTATAGTTGATAGTTAGATTTATGATAGCCAAGTAGCCACATGATTTCAAGGTAAATGACACACCTAGCTCCGTGGCAGACAGAGACTGAGCTGCAGATGTCTGCCTGACAAACAAGCAGTGACCCCCTGAGACCCTTATCTCTCTGCGCCTGCTAATTGACTTGTTATTGATCAACTCAAAGGCAGTCTGATTTATGAGGAAGAGGACTTGTGGAGACAGCCACCTGGCATGGAGCGGAGTGTTATGAATGTGGGAAGCAAACCCCGAGGGACCACAAGCTGCAGTTTAGGAGGACATGCAGAAGTTTGAAATGCACCACTGAACGGACGCCTCTCACTTGGAGGGAATGTTTTGTTTTTTTTATAGAAGATGATATGATGAATTTCAACAAAGATCAGGGAGCAGTGTGCAGCAGTAGCAGGTGTTTGCAAGGGTAGAGATGTGGGTGAGTAATGTGGGGCCAGTGTGTGTGTGTTTGGGGAAGAGTGTGTGAGGAGGTAGGAACGAAAGTGGGATAAAGAGGACTGAATGTCTCTGTTGGGGAGCTGGAGGTAGTGTAGGTTATGACAAAGATAAGGATCAAATAAATATAAAGTAGTCCCACTAATCCATCCTTGAGAAACTTCGTAGTTGGTACTTCCAGATATGTGTGTGTAAAACAAGGAGACAGAGAACCAATAGAACACAGGAACAAGATGGTGATGAAAGACAGAAAAGGGGGATATAGTAGTGATCGTTTGAAAGGGAGTTGCACAGGATAACAGGCTTAGATCAGAACAGCGAACACAAAAGGACTTAGGCTGATTGCAAGCTGTGACAAGGAAAGGGGGAAAGAGATCAAGCCTTCCAGGCAGAACTACATAAGCCCAAAAAAGTCCTCAGACAGGGCAAGTCACACGGCAGCTTATGAAAATGTGTCAATAGCAGAAATAAACAATGAATGAATTCCACAGCTGCATTGGTATCTCCCTCACAAGGAATAAAATGTCAGCAATGCCTACATTTGAACAGACCAACCAAAATTGCACCATGGTATTTCAAAATGTCATGAAGAATGTGGGAATCTTTGTGATTACATTCGAGGGTAAAGAGGGCATTTCGCTTTTGTATTTCCACTGCGTGTCTCGCAATATATTGAGCATTTGGTATGCAAATTTTTTAATTGCGGTTTCAAAGCACGTTTGACATCTTCTTCTGCGTCTCCCAGACAATTCTGAGCTACTCTGTCCACTTTCCCTTCCCTCACCCAGAGACATGATTTGGTAGATTAATACTCAAGGAGGTAGATTCCAGCACAGACCTATTCATCAAAGCTTCCTGCCAGAACAAACCCCTTATTCAACTACTCAAATCCCCCCCTCATTCATCTCCCTGTCTCTCCTACTCACTGTCTTACTTCCTTTATCTCACTCCTGTTCTTCATCTGGTTTTGTTCATAATCAAAGTTCAGATTATTTCAATGAGATGGTTAATTAGCTTCCCTTGCTTCTGTACCAAAGGGTTAATTTTGCTTTCACTCACACAGTGACAGCCAGTTGAGTAATGTTGACTTGGAGTCATGTGTGACCCTGTATGACTTGGCTGCATTTGTTTTTGGCTCATTCTAGACGGATAAAGTCGTAACAGAACGCCCTGCAATGTCAGAAATTCTACAAGTAACGTCTACCAGAAGCTGCGGACAGAATCTTACATTTCAAGCTATAAAAATATTCATTTTGTAGGCTAGTTGAGTTTAGGGACTATATTAGTTCATTCCACATCTTTTGCATGATAACTTTCCTTGCAGCACTGCAGTTTTTGTTTTGTTTTTTTGGTTTTGATCCAGCTCAGTTCGTCTGTTGGGGAGTTACACAACCCGAGGAACAACGCACGTTATGTTATTGTTAAATGTCCTTTACAAGAACTCTGTTTTTTTTAAAAGAAGGGGATGTTTTTACAGTTCCAGGAAAGTTTACAAAAAGGTTATTAATGGGTTGAGACTGCATTGTGAATTTACTGCAGCACTGTGATGCAGCACAGCCCTGTGTAAAGTTAGACCTGCATCTGAGCAGACAATCCAGATGGATGTCGATTCACTCACAATAAACTGAAGAGATTAAATCCTAAGCCTTATTCAGGGGCACTAGAGAAGAGATGGTAAATCACGGACCAGTGTATTTAATCAAAAATAACAATGCTCTTTAATTCTGTGTTAATTAAATGTAGATTTCCCTGATTAAAGAGCAGTCATCTTGATACCACAGGTCCTCTACTGACATAAACATCCTCTCAGAAAGTTTGCCTTGTGTATAATCATGCATTAGTTCTGTTTTTTTCAAACTGTCTGGAGCTGGTTTACACAGAAGGTCTGTCAGCTGAGGGATTGCATTTTGTAAATAAGAACTGAAGATTTCAGACTTTCCTCATCCTTAAAGAAAGTCGTTCCTGGCAAATCGTTTAAACCGTCATAAGTAGTTTGCATCTACAAACTTTTCAAAAAGATTATGTAAATATACTATTTCATTTATTTATTTTTGTCAATTTAAAGTGATCTATAGCTTCCAGTACATGTAAAAGTTTTCAGTGAAATTCAGTGTTTGTATTATAAGAAGTTTTTCCCTAAACATAATTCTAATTTATTTTTTCTTCTTTTACTTTATGACATCATCGCATAACATAGTCACATATTGTCTTTCATGCTTTTATTTTGAATAAATCAGCTCATCCATCAAATCTGGCTCAACTTTGTAAGCAGGGGACTTTGTAGAAATGTGAACTAAATTCTAACATTTTGGTAAAAAAAAATGTTTAAAAATATGTCAAATTGAACAATAAGGAAAATAAAACTCTACTAGGTGATTGATAAAACTGTGGGTTTACAGGCTCCTTGGATAAAATAGTGCACTTCCAGAGCAAAACTGTGTAATTAATCATCTAACCAGTGTTCCCATCATAATTCCCCTCACAGCCACGAGGGAGAAAAGTATAATAAAAAAAATTTTCTATATAGATTAAGCTTTTATCCAAAAAAAGTCTATCGCTGAGGAGCCATACAAAGGAACAATGGTCAGAGAAGCTTATGGAAAGGATGATTCCATGTTCTTGGTCTTACGACTGATGCATAGCACACAGACATGATAGTAAGAAGAAAGAGGCTGGTATGAATTCTGTGGCTAGGTGGGGGCTCTCTTCAGGGAGGTTGTAGTCATTTGGCAGCCGGTCTAGTTGGAGAGGGAGAGGATCCTTTGGAGCCAGAGTCTGGATGATGGAACATTTATCAACCAGTCATTGCAATGATTCACATGATCCAACAGGGAGCCATATAGTTTACACGTCCAGGCTCCAGAAAAGAAAAAGAAAACTGCCAGAGGAAAGGATGATGATAGCTATAGGCTGTATGAGCTAATGAACAGAAATATACAGTAACTGAAAAGAATAGATTGGAGGTTTGTCTCAGAGTTCAGTGTAGCCTGTGGCTTGCTCCACACTGAGAAAGTATTGAGCCCAACTCAAGGGCGCATCGTATTTGTTCACTATTGTAAAACAAACATGCCTGAGGAAGAAACCAACTAACATGTATTCCCTGTAGTTGGGTGAACTGACTAGAATGGAATACATAAAGATCCCAATAAACAGACCATCAACCTACTCAGTGGCAGCTTTGGGATCACATAGATCTGATGGTACTGATATGGGTTTGCATTTGATGGCCTGTCTGTTGAAGCAACAGACTCTGCATAAGCAAATAAACTCCTAACCGAACGGGGACTACAGGAAAGAGGCAAGGGAGAGTTGTGATAGCTTTAAGAATGTTGATAAAAATCCCATTCTATTCATCCTCCTCTCACTCTACTTTTACTAACTTTGCCTTTTGGCTCCTGGGGGGAAGTGCATCATTCAATTCATCCCTCCTCCTTTTTGTGTGAGACAAGGAGCTGGAGAGCATTGCAGACTGTTTATTTAGTCAAAGGGAGTTATGTGTATGGAGATTTTTTGGAACTGAGGAGGAGGCTGAGTACTTCATACAGCTGTCAGCAGTATGGGTGTGAATGATGTTGTGTTTCTCATTTATTTTTTTGCTGTTTTTCTACAATTATTAGAGTTTACAAAGCAACATACTGTAGTTCCTCATTTGGACACAGTTTGACGTGCATGACAACATGCTGTTTGCCGAGCTTATTTTTTCAAATTGGTGGCAGTAAAGAAAGGAAGGACAAAGCATCTGCATGTTCCTCATTGGTTTGTTAATTTTCTTTTTGAAACAATTTTGTTGAGGTGATTGTAATGAAACAGGAGATAAATAAATAATAAATAAATAGTTTATTGTTGAGACGCCATTGCAGAATGAGATGATGCCTCAGCTCCTGTACTTTTGCTTTTACCAACACGTTCTTTTTTGCTCTATGCTGTTTCAGCAGCGCCCTCTAGTGACAAGAAGCAATCACAACAATAGAACATGTCCACTGTGTAAACACAAAAACCCAATAAACATTGAGTAAAATGATCAAAAAATAATTATAAAAAATAAATAAAAATAATTAAATAATTTTTTTATCATCACCTTACAAACATTTGTGGAAATGGGATTTAAAAAATACAGATAAATACGTTTTTGAAAGATTATAAATACAGTGTTTATGGGGGGGAAATGACAAGAAACACTATTTCTAGCCAGGATAAAAACTGGAAAAATTGTCATCATAAAAGTTCCCTAATTTGGTGCTTTAATCAAAATAATAGTTTTCAGTTATGTTAAAGTGTTTATATTGAAATTTAAAAATCGAGTATTTTGTAATTAAATATTGTGCCACTTGTGCACTGAAATGTGTGCCAGAGTTTGATCTTTTCAATACGATAAGTCTGCAGGTAGAAAAGTGAAGAAACAAACGTTTAAAAAATAAACTTAATAAACTTAATAATAAATAATAGTAATAACGTGTTATTTCAAATTTGCATTGCAAAAATCTTTTTTATTTTATTTTAGCTGAAGCTTGATAAAATAAAAATAAAGTTTTTAAGTGATTAAAGATTCTTAGTGCACAATTTGTTACAATCCATCCATGGTTCCATTAATCATGTAACTGTAATATGATTGTTTAAAAGAAATTGTACCCATCCTACATAAATTGATTAAATTAAATGTGTTTTTCTTGGGGAAAAGCTAAATTTTGAGTGATTGTTAAAAATTTGTGGGCTATGATACAAAAATATTCATAGAAAATCATTAATTAGATGTGTTCATTTGAACCAAAGAATCCAGCAGGATCTGACAAATCATTTGTTA
This sequence comes from Cynodonichthys magdalenae, assembly GCA_031762555.1. Lineage (NCBI taxonomy): Eukaryota > Metazoa > Chordata > Actinopteri > Cyprinodontiformes > Rivulidae > Cynodonichthys > Cynodonichthys magdalenae. The sequence continues at coordinate 9,560,175 of JARVJO010000002.1, read as the reverse complement.
ATGCGAAATCATTGTTATGACTTAAAGTAAAAAAAAGCACATAACTTTTTTGCTTTGTGTGAGATTTGCACTTGGTGTATGGAAAAATGTACATAATGTGCTTCAGGCTGAAAAGGGCTCATTTTGGTTCCAGTATAAATGAATGTCTATTGTCAGCTCATTATCATAAATCTTCTTTAAGAATATTCACCCATGCCAAACTCTTTTCCCATGATGGCTGTATCCAAGTCTCCCTTTATTGCATTTTTTTTCACCTCTTCCTCCACTCCCTTCACTTTAATTTATTGTCATTGTGAAAAGGTTTGTCACTCCCAAGTAGAGCACAGCCCATTATCATAAACAGGCTAATAAGTAACTTCACACAATGTGTGCAAAGCAAAACACACTCAATATGCAAACTCGAAATGGGCTGTTAAAGAAACTAGTGCCGAGTGATTATATTTGTAATTTAATTTCCTTGGTCATACAGAGATAAGAGGAGGGAGAAGCTGGCAAGAAGTGAATAGAGGCATGAGAATGGAACTACAGCTTCATTGTCTGGACTGAGATGTCCAAGACAACACTACTTACGGACAAGGTTACTGTCTGGGAAACACGGTCGATGTACAAATGTTTAAATTGAAAGACTCAAAAAAAAAAATTTTAATTAAAGCTATGAACAAAAAAAAACCAGAATGGGAAACTTGTGCATGCAAATAATGAGGACCAATAATTTTAGTTTGCAGCCCAGGTTCCACCTCAAACAAGAAATTCTCAAGCTCAAATCTTGACTGGAGCCTTTCTGGGTGGATGTTTCTCCCTCTACACATGTGGGTTTTCTCCAGCTTTCTCCCACAGTGCCAAAAACACACCTGTTAGATAAACCGCTGATTCTAAATTTACCCTTAAAGTGTGAGCGTGTTGGTTGTGTGTTTCAGTGCGGCGTGTATTCCATCTCTGGCCTGTTGACCACTGGGAAAGGCCACAGTTCCCCACAACTCTGAACGAGACAAAGTGGGTACAGAAAATGGATGAAATGTGCAACCTGTAGTGGTTGTGACAGCACCTGAATATAAAGTGCTGAAATGGGATCTACAAACATGAATGTGAGTTTATTGCAAACAATACAATATATACATATATTTACGCTTATCTAGACCACTTTCTTACACTAACTATCTAGTAATTTTTTTTTCTTCAGTGAGAAAAATATTATTCCATCATAATGTGTATCAGCAAAGAAGCCGAGAAAATTGGATTATTAGCATCATGGTTCTGTGTAAAAATGTATTTTACCCCTTACTGTCAATGCTGTTTTTGCTCATATTCAACCCTGAAGAGACAAAACTGTGTTTGTATTTGAGAATGACATCTGCTGTGATGTACAAAGGCTTATATGAGTCATATTCAAGCAAGTAACAATTGTCTACTGGTAGCTCAAATGTCCAATACCCCCTGCCATCTGTTAGGAGAGCTGGTTTAGAACATCTCCCATGGGTTTTATGAATAAGTAGGAAATGATCAAGAAATACTTTCTTTTCCTTTATCCAAAATCTTGTTCTGCAAAAAAGAAAAGAAAGAAATTCAATCAGTGAAGTGGTTTGGGTGGGATGTCAGTCAGAGCAGAGGCTCATTGCAGATTCAACAGACAAACTAAACCCAGTCCCAGCGAGAAAAATGACTGAAGGACAAAAGCTGTACTCTCCACTACATCTTCATGCCCTCCCCTCTCCCTCCACTTTCTCTGAGATTGTAGAATTCCACACAACAAATTCCCTGACTTCCCCATTTTCAAAGAGTGTCCACTTAAACTAATGATAGCGCAGCAGAGGTCACGAGACAGCGGTAGTCAGACTCTGGTTTTAACTTCATCAGAGCATTCAGATCTATAGAGAGCCGGTGTTGAGGGATGTTGAGAACAGACAAAGTTCATCAAAATGTGACACGACACAAAGCTGCACAGAATTAGGGGACATGGTGAAACTATTTTGTGACATCTCAAATCCCCTGTCCTTCTTTGTTCTCTCCTCCTCTGATCTTTATGTCTTTTTCTCCCCCTGCTGTCTCGTCTCTCCCTGTGTATTTCTTCAGTGTCTTCACTTTGAACCTAACAGCAATAACCTGCCAGGAAAGTTACAAATGATACGAATGAATTATGCAAACCGACGAGAAATAAAGCAGCGAGAAGTGTGGAGTTTTGCTCTTTATTTCATAATTCATCAGGTCGACCAAATCATGCCAAATAAAAGTTGAGTGATTAAGGAGTTCAGCACATTTTGGCTGAAAGGCTTCGTAAATTTGCTTTAGAATATCAATAACCTTTTGTCTACCTCACATATGAATAAAACAAACACATATATACCCACATTATGCATAAATGAACAAAGTTTCTTCCTTTTTTTTTTCATTTTATTACCCATCAAATAATAGTGTCTTCTCATTTCAGCAGCAACTGTAGGATGTAGCAAAGCAAAGGATGTTACACCAGCACCACCAACTGGTCAAAGAGAAAACAGCAAGTTTTGGATGCTTTTTTTTCTTTCTTTTACTTTCTGAAGTACAAAGTTGGAGCTGAGAAAATCAGATTAAGAAAGCCTTACCATGCTTCTTTGGTGGTTTTATTTATCTTTGTGAATGTGGCCAAAGAGCATATGCCGCACAGAAAAAAGTTATATAGTTTGGAGGCGGTGCAGCATAATCTCATAATCATCTAAATCTCTGACTCTGCTTGTGTTTTATCCACGTGGACAACCATTGTCCATCTGATTGATGTCTTTGCAGCAGATGCCCTTCAACAATCCACACTCTCTCTGTGTCAGACCCCCTGTCTACCTCTGTGTTACGACTCCCACCATTCATCTTTCATGTTATTTTCTTCTTCTTCTTCTCCCCTTGCCCCTAACTGTCTTACAATCTCTTTGTTTCTATCTCCATATTGATTTGGCCTGTCTCACTCTGAAGGCATTCTCAATCTTTGGTCTTTTTTTTTTTTTCTTTCAGAAAGGTAAGATGTGATGGCGGAAAATGGAAAGGGGAGAGTTTGTTTACGAGTTGCTGACAGCCGTAAAACACTGTGTGCTTTCAAGCTCCCAGACAGCGCCCAGTGAGTGAAATAAAAGCAACTTAAGGTGAAAAGAAAATCAATTTTAAAAGTGCTTTTACTTACAAAGGAAACTGTGCTACCAGTGCTCCTAATTTAGCAAATAAAATTTAAAGTTGTTGGGTTGTTTTGGGGGGTTTTGTCTAGAACTTTCCAGCTGAGACAAAAATGACAGAGCTTTGCACAGGAAGCAAAATGGAGGAATTTGAGTATCGAATAAAAAAAATCTCTGTAGAACAATTTTGTCCATGGATCGCATGCTGATGCGCCATGACCTTCAAGGACGTTCCTCTCATTTACACTGCAATTAAGCACTACCCTATTGGTAAATTGAAAAAGAGACAAAAATCCTCTGTGGGTTTAATAACAAACTCATTACGAAGGCCCAACAGGGCGGAACTGGCTTTTAATTAGAGCAACACCTGATTAACGCCCAATTAACAGAGCCAGAGCCACTTAATTCTCTCCACTTTGGCAGGTTGAGAATGTAAACATAAACAGTCAGCATCTGAGTGCTTCCTTTCCTCCTGGGAAGGTGTGAGAGAAAAGTAAATAATGAATTTGGAGTCAAGCTGTTGTCTGGTGGTCCAAATACTCAGCAGTTCTGGGATCTGAATGTCTTGGATGCGTGCGGTAAGTGTTTCCGAAAGGAAACAGATGCAGGGCTGGCTGGCTGGCAAAAAAAATAAATAAAAAATTGCTTCAGCACACATGCAAGTCCTGGCGGGCTGGTGGACAACTGTGCAAACAGTGAAGAGTGGTGTTCAGCCAGAAAACACGAGCTCCTGCTTTTCCCCATTCCCAGTTTAAGGTAAAGTTTTGTTTTTTAGGACAGAAACTTGTTTAAAAATTCAGAGTTTTAGTTTATTAAACAGCTGATTTTGCCACCAGAGCAATCTAACTTTTATTGAATATAAAAGTAACAAGTCTGGACACGAGCAAGTTTCCTTTAGTTTTTACTTTTTTTTGATGAGTAAAACAGTAAAGCGTGCTTTTCTTGGCATCATGTGAAAAACAAGTTTGCCTTGACGAGAGTTAGGCAGATTTTCTTGTTAAAGTGTTGATTTGTTTAAAATTGCTCTTTTTGGCTCAAAGAAAAATCTTTTGTATCTGGTCTAACAGCAACATTGCTGACCTGCAATGCAGCTGCAATCGCTGAAATTACTCAGATCTGAGAAAGTTTCTTCTAGAGCACCTGAAAAACTGTGAAACGCTTTGATGAAACTTGTTCTCATGGGACAGAAAGAAGCAAAGAAAGCGCATAAGTTATGGCCTCTCGATGCTGAGAAGTTCTACAAGTTTTCTAAATGAAATGACCACAATGAAAAAATCCTAACCAGACGTTCACACTGCAGTTTTAGTTTTCTTTATTATCAACAAAAACAACTATTCCGTTTTTTTTCTCTTTTATAAAAAGAATCAGTGCAGTGCATTTACAGTGTTTTTTTTTTTATGGAGCTCTTTATAATAAAGTTAAAGTAGTTCACATGATATAAGAGTTATGTTTCACAAGAAACTTTCAAGTGAAGACCCTGACTGAGTAAAAAGTAAAAATGTTTTGTTTACATTTTTTCCCAGCTAAAAGCCCACAAACACATTAGGATTTGTTCCAGGCAGGTAAGCAAACTTCAACAAAATCCTCCTGAACTTCAGTACTTTCCAGTCTTTAATTTAATGTCCAGGTTTTACAGTCAAAAATATTCCTCCTTAGTGTTTTCTTTAAGTCAGGGATGAAGGCATGGTGAAGAACTCATCAGCCCTGCAGGAGATGTGTTTGGTCCCTTTGAGACTCAGATAATCATAATGAGTCTCTGTGTTTTAAACATCACGCCCTTATTTATGAGCTTCTTTCAAAACATTGAATATGTCCCTGTTTGAAGCTATGTTGCTTTTCCGGAGAGCAGGCTGGTACTCCTCGCTGAAAAGCCGTTTAGCAGAAGAAATCCTCCACTCCTCCACAGCCTTCTCCAAGTCAGGTATGATGTCTGGCACGACAGCTTGTTCGGCGATGAAAACGATCGACTCCACGACCAGCAGCAGGATCCAGCCTACGGCTCCCAGCCAGTATGAGGATCCGAGGCTGGTAAAGTCCTGATGAATATCCTCCCGATGCTGATAGGTAAAAAAGGACCAGCTTAGGAGGAAGAAGAAACCTATAGATAAAGTGAAAGCATGAGTTAAATCACTGTTTTTAAAAGAAGTCATTAGGTTCATTAGACCTGCTCAAAACTCCTGAAGGGTTAACTGGGTGTGGGGATTCTTTACTTTCAAAACAACGTTAATTAAGTAACATGATCAGTATGTGTGAAGCTACAGAAATTCTCCACATATTTACACAAATGAAGCTCTGTTTCGTACCTGTGGAGGCCATGGTGAGCTGCAGCAGGTTGGTTGGGTAGAGGGCCTGTCTTGCCATGAGGAGAGAGCGGGTGTTGGAGTAGGACTGCACCGTCTGAGACGTCCAGCAGAGGGCAAACACCAGGCAGAGAGCTCCAGTGCTCACAGCCATCAGGAAGGAAATAACTCCAAAGACTCTCTCTGCTTCCAGAGCTGGAAGACACACAACAAACACAAGGGTCTAACTTTTCATTTATAGTATGTTTGCACTGTAAATACATAACTGTAACAATGAAGGAAGTGATCAGCACACTGAGGGAAAAACTGTGAAAAGAGACTTTTTTAACAGTGCTGAACAACAGTCTTGTTTGGGAGTCACTTTTTGATGACAACCATAAGTGGCACAACCAGTTCAGCCTTTTTAAGTGTTTACGGGAAACAATGTATGTGGTGTAGTTAATGTGTTGTTAAATCAACAGACAGTTAACCAACAGCAGAAGTGCTACACATCCTTGATCCACTACTGATAACAATTCATTGATTACAGTTTTTTTTCAAACTATAATGTGTTTTGCTAGGTTTTTTTACTGCATTTTCATATATAATACATCTATCAGTCAATGTATCAATCACTAAAACTACCAGGCAGTGAAAAAACACCATGCTGAGAACAGATTAGTCACGTTTTAGCGAAACTAATTTTACCATTTCGATGACTCTTGCCATGTTTTTTAAAGTGGGGGCTTTTTTTTCTGTTCTTACCATCAACAGTTTGTTGAAAAGTTGTTTTTTGGTGGGAATATAATTAAAAAATATTCTGCTAAACATGTAATAATTAATAAATAGTCAATAAAAGTTGCAAAAAAACATTTTAAAAGTTAATGTTTCATTACATATTTTGTAGCTCTGTTTGTGGGTTTGCAAGGGGGGTCCCCGACAAGAAGCTAAGGCTGTTTGGGGGGCCATGGCATGGAAAACTTTGTTTCTATTGTAGGGAATCTTTGCTCATTTCAGGCAATGTACAACCCTATTTAACACATTTTACAAACATTATGACTTTATAGTAATATATAGTACTACAGTTATAGTATTAAACTTGCCTCATTACAGTATTTACCTGTACTACGATTAAACAAATCATTAAAAAAAATTGTGAAATAAAAAGTGTTAACAAACAAATCATAATATGATAAAAAGCTGAAATTCTTCAGTTCTCATCTGTTTCGGCCTAATTCAAAATTTTAAACATTTTTTTCTTTAAATACTTTTAAGATTTAGTGTACAAACAAAAGTTTTAAGAGATTTGTGAACTACTGCATTCTGGTTTTCCAAAGGTATTAGTTATGTAATAGTTGAAATTTTAAAGGTGAGTTCATACAAAAACAAGCTTCAACGCACCTTTGCTCTTGCCTAACCCAGCAGTGTCAGATGCAAAGAATGCAATCCTCTGAAACGGGAGCAAGCTCCAACTTGTTTACCACCGCTCAGAAGTTTTATCCCTTAACTGTTTTCTCTTCATATTGATTCCTGCTAGACTTTTAGGAAAACAAAATAAATCTCCCAGAGGCTGATTACCAGCAGGACTAGTGCCTTATCAAACCAGCACAGCAAAGACTTACATCTGCCTCATTAAATAGTTTTATTCACTTAGTGCTTTCACCTAACCCACAGTGACAGCTATCGACAGATGGCAAATTAGATGTGTTGACTCAAGAAAGCTCTCAGAGAGGTAAACACTGCTTTTTACTCACCATTGAAAACATTGTCTTTACTATTAGCCTGGTCACTTGTGTCCTCGTTCCATGTTGCCCACAGCCCCTTCTGGTTCAGCCAGAAGGGTGTCCAGACAGCGTAGCTCACACAGAGGCAGCCTACTAATCCCAAACATGACTGAGCAAACCTGAAGCGACCAATGGAGTCTCCCAGATCAAGAAGTTTCATTTCTACACTGAAAGGAAAACACAAGGAATAAGGTCATGTACTGAGGCTGAAATACAAAAAGAGAAACTTTTATTTACATCAGCTTAAAAAATGTGTTACCTGTCATTGATGAGAGCAAAATATCTGAGGCAAAGACGTGAAGCAGCGTCCTGATCTCAGTCTGTGTGCAAAACAAATGTCTGCTTTGATTTGCCACTGCATCAAGGCAACAGTGCAAACACTTTCAACGTATTGTTTCTTCCACTACATGTGACCACAAGCCCTCACTGACAAATCAGCCCCCTTCATGTAACTCCACCTCTGCTGCAGTGGAAACTCCCCCACGCCATCACCCAGTGGAGAAACTTCCCCGTGAATTCTCCACTGCGACTGTAGAGAAAGTGAAAGCTGCCCTTATTTAGATTTTACAGAAGCAGAGGTTCACGTGTTCCTGATAAATACAGACAAATGAGTCAAAAAGAAAAAAAAATAGAATTGAAGGGGAAGTTAGAAGGTGTAAATTCTTGTAAGGCACGAAAAACATGATCTATCAAACTATCCATTAGTTTTTCCTTTCTGGGTTGCAGGGAAGCTGGTGCCTGTCTCCAGCAGTTGTTATATAAGAGGCAGGGGGGGCACAATGGACAGATCCCAAGTCCATCACAGGCAGACAAACAATTATATTCTCACTGACAATCTAGAGCTACCAGTTAACCCAACATGTGTGTTTTTGGTCTGGAGGAGGAAACAGGAGTTGAGATACATCATTTAACAGCAAAACAACACTGACATTTACTTGAATATCACAGAAAGTGTGTGCGTGGAAGGGGGGGGTTTGTTTTCAGGTCATTATGCATAACAACACAAAGGAAATCCCACTCTCACTGACTGTGGACAGTGTGTGAGGGCGTAATCAACCTCAGTTGTCTCCCCGATTCGTCATGTAACTACCACCCTCTGCAGTTTCCTTTGTTGCAACGGAACAGCACCCCACAGACCACCCAAACGAAAGTTTTCTATATAAAAAAAAACATTCACACTAATAATCTGACGGCAGCAGCTTCCTACACAGCAGACTTCCCGAGTAAAAACAGAAGTCTGTAAACTTGAAAGAGACATGTCATGCTTTTAAAATCTTCTTTTTCACATTTAAATCCTTCAGTTGGAGTGATAAAGTGGAACTGCAATGATTTGGTCTGAATTCCTCCTTATTGTAACTCCACAAGCCCCTTTTTCAACAGGTTGAAAAATACGGCCCAAACATAATATAAAGACATATGCAGCACTGGGAGAAACTAAATTAAACTTTTCTGCACTCATAGACAACAAAATGCATTTAACAGCTAAACAAATATGTGGATTTTACATGATTTATCCTCTTTAAATAAATGATAATACAGCAATAACAGAGATTGACTCTTTATTCACAGATCAATAAATACACAGAAAATCAAATAAAATGAACTGTACACAACAGAAATAAAACAGTTTGAATTTGAGGAACAATATGTCATGTAGAGTACAAAAAACAATGTTTTCTTCACTCGTAGGTTCACAGTAAGGCCTCAAAATTCATATAGAAACTATTTTATACCCTGACCTTTAAAGTGTTCTTTTTTTCTTCTTCACTCTTTACCATAAACTCTAATGAGTCATGGTTTTGTGCAATATTTGTGTCTGTTTTTGATCATACAAGAGGAAATTTTGTCAGCTACATTTGTGCTTTTTTAAGATCCCCCAGCTTACTTTCTGGCTCTTTGCAGCAGGGCCTTGAACACGTCCAGAATCTCCGGGTCCTCGCCGGCAGACAGCTCTGGAGTGTTTTTCTCCAGCCAATCAGACGAACGGATCTGATGCCTGAGAGTACCGATAAGCGAGTCCAGGCCCTCGGGGGGCTTCGACGCTTGGCAGTCCAGCAAAACAAGCTCTTCAGCAGCAATGGAGCCTGGGTCAGGAGCAGGGCTATCCCTCCCCTTCAGCTGCTCTGATGACTGGCTGTGGGGTGATGATGTCGAATTGACAATCACAGCCTTGTCTGGTTCGGAATGCTCCTCTTTTACTGAGCTTTTGCTCATGTCAGCAGTCCTTTTGATAGGGCCTGTATCAACGCTGGCACTTTTCTTTTCAGCTTCTTTCAAAGCCTCCCGAATTCGCTTTAGGCCTGAAAAAACACAAAACATGATTAATAGCCACTCAAATGTGTTTTAGAATGACACAAAAAGGCAACTCATTTGATCAATGTTGATTTACACAGAGATAAAAAAAAAAAGTCAATGAGAGTTTGGTGGAGATTGAAGAAGTTGTGGTGCAATATTCAAAAGATTAAGACTTGTTTTTTATCCTGAAGACTTTATCTTGATTGTGGCAGAAACTATAATAAGGGCAGGAAAAATCAGGAAGCATACATGAGGAAAATACAACCTCATGAATGCTCAGCACAGAATTAGATTATATTTACAGCGGGTGACACAATTTCAGGAGAAACTGCAGTGGGATTGCTGAAACTACCCATCACATGTCCCTTGCTAACTGCTGTAAATATTGAACGGAATTAATCAAAGTGAGTAAATAACACAGTGATGAGAGAAGCTGCAGACGTCTATCAGCTGTGAGTTCATCAGGTTGCCACGGTGATGCCAGGTGATGATTTTACCTAATACTAAACATTTCTTTAAAGCTTTATCACAAAATGGTTCAACCAAAAACAAATTACAAAATCACGACTTCTGGATAATCAATTATGTAGCCACTACTTATAATATCTTACCAGTATATCCATTCTGTATTTTTAATTTATTGTTTGTTTTTTAGTGAATTGTCTAGTTGTGCTATATGGCTTTTTATTCTTTTTAAATATGTTACTTGATATGTTTAAGCCATTTTTTTTAAATCATAGAATCTTGTTAATTTGTATGTATTGCATTTATATCTATGGTACCCTGAGAGAATATAGATGAAAACTATTTACAGTAATGTGCACTGTCCCTACTGGAATAAACAGCAATGATGCAGTTTTTCCTATCTTGGCCAGGACTCCATTCAAAAAGATGTTTTTAACCTCAATGGGATTATTTTACCAATTAAAATAAAGGTTTAATAATAATAATAATAATAATTATAATATTAAAATTGTAACCAAATGTATGACATAAAATGACAATTTTGATCATAAAAGTGAATTAAAAACAAAAAAAAGTTTGATTTTCTCTCAAATTCTTTCTCCTATTTTTCACTGGATTTGATGATCCTTTTGAATGATTTGAAGTTTTTAAAAAGCTTCCGGTGGATAATAACGTATTATTCTATATTGTCCATAACTAACACCATGTTCAAACATAAGGGTGTCCATATGTGCTCTTGGCACCAGAACAACCTAGGCCGCAGTTCAATGATCGACTTTGTTGTCGTTTCATCTGATCTGCGGCCGCATGTTTTGGACACTTGGGTGAAGAGAGGGGCGGAGCTGTCAACTGACCACTACCT
>JARVJO010000002.1:9518675-9549256 GCA_031762555.1 Cynodonichthys magdalenae | reverse complement strand
CTGGGTCTCTCTGCTTAGGCTGCTGCCCCCGCGACCCGACCCCGGATAAGCGGAAGAAAATGGATGGATGGATGGATATTCTATATTGTACATAAACCACAATCTGAAAAAACACTTTGCGGTGCTATAGTGTTTACCCATTAAATCAATATTTTAACAGACCATACAGTTTAGTGTGGTTTCTCCTTTTTGAATATTAACACAGTCAGAATCTGCCACACATCACAGAAGTTTCCTTTACTCCCCAGCTTCACGTTGAGTTTCTACACCTGAACATTTCGCTACAACCGAGTTACAGTTTTCTGTTGTTTCATTTTTCTCTTTAATTTGATTAAATAAAATGCCATTTCTGCCCCGGAAGAGAAGTTTATTTATTGACTTAAGCCTCTTTCACTATAAACCTCTTATCTTTTGGTGGCAGCCCCAACAGAAAGTGACCTAGATCTCTGCAGAGTCTGTGTTCAACAATGGCACTTATCTCTTTGCTTATGCTGGTCCAAACTTAGATATGCAAGAACAGCTCCTGAAACAGTGTATATATGCCCCAGTTACTGTTTCACATTAGAGGCATAAGGGTGATCTACCAGAGTCTATTTTATTCAAGACATATGTTACACTGAATGTTGTATTTTAACATACAAAAGGTAAGTTGTAAGTAATGCATTGTTCCTGAGCCTCTTTGTCATAAACATTTTGTTTGAAGATCCTTACAACACTATAAAGTACATAATACACTTTTGTAGGTCATCATAAAACCTTTGAAAAGCACAGAGTATGAATTTTTCCATAAGCCCCAACATAAAAAGTGTGTCCTGTTTTAAATTAACATTTAAGTTGGTAAAATGATGAACATGGGAGTGGGCAAAAAAAAGTAAAAGATCAAAGATACTTTGAACCTGTAAAAATATAAGTATATTACTGTCATCTAACAATGCCACTGTTCTGAGGCCTGTTTTATGCTCGGAGCTGAATACAGCAGATTTAAAACCAGGTGGGAAGGCCCTATTATTCATGTAAGAACACATCTTTTCTGTGAGTCAGTTTATTTGTCATGCCAGACCTTAATAGAGAATTGAGTTTGCTAATTTAAAAAGACGTTTATCTACACTAGTGAGCCTCACTAAAACTTAAAAGGACCACACTTCTTTACCTTTCAGGTAACAGTGTAGCCACTCAAGGGTAGGACATGCAACAACTATAATATATAATAATGGGAGAAAACCCTTAGTTGGACCAGGAGAAAAGAAAAATTTATTTATGAGGTTTATCCTCATCATAGTCAAATGGGATAGCTATTTATTTGGCTATTGATCCATAAAGGGCTAAACTGATAACTAACTACAGTGCATATGTAGTTTATAATTTCATGAACACATTCTATAAATCATCCTAATTAAAGCTCTGGGATAAAATAGTAACATGGCAAAAGAAAATTCCAATTTGCTTTTTTTTTTAATTGCTAACAGAGCACCGAGCTGTGTGGTAAAATTCCAGTCATACAGACCTCTTATCAAAACATGAACTTAACTAGAGAAAGATTTTACAAATGTAAAAAAAAAAAAAAAGCTAGACAGTAAGATACTGAAACAACTGACCGAGCTGAAGGTGGTGCTGTTGATCTGCGAAGACGATTCGAAACCATCCAGGAGTGGAGCAGGAGAACGCTTGGCCACAGCTCAGCAGAACCTTGTGTCTGAGGAAACACCTCCACAGATGCAGCTCCTCCTCAAATGATGACTCCCGGAGATACTACCAAAACAACGAGACAGAACTGAACCCTTCAGGACTCTAATGTTTTCAAAAAGGACAAATCTACTGCTCTTTTAAGATAAAATATGTGGCTCATATTGTTTGTGCATGAATTGCAAGTAAATAAATCCGTGTAAATCTAGCTGTGGTTACCTTTCGGAGGTCAGCCCAGACATATAGAGCAGCAGGTCTGTCCAGGAAGGGGGTCCCTATGCTGCGCAGCTCTCCAGTCAGAAAGCTGTGAGCAGTTTTCAGCCTTTGTCTGTTTTCTGGTAAAAATGTATTGTTGATCCATTCTAAAAAAAAAATGCAAAATTACAATGAGTAAGTTGAAAGTTACTAGTATTTAAACAGCTTCATATACAGCAGGACTCCATAAAAAGCTGCAAGAGGACTGAATCGTTTTAAATGTGAAGTATGCACAGGAAAGCAGCGTCACCAAATTAAGTGACTCATCCTCTAAGACATGTTTATGGTAATTCTAATGGTCCTGATGCTGTGTGTTTTTGTAAACACACATGAGACCAGGCTGGTACCTGTGTCCTGAAGCAGCTGTGCCACCTGGTGCTGCAAAGTTCCAGAGACACCGTGAAAGGAGCCCAGCTGAGCCAAAGCCTCCACAATGTCTCTGTTCTCAGTATACAGAGTGCCTATTCTGATTCCTGCCATTGCAAAGTCCTAGAACAGGGACAAATCAGAACAAAGAAACAAAGAGCTGTGAGACTGAATACCCACAGAAGAAGAGATTTTCCTCTTCTGTCAACAGGAACATAAAAAGTCCTACACACTTTCAGACCTCGGCTGTACGTACCTTGCTCAACCCCCACATCACATGCGTCCTCTGCGGGTCGGGCAAACTAAAATAAGGGCATATCAGCGGGAGATAAGAGGATGTCCGCAGCCACAATTGTGATGATTAAGGGTCTAATAGAGTAATCATGCAGTACCTGTCTAGACTGAGGACACTGTGAAAGGTGACAGATTCATCAAAGACCGTCAGCATGTACACCTCGTCTACAATGACGTGCAGCTCATTTCTAAACCGGGAGAAAGAGGGTCCAAGCAGACACAAATATTTCAGTCCAGCATTATAAGCTTCAGCTTTGTACTGTTAGCGGTTATTTATGACAAAGAAAATGCAACATAAACGTGAAGGGAATCCTCAAGCGTCCGCTGTCAGAGTAAAAGCCCTGAGATTTATGGTTACAGCAGCTCTGTGCTTTAAGGGGGTCTAAGGAGAGAATAACTCTGGCGAGATTGTTCAGACAACAGAAGATGATACAGGAAACTCTTCCACACATAGCTGTTATTGACAATATGCTGCAGGTTATAGAGAGGTGATAAAACTGTGTGACAAACACTTGATACTTCATGCACACACACAGAACGAACCTCACAGCGTGAGATAATAATGGGGTTAACGTACCTTTTGGCAAACTCTAAGAAAACAATCATTTCTTTCTGAGTGTAGATCTCAGCCAGAGGATTGTGGGGGTTCATCAGAATAATGGCTCGGATGATCAGACCCTTAAAGAAAGAGGCAGCCTCTGGGTAAATATAAACATCTTTATTGCATCGGAGCAGTCTTTTAGAGCCAAAGTTTTATTATCTGCATTAACATGTGTGGATCTGCTTAGCTTTAAATATTCATTAAAGAAAACAGCTTAATAAAAGATGTTTCCATACGTTACCTCTTGTTTAGCTCTTTTTAGACCCTCTTCTAGTTTCGCCACAGTGAGCTGGAACGGTCGACCGTCTTTGCCTTCAGCCTTTAATAAAAACAAGGAAAAAAATATTGTTACGTATTGTTTAATATTTTAAACTCCAAGATCAGAAACTGTTTTCTTACCTCACAATCAAGAGGAATATGGAAGAGTTTTACATCGCTATACAAATTCAGATTTTCAGTGATAACACCATAGAAAGGAGTCGGAATAAGGACTGCATCTACAACGCAAAAACATTAAACACCACATAATATTATTTCTATAATTTAATACACATTAGAATTAAGACAAATCGTGATTTTCTTTAAGGTCATAGTTTCATTAAGATGCAAATCATCGTGAAAAAACTGATCCACGTTAACATTAATATGTGAAAACTGTTTATCGTGCATTTGATTCTCATGGCAAGTTAAAACATAAACTAAAGCACCTGAAAAGAGATCCTGCCTGAAGCTGAACTGAAAAATGTGACATTTAAGTTGATGCTTTTAAAAAATGGTTTGTACAGTGCCCGTCTGGTGATATTGGATAAAAAAAATTATCTCGTGGACACGCATTATTATCTCAAGGCCACGAGATAATAATGCGTGATAATTTTGAGCAGCCATGTCTTCTTCAGTCAGATTATGTATACAGTAAATATGTTGTTTTTGTGTTTAACTGTTCAAAGGTACCCTACATAAATGAAGACACATTTGGCCAACCACAAATTGATGAGAACTCCTTATAGGCACACCCATGGGGAAAAAGCTCAAAAGATGATGTGACACAAGGCTCAAACAGATCTTATAAAAAATTCCCCATCATGCTAATAATCTGAGGTACACAAGGTTGACAGAATGCTGGAAACAACATGAGCCAAAGTTGACATGCATAAACGGGCTTGGACCCCGGTCATAACTGCGTCACAGTTCTAGTTCTTCTTATTCTTATTAATATTATGTTAAATGCAGTCGCTCTGCATGAAAATCACTATAATAAAAAAAAATAATAACTTGTGGCCACGAGATTAATAGTTTTTATCCAATGTCACCTGATGGACTCCATAGGTTTGTTTGAACAGCTGTGTAAAAATATTTCCTCGACTCGGTTATTCTTAAAAGGAAATTTCTGTTTTCTTTTAGATACATTCTTATTCAGCTCAATAAAAGTATGCGCCACATGTGGGTGCATTTGTGAGCCTACCTTTAGGATCACAAATTACTGCAGATATACATGAGAAGAGGGAGCCACAGCCATTCATCACCACAACCTGAACAAACACACACACATACACTGAGTTAGGAACGAGTCATTTAACACACGGTGGGGGTAAATTTGTAACAAATTAATCCACCTACCTAATATAGCAGCCGTTCTCTACAACAGCAGACTGAGTATTGCTTTTAATCAAATTGTTTGGCCGTTGGGATTTAATGAATTGTTTATTTAGTTGACTTTTTGTGTGGCAAGCGGTCAAACTACCTCTATGATGATGCTTTACATTCTTATTTATAGGGTGTTGAAATAAAACAGATGTGTAGAATAAAAAGGGTAAAAACAAAATTACACCACTCTTAATGTTTGTCTTGTTTAAGTATTTTGAATGTTAAAGTTCATGACAGCAAACCTAGAAAAAATGTCAACAGGTGTGGAATGTCAGGAAAAAGCAGATTAGGTTTAAGAAGTTATAATTGAAAATGTGTTATTCAGATAGGGTGGTAATATGAGTATGATGCACTTTACAGTCAGATGTCCAACAACTGTAGCTTGGCTAAAGTTGGGGGCTGCAAAAGAACATTAATCACAAGCACAACAGCAAATCTATAACAAACATGTTGAAAAAGTCCAGATATAAAACCAGGATCCTTCACTTACGTTGTCAGCTTTCAGAGGCCTCGGGGAGCAGCAGTGCTGAGTCAGGAAATTTGCAACTTCCTCTCTGAGGCTGAAGGACAGGAAGGCAGAAGAATTTTAGAAATGGATGAAAAAAATTAAGAAGTTGATGTTTACTGAAATTGCAGTCTTACAAAGCTCGTCCCGTCCAGTCAGAATACTGCAGCAATGAAGGCTCAACATAAAGCATGTCAGGCTTGGTCAACTGTAACAGATCAGGAAAAAAAGCCTTTGTCATTTTAGGCAGAGTGAATTAAAACTGGTATGCAATGCAGTGAATTTTTAATAAAAACTTTATTTACTGCAATATAACTACTGTGTAGTTGCACCGATTTTAGTTTTCTGGACGATAAAAAGCTTAACCTGCCGATTCTGATTTTTTTTTGTTATAAGGTAACAATACACCTTTTTGTGCACAAGGAGGCAATATTCTTTTTTTCACATTTCAGAAGATTTGAATGTGTGCATATTTGTCTCACTCGTGCATGAAGGAGATCGTGGCATAGTTTGTTCTCACCGGTACCCAAATTGATTATTCCCTGGAAAAAAAGAAAATATTGATGTAAACAATGTTTATATTTCCCATCATTTATTCAGATACTCCCTACAGAGTGCTGCTGACTCACATCAGGATTGTCTGTGTCATGGTATTTGTTCATCGCGTACTGAAAGAAGCCCTCCTGGAGGATGCCTTGATGCTGGCGAATGCCGTTGCCACGGTTCGACAGGTACACGCTTCGACCTGGAGTCTCAGCCCCTCTCAGTGTGGCCAAGATGCTCTGTGACATTTGGACGGCAGTGGCAGGTGTGGGCTGTGACTTTTTGGTCTCCTGCGTGGAGATGGCCTGCGTTGTGGGAGCGTCTATGGGTGTTTGGGGTGAAGGAGACGAGACAGGAGGGGCGGCTGTGGTCATTTGAGGAGCAGAGGGTGAGACGGAGGAATCTGTTGCTGTAGAGGTTGGGGCCCCGCGTCCGGCGGCGAACAAGGCCCCCGTGAGCATGCTGAACAGCTGGAGCTCGTGCTGGCGCTCCTGTTCCGCCCTCCTCTCCTCTCGCTCCCCCCGCCTCTCCTCGGCCTGCCACTCTCGCTCCAGCTGCGCCTCCTCCAGGGAGAGGAGACGCTCCTCTGCCGACTGCTGCCAGGTCATAAAACTGACCAGGGCCTTCCCCAGACTCTCCTGACCACTAAATCTGTCACTTCCACAACCCCATGAGGTTTTACCTCCACGCCGGCGCTTCCTGTGTCTCACAGAGGTTGATGAATGAGAACCCTCTTTACTGGGCTGCTCAGACATTTCTTCTGCCGGACCACCTTGGGGGGCAGTTGTTGTAGAGCCAGCAGTGTTCAAGTCACTAAAACCTGGAAATATAAAGACACACAGTTATTTTCTAATATGTCAAGGTGAAAATTAATACTATTAATATTGACAACCTGAAGGTGAGATTCTTGGGTTTGTTGAGCTCTCAGCCTGTCTCAGTGAGTCCTCTACTTCCAGCAAAGACTGTCCATCAGTTTCCTGCTCATCTCCAGAACCATAGTACATCTCAGGAGGTGCAACTCCCGAGTTCAGCATGCTCTCCTCAACATCCTCACATTTAATACCCAGATCTTCTCCGGGTTTAGGCGGGTGTCCGAATAAGAACCCTCCTGAGGAAGTTGGGCCAAATGAACCTGCTGGGACAGCTTGCAGGAACGCCTCTGACCCACCTGAGTTCTGGAACACCTGCTGAGCTACAACAGCTCCGCCCAGGGAGGAGTAGGTAATAGCGGGACGGTTCGCCAGGACTCTGTCCATGACATCATAGAACTTCCACGTCCTCATTTTGTGGTTGTCTTTAATGCGCCGGTACTCCAGCTTCATTTTCTTGATCTTCTCCCTGCACTGGTCCCCTGTGCGGTAAATGCCTTTTTCGCGCAAAATGTGGGCAATGCGGTCGAACACGCGCTGGTTGCGCAGGGAGCTCTCCAGTTCAATCTGGACCGACTCGTCGGACCACAGCTGCAGCAGCTCCACGATCTCCGGGTCGGTCCAGTTGCTGCCTCGCTCATGTTTTCTGCCGCGAAAGTCCATTATGTGTGTCAGTTATGAGACTGAAACACAGAAAAATATGATATGAGCCGCCTGCCTCTGTTTAAACTTCAACTTCTCCGAGATACATTTGTTTGACTGTATAATTCTTACTTAAACTGTAGCAATCTTGTCATAACTTGGAGGGTTACAGTCAGAAATGCGAAAACAGAAATATCTTCTACATCCGGGTTGACGGCACATGCGTGCTGTCCTTATTCCGGGATAACTTTAGCCCGTGTTAACCGAGGGGCTGTTCAAAGCAGGCTGGTTTTCATTCGTACCAGGCTGTAACAGGCTAGACAACCATACGAGCTAATGCTCTCAGACTGAAAGCTTTGCGTTATGGCGCCCTCTACCGTACGGTGTATCTTTTTCATGCCTGCGTGTAGTTTCAACATCTGTCCACAAGATGGCAGTCACACACAGCACATCACTTGCGCCGCCTCCGTGTGTATGTTTTATATACAGGCGTGGCACGGAATTCATTTTTAATATAAAAGAACAAAACTGAAAAAATAAAATAAATAAATAAAAATTAAACAGCTTCAGCAGCCGTCAAATTAACACTATCATTCAGAAACAATATATCTTGTCCAAAAGGACTTTATACAAGTAGATTAAACAAATATATATTTTTAATAATTTAAATAAAAATTATATTTGTTCGTAAATAAAACATGCAAACAACTGAATGTATTATTTTTCACCTGCCTGAAAAAGGCGAGCTGCTCTAATGGATAAACAGTCAAAAAGGCTGGCTAAGTTGAGTTTCTTCTACCTTCTAGTGTTGTAAAAAGAGCGAACCGCCCCTTTAAACAAAACGGGGGATACAAATCAAATGCACACAATAATCCGCTTGGCTCTAAATGTGACGTATTTCCTGGAGAAAGGGGATTTGTGGCAGTTTGTTATCGTCTCCATCCAATAGTGAACCGCTACATTGTACTGGCACGCGGTGTCTCGTTTCGCCCTTTTTTCTTCCCGTTATTTTGTTTTGCGTGTCCTGTTAATTTATGTTCGTTTACTATATTCGGCAAAAAAAAAAAAAACAAGTTGGCTTGACGGAAACCCATTTAAAATATATAAGCGTGAACATTGAATTTAACTGGTTAAAAATGGTGATGGCAAGTTATTGGCGAATGACAAACAAGAGCGGATAGTTGAATTTAGGACTTTTTGGGAGATGATGGGTGCATGTGGGTAGCTTTATAACTAATTTATTGGACCAGATTATCTAATTAAATGTAAAGTTGGGAAGTCAAAACCCCGAAAGAAGAAAGGAAAAAGTGGGAGCCTCCGCCCGGAGCGAGGAGGAGAAGAAGAGGATGAGAAGTCATGACGTCTCGATCGTCGCTGGCATCTGACTTTTTAAGGTAACTGGTTAAAAAAAATAACTGTTTGACGTTTTTATTCAGTTTCTGTGAAATTCACGCATGTGTTGAACGTTTAAAAGCAGAGGGACAAACTGAGGCAAAGAGGGAATATTTGCGGAAAACATCTTTTACACGAGCTCTCCTCCAGTCCTCCCATTCAGGTGAATCCTCTCCCAGTCTAATAGAGACAAAAATCTGGATAACCAAATTTCTAACTGCACACAGGTGAGTTTTTCTTTCCACTCAATTAGATCTGATTTAGAAAGTAAAATTAACACCTTTAGATTGTTTTTTTATTTCTCTCTGAAGTTTTTGTTAGTGATATTTCTTTTTTTTTCTCTCTCCAGTTTGTGTAGTTTTCTGCAGCAGCTCTTTTGACAAGGTTATTTCTAATTTGTCTTCTGATTTCAACCCTTTCCTGACTTTCTTCTTACTCACACACACACCTTTTCTTCTCCTCTTATTCACACTGAAGCCCTAAAGGTAAAACCTGCATTCACTACTTCTATCAGTGTAAAGCGTGAATTGCTGTGATAAATCTCAGTTAGTGCTGCTCCTCAGGCAAGGCTGGAATTGTTTAGACCCAGCTCTTCACACTGTCATTAAATCCCACATTTGTGCCCATTTGGACATAATCTCAGCGTGCTCGGTTTAAGAAAACAGGTGTGTGTGGGGTGGGACTAAACCTAAGATGATGTACGTCCTGCCTTGCTCTGAAGGTGTTGTTGTCATTTCCACTGGGATATCATCAAGAGAAAAAGTCAAGGTCACCGATTCCAGCATGGCTCCAAGCATCCCTCTCAAACGGATTACTCAACCTGACCATATTCATCTGTAAGGCGTTTCTTGTTATCTGTCTTTGTTGGCTTGCATTTTGCCTAGTAATAAAGCTGTTACCAGGGTTTGTAGTTGTGCTTACATTTATGGGAAAAATAAACTGCTTCTTCCTTGATGCACTAATTTAAAACTTCTATGGTCCAACGCAAAGGGTTAAACCGTATTGGGAAATCTCAAGCCACGAAATCTTTAGAGCACACTTTTTATGGAAGACATAAAGCAGCCATGCAGCGGAGGAGAAAGAAGTGCAAAAACAAACTCGTCCACCGTATAACTCATCTGTAAACTAGGGCAGCGAGTGTTGTGGATGAAAGGAAGTTTAACACAGGGAACAATGCCAAGAATCAGATGGCTGTTAAAAATTGGGTTGGATCTCTCCGTGGAGCATTATTTACACAATTGATTGCCTCCCCTGGACACATTACTGCTTCCCCACACTGCATTTTATCAGGCTTTTCCATCTCTGCAGCCCAAAGGTAGTAGGAGTGAAGATGGGTCAGGTTTTAGTGGCACTCTTGGTGCTTTCACTCACTTCGTGGTGCGTCTGTGATGGTCGCCCTGCAGCTCCCATCCAGCTGCGTATTGCTGTCGTGACCGAGCACAGCACGCCCGTGCACTGCCTCTTGTTTTCCAACTACACTCTAACTTCGAACCATTTTCTCTCTTGGGAGAGGATACTTGGCTGTCAGCGGTACTTCACGGACGCCACAGC
This sequence comes from Cynodonichthys magdalenae, assembly GCA_031762555.1. Lineage (NCBI taxonomy): Eukaryota > Metazoa > Chordata > Actinopteri > Cyprinodontiformes > Rivulidae > Cynodonichthys > Cynodonichthys magdalenae. The sequence goes on along the minus strand of JARVJO010000002.1, from coordinate 9,538,911 downwards.
TCGATTCTGTGCCTTGGTTTTCAGTGAGAGGGCAGCCCAGAGCAACATGGTGGGTGTTGATTTGGCTGATGGGCTGCCTGAAATAGAGCTGGAGTGCTGCATATGGTCTGTCACAGCTCCCTGTGCTTGTCATTACCAATGCAAATAGTCCGCACATCCCCATGAAGTGTAGGAGACCACATCTCACCAGGAGAGTACTAATGCAGACATAGTTATACCCCTTTTATGAGATACATTATTTTTACTCTGCTGGACACACTTTAATGTTATACTGAGCAGTTGTGGGTCAAATGTTTTCCACATGTGAGTAGGAAAATGGAATGAGCAGTGAAAAGTATGTCATGGGTGACCTGCTGTGTGTCCTGAAATTGGTCATTCTGTTGCCATTTAAAATAGCTTTGGAAAGTGATTCATTAGGCATTTTACTCCACTGTGGATTTTAATCCAAAAATCTGTATGGATATTACAGAATATTTTTAGTCCTCTTGAAATCAAGGTTGATTTTTGAATATAAAATTTGTCTTTAACCTTGAGGGCTCAGTTGCCACAATCAAGCCAGAGAATGACCAAAAACTTAATTGCATTTTGGGTTTTCATCAGGTATTTTCAAGTTAGGCACTTCCAGTTTTGAAGAAATAGGGGGGGGAATGCTGATGACTGTGCCAGAGGGCTTTTTACTAATTTTGTGCAAATTAAAATGCGTTTTCAGAATATGAATTTCAGAAAAGCTAAATTGGAATGGTGGCAGGTGCCTGTTCAGAATACTGAAGCTTAAAATTGGGTCAAAATTTGAAGCCCAATTTAAAAAAAGGCACATTTCTGCTTACATTTTCTTCAAAATACTGTAGGTGGTTGTTCTTTGAACAAATATTTGATTAAAAGCTTTAGAAAAATAAAGCAAAACAATGTGAAAAAATTTTAAATGACAGAAAACATTGAAAATTAACAATAAATCAGTTATAATAGAAACTCAGTGGCAGAGATCACAATGTACAATAGAGATTAAGTTTGCAACGATTATTTGGTGCTTTTGAAGGGGGTCTGGTAATTATTCTGTGAGCTGCTTTTGTCAGATTACTGTTCCGATAAGTGTTTTTTTTTTACTTTGCTTTTATCAATTTATATATTAAAATTTCCAGCTCTTCTAAATGCTTTTTTTTCTTTGCAACATTTCAGGGTGATTTTTATTTTTTATTTTACTTTTACATGAAGCTGCTTTCTTGAACGCTATTAACGGACATGTGGGTCGGAAAAAGTGACATTTTTATTAACATTTTTATATGAGTATGTATCTTAACTTTTACATTTATAGTTGTATTGCTTTTCTTGATGTTCTACCTGTTTGTATCTGTATAGTAGAAATAACTAGATAGAAAACACTGAATAAAGTTATTATTATTAGTTTTATTTTATGCTAACTAAATTCAATTTATAGATTTAAGATGTATACAGTTAATTCAAAAATATATTTTTTATACTGCAGAAACATTTTGCCTAAAAAAGTAAAATAAACATAAAAAAATTTTTTCTAGCAACTTGTGAAATTGCATGTAAACTAAAAATGCCATCTGTGCCAATTCACCAAGCAGAAACTAGTTTGTCTGATCCAGCTGATGTTTGATCTGTTATGATCACTGTATATTTTGAGAATAAAATAACACATTAAAATCCATCCGTCCATTTTTTTTCCCTTGCTTTTTTGTGCAGTCACTGGGAGCGAGTGCTTATCTCTAGCAGACATTGTATGAGAGGCAGGGGACACCCTGGGGACACCCTGGACAGGTTGCAAGTTAATCACAGGACCACACAGAGACAAACTAAACCAACCATTGACACTCACTCACTCGTAGGGACAATGAAGTTACCAGTGAACCTAGCATGCATGGGTTTAGTCTGAGGGAGGAAACTGGAGGACCTGGAGAAAGTTTGTGCAGAGATGTATGATTTTTTTATTTCTTTGTCGAAAAGGCCAATTTATATTGACCATGGCTGATTTCAAATGGCAACAGAAAGGTAAAACACCCAAGGGAGTCAGTGAATTCTTTTTATAGGCCTCGTATCTATGTATCTCTGCTCTGTAGAGATTGTTGCCTCAGGGCTAAATGAAGTTATGAAAACACTAATTAAACTATTGTACAGTGGATTGCTGATTCATTGCTGTGCTCTTCTCAGTGTAGCTGCTGTTGAGAAGCTCCACTGTGCTCCTCAGACACCGTTGTTGCTGATGCTGAGGAAGGTGAGAGGAATGCTTATTGTGAATTTAATGGAAAGTGTTTAGCTAAAAATTAACTGCTGTTGCTTTATGTTCTAATCAAAACGACACAGTGTGCCTGCTTCATCTCCATGGCATAAGTCACACTCAGATTTCTGTCAATAGTTTGAAACACAAGGTGTGAATTATTAATTAAAAACTCTCTTGTTACTTAGCATATTGCAGGTCACTCCACCCCCGTGTTTCCACAGGCAATGTGCACTACTCTCAACAGAGATTGAACCACTATTTTCTGTTTTCATTGGAGTTTAGAGTCTTAGTTCTAGTGTGGTTTGAAGGTTGAAGTTTCATCTCATTTTTAGGTCTTTGATGTATATTGTAAGAGTAAGCAGCCTCGTGTTAACGCCTCTCCAGGCTGTGTTTTGTGAGGATTTGTTTTAAGCGTTTTGTTATTACATGCTCATTATTTTCCGCAACGCTGTACGAGGAGAAAGATCTCCCACTTTTTCCTCTCCATCTATGCATTCTTCCCTCTCTCAGCCTGCTCAGTGACAGCAGACCCTGGTTTTTGTGTCTCCAGCACAGCATCTAATGAGCTCAGAAGAATTGCTCCCCAGAAGAGTGACAGCCTCTGGTTATGTTTCCAGCACCTCTCCTGATGCACTTAAATCACGCCCACTTCCAAATGTGTTTGTGAAGCCACAGATGTTCCTCCGTTTTGAACACTCTCTAGCACTTGTATAATTGTCTTGAAAAATCGAAGAAGGATATTTTCAGTGTTAGAATATTTTGACATAAGCTGATCAGGTATGACATTAGCCACAGATAAAGAGAGCAACACTGCTCATCTTTTTACATAGCAACATTCCATTGGAAAAACCTGCATCCAAGCATTCACATGGATTTGTTGCTTTGACACTTGCCAGCTATCTTTATTTTTATAGACCAATCTGACCCCCCACATAGCAACAGCACTCCCACAAAAAAAATACAACACAGCATCTCAGATTTTTTTTTCCTTACCCTGCCTACAAAATCCCCAGATATCAATCTGATGTAATCTTATGGTTTCAGTGTGAAGAAACCCTAATCTTTGGAGATTCCATCACGTTCTACAGACCCAAAAAAAAGACCTGCAAAAGTTCCAGTTAAAATGGGCTATATAAGATTATATAGATATAAGATTTTTTTTTGGCGGCATGGTGGCTCAATTGGTAGAGTTGTTGCCTCTCAGCAAAAAGGTCGCCGTATCAAATCCCGGCCGATCTTTTTGGGTAGAGTTTGCATGTTCTCTCCGGGCACGCTGGCTTCACAGACCACAAACATGACTGTTAGGTTAATTGGTAATTCTAAATTGTCCTTGGGTGTGAGTGAGAGAGTGAATGATCGTCTGTCTCATTTGTCTAAGTGTCCCTGTGATGGACTTGCGACCTGTCCAGGGTGTACCCCGCCCCTCGCACTGTGACTGCTGGATGTGGGCACCAATGACCCCTGTGACCCTGAAAGGAAGAAGCGGGCATAGATAATTGGCGGATGAATGGATATATAAGATTTTGATGGTATGATAACCTTAAAAAAAAATCATGTTTCAAGATATTGCAGCATTGTGATTACACCTAAAAACTGTTCGGTTTGATTATTGTCAACATCAAACAAGATTTGAAGATGCACACCATACATGCATGACAAGTTAAACTGCAACAAAATTAACAACTCAACAGTTAAAATAAAATGAAACACAGTAAAATAATAATTGTCGCTTTTACTGATTGAATTTACAATAATGCTGCTGTTACTGGTAATAATCAAACAGTGGTTTAATACCAATGAGTTTATCTACGTAGGTAAACATAAGGCAAAGAAATGGAAAAGAAAGCAACACTGGGTGTGTCGACTTCAGTGTTTACTTGACACACACATACACACAAATATAAGCACACACATTCTGCTCATTTTCTGTATCTCTGCAGCACACAGAGTCAGCAAAAACAGCAGAAAGCCAGCAAGCCATTTATGGAAAACATGTGATTTTGAATATAAGTACACAGAAGTGGAAAACTAGCAAAAAGAATAGAGACTACCTAAATTACTTCTAAATTACCTGGCCTCTGTATTAAAGGGTTATTTTTGAAAACAATATTACTTCTTTGTTTATCTGTGAAAAATCAATAGGAGTTTGACTGTCTAAAGTTAGCTTGTGAGCGTGTTATCAGCTTTAGAAAGCTTAAGGTTTAACTCTCTTATACATGTCAAGTTGTACAGATTGTCTGTAAATTACACAGATTTTCCCACATTTTGCAGGTATACGGATGTATAAGGCAATCTCAAAGATTTAAAAAAACTCAGCTTCAAATTTATTTTACGTCTCAGAGCCTGTTTAAAAAAAACAAAAAATTGACCTGCTCTGCCGCTAGAAATAAGTTCTTCACCTCTCCTCATCCTCCTTTCCCTGCTCCTCTGCACATCAGGCGCTGTTATCTTCTGTCTTTCCCGGCAGCAGACAGTCCACTTGTCACCCCCACCCACCCACTTCTCATTGTATCACTTGAGTGATAGGGATTTGTGGTGATAATTATGGATTTTTGATGGGTCAACGTACAAGTAAACGTCAGACAGGGTTGACATATTCTTATAGCTGCTGATAAATAAATACAGCATAGTTCACCTGTTAATTCTGACAACAGGTTTACTATTTTGACACCTGATGTATCAGCAATGGAATTAAATTTACTGGAATGGTGACACTATTTTGGTGGTAACAGCAGACAGAACAGGCTTTAGAGTCTGCTTTGTTTCTCTCTTTATCTTTCACAGATTAAACTTCTATACTTATACTCAAAGTCTATATTATCTTCTTGTACAAAGTTACTTTACTTACCTCAAAGCTTTCCTTTTGTTAAGAGTAACTTATAGACTTCTTTCCTACCACTCAGAGTGCTACAACTCAAAGGCCAGAAGGGATGGCCAGGCTGGACATTTTTTTGTTTGAACTTTTGCTCAGATGGTTCTTTTCATCGTGCCTGGTGTTTTAATGTACAGTTAGAATGTGTTGAAGATTATATCGTCATGCCTAATAAGTAGCTGGTTAAATTTACATTCCAGATTAATCTACAATAAAGTCCAGTTTCTGAGTAAGGATTTAAATATGCTCTCCTATGGAAACCCTTATGTCTTTGTACTTTTCTTTTTTTTTTCTTGCATTTAGCAGTTTTGGCTTGCTTGTAGCATTTCCTGTATTGCAGCATCATGGTTACCGCTTATCATTATCACACATTATAATTTCAGGTCTCAAAAAGATGAAGAAGAATTTAGAAATAAGTTTGGTTTTGGCAGATCCTTTGTCTGTTTTGATGTAAAATTTATGCTTTGCACATTTTTCAAAGTCAGGGGCCGGAAGCTACTTTAAGCCGAATGTTAAGGTGTGATGTCTGCTTCTGCTGCACTTTTGGGTTTGTTTGGTTTGAAGGGTGTCTACAGTGGCTAATTCAGGCCCAAGATTGACCCATTTAAGAAAGCCATGTTTTTGTTTATAGCTTGCTCTGTCCTTTCATCTCTAGGCCACTGTTCTACTTTGCTGCTGTGAGGTAGAGCAGCCCAACTCTGCCTGGGAAGTTGTGAATGACAGAAGAATAGGCTGCCCCTGTGAAGCGTTCTCCTTTTAATGGATGCCCAGGTGGCCCTGTTGCTCGTATGGACAGGTCTTGTCCTGCTGACAGCTGAATTGAAGTGGATTGATGCTGCAGAGATCTACACCAACACTTGGGCTGTCCAGATCAATGGGGGCCTGGAGGAGGCTGACCGCATCGCCAAGGCACATGGTTTTATCAACCAAGGCAATGTAAGTTCTGCTCATACTTGTTACTTTTATCACTGTTGCACTTGAATAATACATACTATATTATATAAACCTGTTTGCATTTATTTCTTTTAAAATGAACATCTAGAGACAAAACTTACTTTGGTCTATAGGTGTATTGCTTATAAAATACAGGTGGTATGAGGTTAGAATGCAGCATCAAAGCTGAGCATCAGAGTGCCTTATATGACACCTCCAGGCAATGCATTGCTGAAGTGTGGCCTGTACCCTTCTTGAAGCTTAACTGGAGCATGCATGATTCACTAATACACTGGCAGACAGCATTGTTTACAGAGAAGTGTTAGAAATAGACGGAAATAATAAGCCAGTTTTTTTTTTTCTCCCAAGGTCTGACAGAAGCTTGTTAAATGTAATTATGGTGTAGGCAGTTTAATTATGTTGCTAGGAATTCCAAATCTGTTTTTGAGATTGCCAGGTCATTGTAATTAATAGATATGCTGTGTGAAACGGTTTTAAATAAGAAAAACAATTGTCAGAGTGGGAGAAGCTGCTCCCTCAGTCGTATGTTAAATCAAGTATCAAAATGCTCCCAAAACTAAACTTTCTTATATTTGTGCTCAGCACTTGACAGTAAGTCGCTATTTGGTTCCCTCTTCTCTTGTTGCTGTGTTTGAGACTTAAGTTGATTTGCATGCGTCTCTGCGGAGCTGCCTGAGTGCTGCATACACCAGTGAACAGGCTGCTTCTTAAGGATATGAGAATATGAGAAAGAGGTCCCACATATTGTTGTCGCTGTTTTATTTTCTTCGAAGTAAAGATTTTCTGAAAGAGCGGTTTGCAAAATTAATTTTTGTTTAGCTTTGCTATTTTTGTTTTGCAAAAGATTAAGTGTTTCTAGAGTGCAAACCAGATTGTTTAATCCCCTGTGATCCTTTATGAGAAAGAATAATGACAATTTGAACATGATTTGTCCCAGTAATAAATGCTTTTTTGTCCTACTTTTTATTAATCTGTATTTTACTTTATGCAAAACCTGTCCAGTAGACTTTTGTTTAAATTTGGAGTTCCTTTTGTATTGATCTGTAGGTTTTCAGTCTAACACAAAATAATGCACTGCAGAGAAGAAGGAAATCCTATGTGTGATAACAGATCAATCTAGGTAGAAAACCACTCTACAGTTTTAGTGATGTGGGTAATATGATGTATTTGATATTCTGCTCACAGATTACAAATACATATTCCAGACACACAATGCTATAAAGCAAGAAAAAAATCTCCCTCCTCTGAGTTAGATTATTCTTTCTTCTTTTGTACCTTAGTGATTCCTTTACCTAAAAAAAATATGTTCTTTCTTCTGTTTATCTTTTCCTCATTTCATCAACCCACAAAGACATTTCCAAGCTTCTCTGCTGCCTCTTACCCACTAGATTAATGGATGTATTCGTTGCTTTATTTTTTCTCTTCTCTTAATTAGCAATTACATCAAAGAAAGATCTATCAGATGCTGAAATACTTGCCAATGAATTCTCCAAGACAATACTCCGAATCTCTGGTGCATCGAGGCAGGTTGTCAGTTTAGTGCCTATTACATTAGGTTCCTCAAATCCAGGGGAGTGAAACAGGAGTGTAGCCCCATTTCACAAAGTGGGGTGGGAAAACACCTTCATCATTCCACCTCAGCCAACTGTGCAGCCCCTTTTTGCTGCTGCATGCAACATTTCTTCATGCACATATCTTCAGTCTTTGTTTTATGGGGGCACCCAAATAAGCTCTGTAGTCTGTGAATGGATGCTGTCGTCAACAGTGATGATTTAGAGTCTACGTGTGGTGTTTGTTCTTTGGGTATTGTGTGGGTTATGTGAGGGTATGGGTTAGGTGAGGATTTGTACAGCTGGGGGCTTAGAGTGGAAATGACTTAGTCATTTTTTTTCTATCATCTTTGATCCTTTTTTATAAGGCACTTGAAAAGAGCAAAGAGTATGATGTATAATCAGGAAGTAATAGGTTTTTCTATCCTTAATGTGATTAAGGGATCATCGCATACCTGATTATTTGTTCATGGCAGTCCTCAGAAACACCTCTCTTTTCCCTTGTGTTCCTATGTATCTACAGATTTCTATATATTCTACTTATTTGCTTTTTGCGTCATATTTCATGGCTGAAACTGTATTTCTTTGTCTGCAAATATATGTTGAATATATCAGGGATTAAGTATAAATGTCATTGAGATGTCCTAGCGTGTATCAGCATTTAGCAAGCTGTCATAGAGTATCATTATATCAGTTTCTTTGTAATGTAATCAATACTGTTTTTTTTTTCTTTCTCAGCATTATATCGTGTTTGCGTAGGAGTTCCAAACCAGAGCAGAGTTTACAGCTAAATGTCAGACTGTGCTCTTGGTGAGCTGAGTCAGAATCATTGTTTTCATGAGAATGGACAGGCTCTGTGGGTGTTGACAGACTGAATCACCTTGGAGTAGGCTACCAGAACCTTCTCCCTATCTTTTAGTCTTTTCTTTCTCTTTTACTCCCCCTTTACATCCTTATCTAGAGGTCTCTTTCTATTTATAGATGCCTCACTCAAAACACAAGGCTATAGTGTAGTTTGCAATAAAGGTTTTGTTACTCAGCTTCCCCCATGTTGGCTGTGCTGTTTGTTGCCTACTTCAAAAAACTGCAGGAAAGCACTTTGCCAGCTTTTGTGTTACACACTTATGTCATTTCCAGGTAAGCAAATGTTTGATTGCATCTAGAGTCAGTTGTTAAGGGGATGACATTACTCTTAATCTAATTTTCCAAAGCACTTCAGTGGGTTGATTATAAATAAGAATAGAATAGAATATCTTTATTGTCATTATACCGGGTTTAATCAAATTAAGATGCCGTACTTTGTGGTGCATAAAAATTGCCACTATCATGGCCTGCACATATAAACGTTTGGAACTGTGTAAGGTACTGCCAAAGATTTGAATTGTCTCACAGGAAAATCACAAAAAAATGATGAAATAAAATATTTAAATATATAGTGCTTGCTATTTTTCTTGTGGTCAGATAGTCATTTTGGTGGCTGCGACACAAGCTTAAAAAGCATCTAACCATTGAGTTCTTATAGAGGTGTTACAATGGTTTTAAATACTTCACAAAAGCATTTGTTCTGTTGTGATTTATGTTTACCTTTTTTTTCTAAATGGAATTCATGAATGAGGTTCCAAATATGTTTCAAATCTATCAGCTTCATTGCCTTTTTGTTATTACTTTTTTTTAAATCATTGCTGAGTGTCTATTGTATTGCAGTTTGATAATGAAAAAAGCAGATGGAAAGCTTTCTTTGTTTCACTAGAGTTTTCAGGTGATATTCCAGACAAAACAACTTAAGAACACATAATACTAGAATGTAACTGAAGTTATTGTTTATGACATAATGTGTGAAAACAAATATCTGAAATTATTACAGTAAAGAACAACATTACCATCTAAGAAGAAGGTGAAGTTTGAGTCTGTGTAGTCTAAACAGGAATTAGCAGAGCAATAAAATATAATTAAAATGCCTTACAGCTATACAGGCAAAGAATACAGGTTATTGCACTTTTCCATTTCTCTTAAGTATTCTTAATTTAATATTTTAATTGGTGAATATTATAAAGCATTCTGAGAAAGTACAACTATAGTCTCATATGTTTTGTTTCACAAGTGCAATGCCTTTGATGAAAGCCATGTGAATTGTTAACCAGACATATTCCCATCAACTCAACACATAATGACTGTTTTGAAGGTTTTTGGGATCTTCATCTCAATATGTCTCTGCTGTTATTTTCCTGCTTGAAGACGCTTCTACAGAGATATATGTACATATTCTATCACACACTCAACTCTTGCTCATAAACCAACACCACACTGTTTTATAGACTGGGAGTTCTATCATCAATAGGATTTATTTTCACTGTTTCTCACATATCTCAAAAGTGGAAATAGGTAATCCCACTCTGATTTTAGGCTGGGCTGTTTTTGATGTGGGCCATAATGATTCTCGTAAAATGAATTTTGCAAATACATTATAATAAGACAAAAAGGTTAATGTGAGAAAAGGATAAGGAAACACTGAACTGGGTTGTTATATCAAATACATGTTTTGCGAATAGAGTTCTTGACAGTAAACACAAGTAGTTTGTATTTTATGTCTTAATTTTCTTTTTTTTTCTTTTTTATTCGTACTGTAATGAATAAGGTCTTGACAAAAAAAACAGTAATTTAAAATAAGATAAATTAATATACAAGTAAATAGAATTTTGTAGTTTTGTAGTTTGCATTTTTGCTAACAAAAGCCTGGTGGTTCCAAAGTGTTTATAAAGAATAAAACGGCACAAGGAAACCCAGTCGTACAGAACATGCAGTCACGGTTGGTTTTTACATTTTTGCATTTCAGAATTTGGGAGTGCTTGCTTACAGCAGTAGAGGAAATAAAAAAAGATACACAATGGCAGTGTTGCTCTTAGTGTGTTACATGATGAGTGTGTTTGTTATTAATAATTCAGATATATTAATATTAATTCTTGCTGACTGACAGGTACTGCTGTAACTTGTTTATTTTCTTGCTGCATAATTTGGTTTCAGTATAATTAAACTGCTCTCCTGCCTGCTCTATTTTTATTTAAAATTTGCACAGCACCCAAACACACAAAGGAAATGACCCATTAGGAAAAAGAGAAATGCAAACAACATGAACATTTAATGTCAAGTCAGGTAATGTTCTATAGGAGGTTGTTTTTTCCTTAATAATAGGCTTACATAGAAATGCCAGGCATAAGAACTACAGTGATTTCTTTTTCCATTTCAAATCAAGCCTGTTTAAAGGAGTGACAATGCACTTAAAGTACAAACTGACTCCACATTTGTCTTCTCTAATATGCTTTCAGAAAATGTTGCAAACATTTAAAAATTTAAATGCAAAAATGCTTAATTTTTTTTAACTTAAAATTATTTTAATCTATTGTAAAGATGGCACCAAATGTTTAAAATATATGTTTTACTGTGTTATGCTCATGCTGAAAATGAATTTTTTGTTTGTTTGTGTAGATTTGGCATCACTCTTTGAATAAGGGTGCGAAACAACTAATAAGTAAAAAAAGTAAAATGAAAAAACACAAAAGATTTCTAACAAATAGACCAGTAACTTAAAAAGAACATCTGCCAAAGACCGAGATGACCGGTTGGGTGTCTGAGATCTGAGATATTTAAGATTTAAAAATACTGAGTATATCTGCAGAAGTATTCATACACAGAAAATAAAGATCATTAGTATCAAGGCCAACTCCAGATGTTTTAGGGCTACTGCAATTAAAACATACATGGTTCTGACATTTAGAAACAAATTAAAAAAACAACAGATCACTGCTGTATCCAAAAATACTAAACTTTACAAAACAAAAATAAGTAAAATACTAGATACAAAAATAAAAAACAAACAAAGAGTCTTTTGTGGGGCTTTACATGCTTTTAAAATGTTTTTTTCTGTCAAGCTTTTTTCTTTTACTTGCATCTTCAAAACAGTTAAATTTGATGTTCTGTCTTCAGATTTAAATCTTTACCTGAATACAAAAGCCTCAAAAGGCACAAGTCAAAAGTTTATGAAACCTTTAGTTGTTTCTTTATAAATATTTAAAGTTGTCACTGTTATCTATTATTGAAAAGTTTTAAAATTTGATCAAACATTTTCTAAATCTTTTTAATCTGCATTATTAGCATTAGAAATCCTCCTCGTATGATGTTACAAATCCAAAATAATAATTTTAGATTACCAGATAATTTTCACTGCCTTTGTTCATAACAATGACTAAAAACATCAGATTTTGCATTTCACTGTAAAATTATTAGTGGATGCTAAAAGTTCATACAGCATTGCAACTCAGAATATGTAAAAGTGCATGATTTAATTAAAATAAACAAAAACCGTAGATAAAACTCTTTGGTTATCTAAAAAATGTTGAATAGGTTAAATTACTCCTGTGCCGTTTTTGTTTATATTATTTAAACTTTATCTGGTTTTGAGTTTTGGTCTCCGTGTGAAAATGTTATGTTTTAGGTCATTTTTATTTGCACTAAGATTAGGAAAATGCTAACGAGTTCGCAACTTTTCCAGCACTATTCTGGGTTGCCATGGTGATAATTGGCAGCATATTAGTGCTGGCAGCTTTTCTCCAGTGCTGGGGGAGCACAGCCACTTTTTTGTTGCCAGTACAATGCCGTGTACTTTCCTACATCTCGAGGCCATAGTTATCTACTTTTTGTAATAAGTTTTAAATTTGAAATTAGGCTCGAGGAAAAAAATATGGCTTCTTTGTATGCACTCCACTTTACTTACTAATAGACCAATGCTATAATTTTTCCTTTTTTCACATAGAATCATCTTGTTTTATCCATGAGTCATCTATTAACAAAATACACATGGAAGTTTTGCTTTGCAAAAATCTAATTTCCCTGTGCAGCTTTTAGACCTTTAATTTTTTGACCTTTTATTACGTCTTTCCATGTTAATATGAAGACCAAACCTTCAGTTTGGTCCTCAGGTTTCCTTTTTCTCCTCCATGTTCTTTTCTTCAAATGTTTTCTACAACCTTACCTTGTGATTTCCCCTTTCTTCATCTTGTTTTATTTGAGCATTTAATGATGTTTAGATGAGAGATGCCTGTCATTTAAATGTATCTTCTTATTGCACAGAGACTGCAGTTACAAACCTATTAGCTGTTTCCAAAAAACATTCTTTGAAATGGGTTGGTATGCATTGCTTGAGTTCCTGAAAAATTGTTTCACAAAAGGTTTTTAAAATTGTGTTTTGACCAATAAAATCACAGCTTTGCTCGCTACTAACATGGCATTGAGTCAAATCCTGCACTTTGGTTTCGGGCTGCAAATATATAGTGATTAGAAGAATAGTTGCTTGAGTGGAAAAGATGGCTGAAAGATCAGTGAGTATAAATGGAGTGTTTGGGGAAAAGGGCCAAGTCTTTCAGACTGCTCTATGTTCCTCTGAGATAAGAAAGCAGTCGTGTGTGTGTGTGTCTGTGTGTGTGAATCCGCTGCCTTTATTGAAGTTTTCTTTTCTTTGGGGAAGGCCTTTTAAGACTGCTCACATTTCTAATCTAGCTGTTATTTACTTTGGATGTATTTGAGTAAATTAAAGATAGAACTCTTATTTTGTTACCTCCTTTTTCTGAAGCTGAAAAATCTAGATGCAATGTAGTTTAGCTTCAACCACTTTGGTCTCAACTTTGCTCCTCGTTTGTAAAGAAGATTTCACTTTTTTTAGGTGTTTTCAGTTTCATGTATTTTTAAATATATTTTTATTATTTTTGTTTGATAATATATTGTCTAAAAATGTTAATTTGACACCACTATGATTGTACCAAAACAAATCACTAAATTTGAAGCAAAAAAAATGCAATGATTTGTGAAAATTTGTGGTGATCATCAGATTGTTAATATAAAAAGTTTCGAAATTTTCTAATCAACACATACACAGCACAGTCCTCACCATTTTATCATTTTGCTTTGATACATTTGAAACAAAAAAATGCTCAACGGAATAAAAGAAACAGAAAATAACACAATCCTTCTCAAACAAATGGTTATAAATGGTTCAAAATGAAAACAAACGTATTCAAGTTCCACTTCATTTTGATTGTTATTTTATTGTGAAGCAGTAAAGAACAGTAATGGTAAAGAAAAAGATCCCTCATATGCTAAGTTTGGCTTATCCTGTCTGCTCTCTCCTCCTTGCTGCAGCCAAACATAATTGTGGACACCAGAAATATCACTTCATCATCCTGTTTAAATGGATCTAACATATTCTACTTTGGAGGCGTGTTTTGGACGTTTGTTTTTGTCACAGCGCAGTGTGTTGCCTTGAGTTTCCACACTCCTCCTTCCCGCTTCACAGTAGGAAACCACACCATAAGCCGTTTTTGCGTGTGAACACCAAAGATGTTCTAGAGAACGTGTGGACAACTTGGTCCGAACTTCTTCCACAGTTGCTATTCACACATGTACATCACAGCAGGAGAGTTTCTGCTGAAGATGCGTTCTCACAGCGTGTAATACAAGAGAGGGTGTGCAGTGGAGCGTCTATTTAGAGCGGCCAGAAGGCAGAAGATGATGCAAAAAGGATGTTGTGAAAATTGCTGTGTTTACAACAAAATAACGATGGATGAGCCTCCATGAAAAATGATTTTGTGTTGTTATTAAAAATACATGAGATTGAATGTGTCTCTGCTAAGAAAAAAAATAACTGGAAAGCAACATGTAGGTTACTAATTTAGAGTATGAACCAGCAGCTTTTTACCATCAAACAGACTTACATACTCACTCAGTCACAGTGAATGCTCCAGAAAACTTCCTACTTTTGAATACATTGTAATATCTGCTACAAATTTTACATTGGATTTAAGTAGACGATGCTTGTAAAAAGTCCAGAGTGTGTACTGATCTAGGGACTTCAACCATTTTTATTCGCCTTTTTTATTTATTACATTTATGCCATCCTATTTCTTCATGATATAAACTCTTTTTAAATTACAACCCCTGCTGAATGAGTGGATTTGGTAAAAGCTTTGACAGACTACATGGAAAATGTTCATTGTATACATGCAGGTTGTGTGTACAACCTTTGTATCTCTGATTGTTGCATGGATTGTTTGTACCCAGAACAAACAAAACACTGAAAGTGGTTATTGCAGCACTCAGGTCAACAGCAGTCAGTGACATTTTGAAAAGAGGCCACATGTTGTGTGGTCACATAAGTGGTGCAGCCATGGCTCTGGCTTTTGAATTCCCTCATGTGTCTGCAGACATTTGCAACGTTGCTGTGAAACACTGAAAGGACACATGACAGTGTAAAGATGTTTTTCTTGGCACTTTGAAAAACTGAAATGTGTAATTGTGACAAATGAGTACATCAGTCTGTCAAAACAGAATAATGAAAATCATCTGGTCTTAGCATCGATTGGAATGAAATAGTCAGGAATGCAATTATCGAATAAAAAAGGAAAATACTCATTTGCCAGAAATTAACTAGCTGAAGCTGTCAGTGTCACTGTTATTGCCATTACTGCCACAATTATTGCTGCCACTGTCAGTAAATGTTATTACAGTGATCACCACTAAATCTGCTACTGCTGCTAAGCAAAACAAAAATAACAAAAATATTCCTGATAACATTTATGGTACAACCCAATAAGGCAATCAAAAGCCTTTGTTTAATGTTTGCCATTTTTATTGTTAATAATTATTTTCTATTTTTCAGAATAAACTAGACATTAATTGTGTAATAATTACTGACATAAATTGTGTTTCTCCAGCTTTACCTGAATTATATCCTCTTTTAAAAAGGCAACGCATATTTAAATGAATTCTAGCTCAAGTAAAAGAATTGCTGACAAGCCAGCAAATCTCACACCTGCAAAGCATGTTTAATGCCTAATTTAAAAAATGTCTTTCATAGTTCTTACAATGTAGAAATTCTGAGTTTCCCTTTTTCTTCTACCAGAAAGTTGAAATGCACAGGCCTTGAGAAAGCCTTAGGGTTTCCATATCCTTTGCAAGTCAAGAGGACTGCTCAAGCAATGCAGCCGAATGAGTTGCTTACTCGTTGCACCATAATCATCTGCTATGCACTTGCAGTTTAATTTATTAAATCTCTACCTTCACAGTCCTGCCCGGTTATGTTTTTCTCCTAATAACGTAGCCTAGTCAGTTTCAATTTTCCTCTCTCTCTTCCGTCCCCCTTTTCACAAGAGCAGTTCATGTCCTTGCCATGAGAATTTTTTATTAGAAATGTAATATGTGCGGGCATAAAAGAGGGTTTAAATGAAAATAAGAATTAAAACTAAAACAACCAAGTTGTAGATGTGTGGGACGCAATACCCACAGATGGGAGTTGGCAATCAGATCAATGCTGAGCCAATATTACATTCTGCTGTCAGAAACTCTGAACACCTCTTTGGAACCATGCAAGTGCACAAATAATATATAATTTGACTGCGACTGAGGACGTAAGACACGTTATTTAGAAGTTATTAGTTTTTGTGCTCAGTGCTTACATTCTGTCGTTCATCATGAAGCATCTCATATCTCAGAATAACTCATAATGTTGGCGTTTATTTGATGTTTTGGTGTTTTACTTTCCAGTGTTGAAACTGAATATGCTGTTTGTTTAGCAGCATTATTCCTTTGATTTCTCTTGTGATTCGTTTCACAATGCAGCCAGTCAAATTGGCATGAATAATTTAATACCATATAAAATGTAAATCTTAGATCATTTATAGTTTTAGATATGCAAAGATTTAGCAGATAATTGCAAGAGACATAGGAAGAGGCAATTTCACATTTATAATGTAGTATTATTTTTTTTTAATTGAGGAGATACAAATAAAATCCCCAGCAACAGGGACGACATACTTCAATTGAGTAAATGCATTTTGACCGTTTTCAAAAAGGAACTGGAAACACTGGCTGCAAATCAAAGCCAGTGGGTTTTATCCTTAGAACCTTAAATGATTTGCACAGGTTTTGCTCTTAAAAACCCCTCATCATACATTCGCATTATTCTGCTTAGCTCAGTTCTTAATCAACATGATAAATCCAACACTAGCAACTAAGAAAAAAAATGCGTGCCATTGGCCATTTTAATTATGGATTTATACAG
This sequence comes from Cynodonichthys magdalenae, assembly GCA_031762555.1. Taxonomy (NCBI): domain Eukaryota; kingdom Metazoa; phylum Chordata; class Actinopteri; order Cyprinodontiformes; family Rivulidae; genus Cynodonichthys; species Cynodonichthys magdalenae. Next base: position 9,522,187 of record JARVJO010000002.1, on the reverse strand, counting down.
TTTATGCAATATATACATTTACATATTATGCCTTTTAAATTTTCTATATATTTTGTAATATTTTTCACATATTTACCTATTTCTGATATTTTAGTTGTGTGATTAATTAATATATGAACAGAATATACCCAGATGAGTGGTAGAATGCAAATGTCTGTATTTATGTGACCTTACTTTAGTGTGTGGTTGGGTAAAAGGGTTTGTGTAGGAGAGGAAAATATTGTTAATTTATAAAAAAGTTAAGTATAAATCAAGTAAAACATTTATTAAACCGGCATCATAAACATTCATTGTCATGCACAACCAGGCCCCAGGCTGAATGTGATTTGTTGTTCTTTCTTTTTGCACTTCTAAAGAAACATCTGACATATTGATACGATGCAGGAAAAAGTTGGTAATGTGAACTTTGTGCCACTGTAAGAAAAAAAAAATGAAAGCGTGACCTTTAGAGGAAAGCAAAATGGTGAAGTAAAAGGTCTAGGCGGCTGGTGTTATCAAGCTCTTTCTGAAGCGTGACACTTGATCAATTGCAGAGTGATGCGATTTAGCAGAGACAAGATGATGGTGAAGGTGAAAACAAGGCAGCTGTTCCTCTCTGTCTCTTTCTCAATGATCAGGCAACTTCATTGTTCATGTCCAAGTATGTGACTTTAGCAAACAAAGAGGAAGTGTAATTGGTAGAACTTTGTTTTATTGCATAGAAATTTGTATAAATAAGAGATTAAGAAAAAAAAAGCGTATGGGTTTTACCATAAATGAAATATCTACAGCTGTGTAATTAGCAGCTAATGATCCTTGCAATGCTATTAAAGTTTTTCTGTATGTGTGGATGATGGGTGCGTAGGTGCTACCAAGCAGTTCTGCACCCAGATCTGGGAGATGTGTGTTGTAGTTATAATAGATCCAGATCATTCTCCCCCTGAATAATGTAGAAAGAGTGTCTGCCATGTGAAAAGAATACCACAGTACAAGATGAATACAGAAAACTGTCGAAGTGTTCACCCCATTTTCACTTCCCTATTGTGAAGCCGCATGAACGGCTCTCTCTAAATTTTAAACCGTGCTAAAGTTCTTCAAATTGTATTGTTCAAAATAAAACTGACGTGAAAAAAATGGAGCTGCTGACCCAGAACGTATCAAAGGTTTTCGATTCAAATTGTTGTACAACCTTCAAGCTCTTAGCTCTTGATAAGGAATTTGTCTCAGATATTCAGTAATTTCAGCTGCAACTGTGGAAAATTGCCTCTGCAGAACCCCTGCATCGACTGCAGAATCTGCTATTTGTCTCCAACATTTGTTCTTTTCTATTCACTAAGCCAACTGAAACATTTGATTCAGACAATGTTTCCCAATTATGATAGACAGTATTCACACATTTGATTTATGGTTACGGATTGAACAAGAAAGTTTATTTATTTATACTAATGGGTTATGCTGAAAAGTAATGCACTGCTTAAATGCCTCCTATTAAATGGTTGAGTGGAGTTGCAAGCACTATTAACTTATAGTCTACATTAAACCATAATTTTTATTAAGTAACCTCCTCAACTTTCTGTCATTCATCTAACACCCATATGCAGTGCAATGAAGGGATACAATGCTTTTCTATTTCACTGAAGTTTTCCAGTATGCTGCCATTGGAAGTGTAAAAGCGGGAAAAAAAAGTCCTAAATGTGCTATTCATATGCAGTATATGCTGCAGAATGCTTGAGCCATTTATCATTGTTATGAAGGCTATCATGGGACCTTGCACAAGAGTCCTTTATAGTAAGTGCTCTGTACTCTCATGCCTTTTTTTCCATGCTGCCACACAAATCCTTACACCCCACACTGCAAATGGGAAGTAGTTTACTTCCTGTGTTTCTGCTGCATAAGATTTATATTGCATAGTTGAATTTGATAACTAAAAACTTGCAGTATCTGGACCTGATTTCCCTCTATCATGAACACAACACTTCCACATTACAGTAAATTCCATCTATATGCACACAAATGAGTGCTAAAATGTATACTTTGATATTATTCATATCGTTGTACATGCTTCACTAAAAAAATACCAAACAGACTAGGACAGAAAGCTATGATTAACACATGGCTGGTCTGAAGGTTAGAAATACACAAGTATATTCCAAAAAAATCAAACCTCTCAGTACATGCTGTGGTTTCCAAACAGCTCATTTAAGACTCCAGTTTTAGGCTGATTCTAATTTCCCATATTTGTGAAGTTTTAATCAGCCAGTTTCTCTCTCAGAATTTTGTGATGGCATTATAATAAATGTTAATTTGAAAATTTGTCGATCGGTTCAAAATAAGGCACTCGCAATAAAAATATAGATATTGTTTCATTTATCTGTTATCATATGCAATACATTTTCTCCAGAGTGACAACAGGTTACAGAATCTTCTCTGTCACAGAAAATCTATAATGAGCTACCACAGGTTTATTATACACAAGAATTTGTACAAATAAAATACAAATTTAAAAAAGGACCACAGCATTTTCTTCTTTATAAAACAGATTCTACTGTAGGTTCGTAGCCATCTGATCTTTTTTTAACATGCCTCAAAATAAAAGTGTGCCATGCCTGTCAAAATAGATGGTTAGACCTAAATTAGTCACCTGTTTAAATGACAGTTGAAAGATGTTGTCTATATTAAGAAGCAGACATGTACACCTTCCTCCATTAAGGTTTGATGTTTGCTTTAGTAGCTTCCTAAACCCCTTACTCCCCATCTGACTTTATTTTTGCAAGAAACGTTAAGTCAAGCTTAAAATCATCAGATTCCTTTCACCTGCCAGGCAGTTGGTGCAACCATACTTTATATCACAAAGTTTAAAAATTGTAACTAGCTTAGTTTGTATCTGCAGGTTTACAAACTAAACAACCAGGAGTGCCAGGGCGCTCTTGTAAATGAGATTTTTAAACTCAATAAATTTTTCTCTCCTGGTAAAATAAAGGATTATTAATAACAGAAAATTAATTATCATTAGATGTGAATGCAAATGTCATTGTTATGGTGCATTTTTTTCTCTTTAGCCTTCCACCTGCTCAAGGGCAGTTTTTTTTTTCATCTTCAACAGATAATTGACACTAAATCCTTAGAGCTCTAAAAAGGTAGTTATTCTTAGCTTTACATATTTTGCTGCTATTAATTGCTTTTTATATGCTGAACTTTGAACATTATTTAAAGAAATATTGCAGGGTTAAAAAAGCTTTCTTAGTTAAAATTATGTTTTTGTACTTTGATAGCAGTCTTGGCATTACTGTCTCCCCCCTGTTTATGTGCTTGTTGACCATAAACAGGGACACAAAAAATAATAATGGAGCAATCAAACATCTAATGTCTTCCACCCTATCTGTTTTGGAATTTGTTGATGGGCAGGGTGTCATGCATGAACTAACAGCTATAATTGAAAATACAACATGCTATTGTAAATATGGCACTAATGCTCTTACATATAGGTTTTAAATCCTCTACCAACCTTTAAGCAAATGGAAATATCTCTATTA
>JARVJO010000002.1:9484507-9517997 GCA_031762555.1 Cynodonichthys magdalenae | reverse complement strand
GTTATAAAGTTGGGGGTGTTTGACTTAGACTTAGTTTTTCTAGTTTAGGATTTGCTTATACATGGATGTGTTGGGAATATTTATATATGTTTTGAGTCTTTTTGTGCTGTCACTCATAATAATCCTGCACCTTAAGGTGCTATCCCTTCAATTTGGGCACAAAGCCAGCTCTCTTGCTGGATATTCCAGGCTGCAACAAGGATGTTCAAGGCTCAAGTTTCGATTGTCGGTACACAAAGAGCACAATTCTCAAATGGAAGATGTTTTGATGTCTTCAAGTCTCTGTACTTTAGAGGTTCAAGGAAGGGCTGTGATGCTCCATGAATTTGAATGAGTTTTAGTTCAAATATGCCCAGATCCCTCCTCTCCTGAAGTCTGCTTGCGCTTATATTTTAATGACCATTGCACCCTTTTATCTTTTAAATGAGAGCCATGAGAGTCTTTTACTAAATTTGTTGTTAGGTAATATATTAATTTTAGTTCCAAATACACTTCTTGGTATGCACAAGAAGTCTTAGAATATGACTTTATTTAAAATGAATTTTTAGATTGAAAAAACATAATTCTATGAACAATAGTCCAGTGGAAATCCCTGTCTTACTGCTGTGATGCATGTATGCAATAGTGGTTCATAAGATAATTTGCTAAGGGACACACTAACAGACACATAGACATGGGCTAAAACATCATCACTCACCTTTTCCTTTTTGATGGATATTAATAATTTGGAAATTTCACCCTACCACATTAAATGCATATATCTGATTTTTCCATTAAAATAAACAAGTTTACAGATTTAAACATGAAAAAAAGAAACATGTAAGCACTTGTAAGGCAATTAATATGTATTTTGAATACATTAAGTATATAATGTGTGTAATTTACTGAAATTACAAGAGGTCCAAAGGATGAAGCTGTCTATGGTGTGCTGCTGACCCTGAGCAGGAAACTACAAAATGATGCAGGGAAAGTGCACAATAGTATCACTGCATCTCAGAAAACTGCTTCAAAGATGGAATCCACAATGTCCTGGCATTCTGAAGATAAATGGGATTGTGTTTAATGTGTTCACATACAGACTGAATCTGTCAGCAGACAGAGGAAGATGCCAATGATTTACAGAAAAAATATCAACGTGAGAGTGTAGATAAAGTATAACTACTGAACTTGTCTGTATTAATAGATGAAACCAAAAGACAAATCACTGGAGTTGAAAGAAACAAAACTAAAGAGATTAAACTGAAAAGAAATAAATTGAAATGCAAGTGGTTCCTATTTATTTCAGTTCCTCCAAACTAGTGCGACAGAGCTTGACAGAGTCTGTACAGGCTCCAGCAAATTCAGCGAGGGTTGTGGAAAAGGACAGTTGGTTGAGTTACACACTGCAAATGAATAATCCAACAGTCTTACAAAATCCCAGCGCTCCATAGCAGACCACCATCTGAAAAATAAGCCCAAGGGGGCAGCTAGAGGCTGGAGTTGTCTTTTTTTATTGACCTCATCAGACACGGTGAGTTGTGACAGATGTGGAAAAGTGCAAGTGCGTCGGTTTGCCTGCACACAAGGGTTTCTTTATCATTCTGTGATGTATAAGTGAAAGTGTCTGGTGATTTTCTCTTAGGGTTTGTTTTTAATGCAACACAGTTGCATTTTTTTCTCTGTCTGAAAGTGTTGAAAGCTTCCATCTTAAAGAGCTGAGCCCTTGAAGTGAAGGGCACCTACTAGGTAGAGGATATTTTGCATGTTTTTTAAGTATCTCGTCACTGCTGCTGTATATGCATAGCAGTTTTTGTCTTTCCCCTAGCTTGTATAGATAAATTGACTGATCTAAGTCTATGAAAAATCAATAGGACATAGCTTTGAGTGCTCTTCATATTGATTTTTCTTGGAGTGGACTCTTGTACTAACAAAAAGTTGGGCTTTTATCCTGTGAACAAAAAATGTGGGTACCAATACAAACACAAAGTTGTGTTTTTTGTCAAATATTCTGGTTATTGTCATGCCTGATCAGACAACTGATTGAAGTGGCTTTCCAGATTGATGGTCAGCAACATTTTCTTTTCTAAGATCATTGTCTTTACTTCTGGGCAATAGCTAACCATGAAATCTTCAAAACCTAAAACCTCTACTTTTGTAGAGTTGCACACCCATGCTAATACTGTTAATCAATGAATTGGATTACTAGTACCAAACTGTTACTCGCTACCTTAATTCAAATGGAATTGGTGCATGGTGTGCACAATTTTTCTCACACTGACTCAGAATTCTCTCTTAGATTTTGTAAAACAAATATTACATAAGTTTGTTGTTTGATGTCTGAAGTTAAATTTATCTGATTTTGTTACCTTGTTAGAACCTAACATTTTTTAGAAATCAAAGTGCTTGGACTGTGGTTTTTTTTTCCTCATAACTTTGTGTTTTGTTTCTGCATGTGTGCATGTATGTGCATGTTTTGGTAGCTTGATGAAGTCAAGTGGTGCTTGTGTGCTATAGAGAATTACTATTAATTTTTTACAACATGGCAATCAAGGCGACTTTCTGTCTTGAGGCATAAACTAAAAGCTAACTGCCCTCATGTTATACTAGTGCTACTATTGAATACCAAGCACTGCAACATAATTACTACTGCAGAAAATGTATTTGCAAAGCAGCGTTGTAATTTTTTCACTCATTTCAGTGTATTTTTATGTATTTTTCTCCTAATTTATATTATACAATATGTCATTGCCTTGTCTCTATATTGATTGTACTTGATTGTGGTAGCACATATTATCAATGGGCTTTTGGCATCCAATAAACACTAATCCTGTTCATTTGTTCACAGTTTTTATTTGCTCTACTCCTCCTTGTGGCTAGAAATTTAACCCAATTTGATCTAAACTCTTTACTTTTCACAAAAGTTGCTTTCATGTATCTTAACATCTTCTCTGTTTTCCCCATGGTAAGAGGAAGAGGCCCCATGTGACTCCAGGTTCAGGGAAGATTCTTTTTTTTTTACCTGTGAATTTTAATGTGTTAGTTTGTCTTTCATCCTGGCTTTCTTTTGTTGTTTGCTGTGTTTGCCATCTTGTTTTGCTTTGAATTCTTTTCCTGCTCAGTGCGTGGTAATAGAAACATTTTATGGAGTGATGCCTAGCTTTCTTCCCCCTCGGGCATGTCAGAGCCTTGCTCTGTAAGATCAGAGCAGGTTAAGTTACTGAATTTACCAATTCAAGAAGAAGCCACAAAAGCAGTATTCAACTCTTGTCTTCATAAATATTGAACACTCTTGCAAAGCATACACTTAAACATGGTTGTGTTATTTTGCTTATAACTGTGACCAAAGAAATTGAGGATAGATGTATTGATAAATTGAGGATGTAGGCAAAATCTAAAATAAAAAAAATTAAGAGTGATAATAAAGTAATGTATGCCACTCACTCACACATACATATACACATATGTACATACACACATTTACATGCAAGAACTTATCTCTCAGACATTTATCCTTACAGCTGTTCTTTAAAAACTTAGCTGCATATTTTTTACTTTGAACCTGAGTGTTTGAATCTGGGGTGCTAGCTGGATCTGTCAGAGCCTCAGTTAACAGGTTTTGACTGAGTTATGATGACACTTGTTTTTATGCTTTGTGTTTAGGGTGGTGTGTGTATGAGGGGATTGGTTTCAGCTCTGTGATCTGTTCTCTCAAAAGTCACACAATAAAGATAAACTACATCAGCAATTTTACATTTGTCCACATTTTTTCTGTCTATGGCAGATGTTTAATATTCACCAACTTTGCCTGTTTAATTTTATGTTCTTATCTCTATTCTAACATAAAGCATATTTCTTCTGAGTGTAAGAGTTACTTGACTTATTTATATTGAGGACTTAAATCACATAAGGGCTATGCCAACTTTGATAAAGATTTTGGAACATTAGCCTTTAAGAGCAAAGATGTGTATAAATTCAGTTTTATGATGATATAAGTTAAAGGTCAGGCATCATTGAGGCTCTGTATTTTTGCCCTTTTAGGGACAGTTGCCTTTTGTACTCATTAGTTTTCCACCTCCATTTATTGGTTCTCTTGTGGTACATTTCTTTTTGTGTGTCCAAGTGTGACACACTTTAATTTCTCTTCTTTTCTGTTATTTTCTGCTTGTGCCCTATTTTGTCTTTATAGAAACAAGCCCAGATGGATGCTCCACAATTTAGCACCTCTTTGCCTTAAAGGTCTTTGGTCTTTTTTCTAGCTGCTCATTCAAGTCTTTTTTTATTTTGATTTAAGAACACTTATTTAATAATCCATATCCATTTTGACACCTTTTATGCCACCTCTGATTTATTACTTGACAAGTACTGCAGGAAGGATTTTTTTAATTTAAATTTTGTTAATATTTGCTTTCAGCCACATAATAAGCAAGAACTGATTTTTATGGTTTAGTTTTTTGCCAAAACAGTAAGTCTCTTGAGCTAGTAAATAGAATTAAGGCTAAGATGAAAACAAATAATTGCCCTTCATTTGAAAACACTTAATTAGATTCTTTTTCATGAGAAAATAATGAGCTATTCCCAAAAAGCAGAACCCCAAAGTTGCAGCTGTAATTAGTCCAAAAGATGGCAGCCTGTTGGCTCAGTAGGCGCCAACAACATAGCTGTTTTTTTAGCCAAAGAGGAAATTTCACACTATACAAATTCACAAGAATACATTTGCTGTATCTGCAGATAAAGCATAGAGCTTTCTATGTTTTTTTTTTAATTCTGTGCTCCATGTGAATAAGCAACACAATAAAAGAAAAACCTACTTTCATAAAAGGGGAAGTTTAAGAAAGGTGAAGGCTGGTGGGCTGTGTGGCAATAAATGAGCTCTGCTGCACATCTGACATTTCTATTTTAGATCTATAACAAGTGTCATCTAGCAGTTTTTAAAAGCAGAAGAGCATTGTGTGTCTCATATTTTTCTGACTGTTGTCCATCAACGTGTGTTAAATAGTATGAGGTATAACAAACTGAATTTAGCAGTTCTTTATGTAAGATAAGTTACTATCATTTTACCGCTGTCATAACTCAACCATTAGTGTCAGTAACTCTTTTTGAAAAATAGGTTGGATTGAGTCAAACTCCAAATATCCTGATCTGCTTCTGTGCACTTCTCTGAATGTAAAAAAACTGCACTTAATGCCAAATTTTGCCACCAACAAGATCAGGAGATGGATCTTGCTGAACACTGCACATTTGCATTCACTCTGCAAGCTTGATGTATACAAACATTCAAAAACTGGACTGTGTTTTTCAACTACATACTCTCAGAATGTACAGTTTTTGCAATATCCCCTCTCTAAATATTGGAAGTCCTCCTACAGAGTTGCAGTTTGGTGATAAGAAAAAAATCAATTTTAGTATGTACCTTTTCTGTTGACTCGCAACAACCTCAGACAGGCACAAAAAAGGCAGACATTTTCAGCAACTGCTGCTCATCTGTTTGTCCTCACGAACTTGAGTGGGAAGATTTTCCACATGTGATGTCACCTTCAAAAAGGTGCCTGAATTCTTGTATCCACGTAATGTGTGACGTAAAACAAAGTTAGGCCGTGGTCTGGTAAATGCTTACTCAGTTTTACTTTTCATCACTTCAGATCTGACACCAGTCGTCTTTGGCCAGTATTGACAGCCACCATGTTGAAACGTGACCTGGAGTCAGGACAGCCACTTTAGTATGGAGCAGAACAAGGCACAGCAGAGTTTGGAATGTAGCAGACAAACCATGACATTACTCCTAGTCACCTTGAAGTCTGCACAGAAACAAAATAGTTGCGGAGAGATTAAATTCTCTCATAGGATGTTGAAAGATTTTAAGAGTGTGACCTCTGTGGAACACCTTGCAGTAAACAGGGTCCTTTCGCTTTTACTGCCCAACCCTACAAGGTAGATAGAGAAAAACATGGAAGTAAAGGGACTGACAGAGAAATAAATATCTAAATGAAAAAACGCTGATGTGTTGAGTGGGCAGTGCAACTGGTTGGTGCCTCTGTTGCCTCACATAGCTCTTAGATTGACAGAATGCTTTTGATAAGCAATCTTAATGTCAGTTGCACTCAAGTTCAGCCAATGTGTAAACTCCCACGTCCGTCTGTGTCTTACACAAGTGCTCACTCTTAGAAGTTCAAAGTTGTTGGAATTACAAGCTTGAAATACTTGACATTCACATTAGATGGTCTCAGTTTAGACAAATCTCAGTTCATAAATATGCCATTTTAAATTAATTTCTTCTCATGACTTCACAGATGGTTTTATTCAAAACCCTTGAATATTTTTCTGTTGCAAATGTTAGTTAATTAACTAATTAATTAATTTACACGTGTAATATTCACAGATGAACCCCTAAAAAGTCACCACCACAGAGGGTAGTCCCAATTGCTGGGTTGCAGATGACGTAGTATTGATGTCATGAAATGCTGACGGCGTGCAGCCCCGTTTCCTTCTGTTGATTCAGCGTCAAAATGCCTAAATTCTGTGCCATGTATGGTTGTTGCAGTCACTCTAATCGGGAGATCTAAGGTTTTTTTCGTGTTTCAAAAGTAGTGTGTCACAAGGGAGTTAATAAAAAAAAAATGTACAGAAAAAAGACGACAAAAGTGGATCAACAATCTACAGCTTAAAGCAGGAGGTGAAGAAACGAACAATGTAAGAGTTTGCAGCAACCACTTTCTAACAGGTAAGGATCATATTGTTTTAATCATATTTTCAGATATTTTATTGAATATTTACTTGAATTTGGGTTTACAGATGCTAAATAAATTATTCACAAGTAGATTTAAGCGCATAGAAATAACAGGTTAACTTGTTAGCGTTAGCGGTAGCATTGTAATCATAGGCTAATTACGTAAAATAGCACAAGTCACTACTCACCCGAATAGCACAAGTCACTACTCACCCGGGCAGAAACAAGTCATTTAAATCTTTGGATCCTAAATGTTTGACCCAACCTGAAACTAAATAATTGTAGCTTCTAGGTTTTTGAAAGCTTCCATCTGGCTCGTCGTATAATACGAGGTCTGCAGCACCAGATAGTTTATGTCAATCGCCTCGACTCGGGTAAATCCTCCAAATTATATGAAGAGTCTTTTTTTATTAAGACAATAAGGACCAGATCATAAATGTACGCATATTGTTTCGAGATATCTTGTCTGTGCCAGCCTATTTAGGGCATTAGCGTACTCTCTGTGATCCAGTTCTCTGTGTTTTGAACCAGAGTAAATTACTTCCTGCCCCCCATCTGACATTCGCGCTTCATCCGGGTCACGTGACTGCAACCCAGCAACATGAATGCTGTGGTTTTATTTGGCTTTTATGCTGCCTGTTTATGTCTTTTGTCACCCTCTCAAAGGTCTGCAGCTCAGTGGGTGGCTTCGTTGGAAATCATTGAACTTTTATAAGTTCAAAGATGATGTGCTTGACAACAGAGAAACAACAGCAGTAAAACTGTAGTGTTATTCTGTTACTCCATCTGTGTGTTTGGTTTACAAAATGTGGTACAGTATGTAAATATGAAGCATAATTATATATAGAAATAAAGTAAATGTTTTTACTTTATCAAAATCCATGTTAACTTTAAGCAGAGCACATGGCTATTGCTATAGTTTTGATACCTGTGTATGGTCATGTTCAGTTGTAGTATTCCAAATTATTGTTATTTTTTTCTTAGACAGGATTGGTAACATAATGTTATATAAAATAATGTTATATAATAAAGATCCCAAAAATATTTACTAAAACTAATCTTGCTTGGGATTTAATTTCATTCATTATGTTAAAGTCTGTACTCTATATTCACCAATAAGTTGATTTAATGCGTATCACTGCAACATTATTTAAGAAATCATAGTTAATGACCACATTTTATATACAGAAATATGTTTTTTTTATCTCAAATACACACATGTAAACTGTTTAAAGCTTACTGATATTTTTGGGATGACAAAATTCTTGCCAATAATAATCAACTAAAACACACTTAACCTTCTCACTGGCCTCTACTGCCACACAGTTATTTTCAGTAGTCTGGTGATCAGAACATATTAAAGAAAAAAATAATATTTAAAATAAGAAACTAGATTCAAGTTGGACACGTATTGCAGTTTTAGGATCACTGAGGCTTAAGTAAGTCAGTAAATCAAGAAATCACCTAGAACACAGGTTGTGCGGCTAATTCCTATTTTTGTAATGTTGTGGCTATGAGCTTTACAAACTGGCAACAATTATAAATTTAAGTGTCACAGAGAATTATTGAACTTCAGCATGAGTTGAAAGCATGAAAACTTCGAACTTCCCTCATAACCACTGTGGTTATTCAGAGAAAAATAATAATAATAATAATCTTCTCAGTTTACCATATCCAATGAAAGTGGTTCTTTTACTGTTCTTTTGCAAATACATTTCTATCTTTTCTTTCTTTATGGACTTCTGTAAATTCTACTTATGAATTAGATATATCGTAAATAGAATTGCATTTGTTTCTTTGAATCTTCAATACACTGACCTCAGAGCCATTCCTAATTAACCTCTTATTGAACATTATGCTCTTGATGTCTTATCCTTATTCACCCTCTTCGTGTTGACACAGGAAATCTTTTTATTCACTCTAATTTGAGCCAAATATTTCTGCTGAAGTCATCAGGGAGACCACTGCTGAGGTTTTATAGCCTTTTCCATTTTGGCTTAATTTTTATTAAACAAATTAATGACACAGTTCAGTATGGAGTGTGTTGTTGCAAAAAACATGAATGTAAGGTTAATTTCGCAACTTTTGATTGTCACAGGGTGCTAGTGAGAGTGTGAATGGTTGTCTATTTTGTTTGTCTGATTGTGGCGCTGTGATGGACTGGTGACCTTTTCAGGGTGCATCCCAATGACTGCTGAAGATGGGTACCATCTCCTCATGACCATGAACAGAAAAGATGGATGGATGGATGGAGCTTATCTAAGATGAAATAAGATAAAGTGGTTTCAAGACTGTAAATTTTCATTAGGTCACAGTAGAAAATATATGTTTTGTCATTTGAAATATGTGTCTCATCACATCTAATCAGGGATAAAGTCATATATGGTTAACTAAACTGAGCACATTTTGGGAGTAGCTTTGCTAGCATGCAGAAAGAAACAAAACATTTTAGTTTTTCTGATCATAATTATTTTTAGTTGTTCATACTTCTCAGAAAAATGCTTCAAAACATTAATCATTTGGCCAAATGCAGTGATCACAAATTTTACAATCAATGCACTCCTATATTGTACTTCAGTACTTTACAGGTTAATCATCAGTTTTGATGCTGTTTTTCTTAATGCCACTCTCAACACTGCATGTGGAATCAGCATTTATCCCCAAGTAACCAACTAAACACTTCCATGAATTGATAATGTGCTACTGTATAGAAATTCCAAATATACCTCCTACTTTCTGATAAAGATCAGCATTTTCATAACTTCTGCAACTAGTTTACAACAAAATTTATCCTTTGGATTCATTTTTATTCAAATGTTAAAGATTGTTTTAACTCCTTTGTCCTTCCTCCACTTAAAAAAGAAAAAACAAGGTTTGTCATCAGCACTTCTCACCTACACCCACGCATCCATTCCTCAGCAGCATCCTTTGACCATTATACCTGTGGAAATGTAGTTACAAGATGCTTAAAAAAACTGAAGGGTGGTTTTAAAGGTCGTTTTAAGGGTCTGGCGCAGTGAATGAATCGCATGGAGATGGCCTTGATGCCATTACCAAGTAGTGACAGACTACATCAGCTTTTGTGTGGAGCATATCTTCCAGGACAGTGTGCTTTTCCTAAAAAATAAAAAAAATCTGTATTACCACTGACCTGAAGGAGCTGCTGAACAAGAAGAAGAGAGCCTTCAGGGAAGTAGACAGAATTATTGAGGTGTGCAGAGACAGCTATGAGACAGACTAAAAGAGGTATACAGGAAAAATGTGAAGAGCAAATTCTAACAGAATAATGTTTGGGTTGGGTGGTCAGGGATAAAAAAAAGAGCAATCTCCTCACCTGTACCAAGGCATAAAAACCTCACGTCATTGCTAGACCCACAGCTTACCTTTGACAGATTTGCAAGGTGAATTTATGAAAAGTTAAAGACATCACAAAGCCTCAGAAGCATTTTATCCCACATCAGAACACACTAAAACCCTTCCCCTTCTTCTCCAACAATCAGGTGAAGACGGAGGTAAAGAGATTGAACTTGAACAATGTTGAAGATTCAGATGGTGTCAGCCTCATCATGCTAAAAGCGAATGTGAAATATGTGTTATAACCACAGAAACCTTTCTCAGTAATCAAAGATTTTAGGTTGTCCCTTTCTTAGCTGCTTTCGTTATGACCACAGGAACCAATAACTAAACTAATTTCTAGGAGACAAATTTCCCTCTTTAAAATGGTCCTGATAGAGAGATAAAAGTCTCAAATTACCCTGAACCCTAAACTTTAATTACTAGATTTTAGGTTTAAAGTGCAAATAAACAAAATTATAATCATTAGAAATGTTTGACATAAGATGATTTATAGTTTATAGAACTAGCAACATAGTTCTCCATGTGTTTTTGCTGTAAAGAACAGGTTTGTTCTGGACAAGAAACTAGCTCATTTATAAATCACAAAAATGTGTTCACAAGACTAACCATGCCAACATTTATATCTTTACATCTGAAGCCAACTCATATTTTGTCACAAATCACAAAAAAAACTTTTCTCCATCCCCTCCTTCTCTCCTTCACCTTAATATCCTTGAAAAAATGGTTTGAGATTTTCAGGTTTCAAATAGTATTGGTTAACCTCAGTCAGCCCGTGGTTCCTTCCTTCCTTTTAGTACCAGAAAAATCTCATCCATCTGTCCTGAATTACAAATAAACCAATTGCTATAACTTCCTAAATCATAAAGGTTCCAGGGAAGCTGTTGTGACTCATCCAAGTAAGCTCTTAAGTGCCTCACTGCAGGTTGCTTAACTTCCTTCCTGGTCAACATCTCCTTGTTTCAACATGCACACTTCAATATCCACAATGTTAGGATCATGTTGTTTGATTTCCACTGTATGTTTAACACAATTTAGCTGCAAAGCTTAAGGAGAACCTCCAGAAAATACAAGTTGATCCTCCACAGATGCCTGAATTATTGACTCCCTGCCAGGCAAACTACAGTTTAAAAGACACAAAGGTTATGTTTCTAACAGGCGGTCAGAAATCCAGGAGCACTTTAGAGGAAATAAATCTTACCATTTTATTTTTGATACAAACCTCAGACCTTTTATGCAATTCAGCCTTTTTATCTGCAGAAATACTCAGCTAACTCTGCATTTGTGGAGTGTTATGTGGTGGCTGAGGAGGCAGGGTACAAAGAGCTGGAGGGGTGCTTTACAGCACGGTGTGGACCTTGTTCTTCACCTTGTCTTAAATCTAAACAAAGCAAATGAGATGATTATGGATTTTAGAAAGACTATTAAGCCAGACTTTGTTTCCATCTTGGGAAAAGACTTTTTGGTGTTTACTTAGACAGCTGACCAAAGTACAATATAATTTCCATTCATCTGTTAAGGCAGCAGCTGATTTAAAATGTTTGTTATATCTAAAGACATCTTTGTAACCCCTAGAGCTGATCTGCTATGACTAAATGAATGCGTGTAAAAGATGGAACTGGAAATGAAGCAACTAAAATATGAGATGGCAACTCCTGGCAGTGTCCAGTGAGGGGTGTAAAGGGCAGTGTGCCTCTAATGCAGATTCAGAGCACACCGGCAGAGTGACTAATGACCTACAGTACTCTCAATTATTATCACTGCCACACATTCACACACACAGACTCACACAAACCCCATATGATTCACTCTTGTTTAAGCTTTGTAGATGTATGACTCAGCTACAGCTTTCTGTCTCCATCTCAATTTCCCAAGACCCCTAGACTCTAGTTCTAAATGAGAACATCAGCACTCTGGGAAATAGGTTTGTCCCCCAGAAAAGCTACCCCTGTGCAGCGCAAATTAGCTTTATGCCCTGCCACAATCAATGTGAAAGTGGGTCTCATTAATTCCTAGGGTCATATCTTTCATCAGACTGCAGTCTTATATCATGCAGACACAATTCTCCTTTATGCTTTCACATTATTTTGAAACAAAATATTTGTAAGATCCTTCAGCATCAATTAAGGAACAGGCACGACCTGGTCATCAGAGAGCATGTCCTGTTTTCATTCTGCAATAAAAATGTACCTTTTGTGTAGTCTTATTGCAGCATTAGGTTATTACTGGCAACACTTGCTTCAAACAAATATTTAATACATCTTTGTGTTTAATATATACATGCCCATGCTGTGTAAATCACTTTTTTTCTAAGATTAAAGATTAATTTCACAGACATCTTCTCACAAAAGTGCTCCTATTAATCTTTTCTATCCATAATTGCATGCAGTAAATGATCATTTCTTCATAAAACTGAGTAATTAAATTCCGATCCTCACTTGGTTTAAATGGAAACTTACAGCGAGTGAATTAAAATCAAGTCCTAATCACAAATATTAGACAAGGAAAGTCAAATTGGCTTGGATGGAATGGCAGCTTTATATTTGTGCTGCCAGGCTTGGCCCAAAAGATCGAGCCTCCAGTCTGGGCGCCTTGTAGACAGCCTGCCTCCAGAATATGCCTGCAGCCCCAGGAGAGCCTTCTATCCTGCTGCGTCTGCTCTTCTTGCTCCTCACACACATCCATCCTGCCTGGTCGGCCTGTCAAACCCTGGGTCTCCTCCAACCCTTCTACCTCTCTTCGTTGTCCCCCCCTACTCCCTCCACCTCTTCCCCGTCTCTTCCTCCGCTCCACTGGGCTTGTGAAGGTGAGCCAGTCCCCAGTGGCGCCACTGTACAGATTGCAATGCTTCCTCCTCAAATGGTGGCTGCTCTCTTGTGAATTCACTCATTTAAAGAGTGGCTGGGTTGTTCCTTGTCGGCGTCTTACTTCATCTTTTGTTTAGCTATTTTTATCTATTAGAACATACTTCTATATGCCCTTATTATTTAGTCTATCAGGCTGTCAGGTCAGCTGGGGGAAGCTCAGGCTGCTGGGAGTGTTGCCTAATAACAAGGCTAATGAAACATAAGCACCCCCAGAGGTTTTAGACCAGCTTAGTGACAGCTGTCATCCAATCACTTGTCCTTTAAACCTCTTTTATAAGAAAGATGTAAGAGGAGCAATGACAAAAGGATTAAAAATGTTTCAGAAATGCTGTAATACATCTTCACCTCTTAAGTCTGTCTAACCTTTTTTGTTACATCTGCAAAATTTTCACGTGTTGCTGTAATTTGTTTAATTTAATTTGAATAGTTGTTTTTTTTAAGAATGAATGTAAAAGTAACCCAAGACATGAACATTTTGTTAGTTATTGCAATTTTGAAACCTAATTAATGACGTCAGACTCCAAAAGTTATTTTAATTTTGCTGACTGTCTTTAGCTAAGATTCACAGGATTTTGTGTGAATGAAATTAAATCAACAGTTGCTTATTTAGATTTTCATAATAACAAAAACCTCAGATTTCCAATTGTGCATATCTGTTTTTTTAAGATGAACTTGTTTTTTGGTGAGCTGCGCTACCTGACTGTCCTGTTGTTGCAGGTTGTTTCACTGCCTCTCCCGTTTGTCTTTCTCCAGGTTTTTGGAGATTATTATCACTTCAGGCACCATGATGTGGAGAAGAGGGCATTGTCAGGCCACAAGGGGATGCACATCAAACTGCAAAAAGAACCACAGGTAAGACTGCTGTCAGCTCTTACACAACACACTGTGGCACTCCTTGTTGGCAACAAAGGGCCAAAAGACAGATTGAATTGCACAGCTACTGTGTATAAATCACTAGAGATAATGGGATGGCAGCATTAATGACAGCTTGTCAAACTCTGTTTACTTAGACAGACAAATGTGGATTTTAATCTGTCCCCCTGACCCAACCAACAGTACCACTTAAAATAATATTTAGTATTAATCACAATAAAGGTACAAAACAAGATTTGTTGTTTAAATTGTAAGTGCAATCTTGTGCAATTTGATTTTATGTAACTCTGAAAATGTTTACGCTCTGCACACCAGATGTTGTTTAGTAAGTGCAAAAGTGCCATGTAGAGCAATGATTTTTTTCTTACCAGGGGGTTGAAGACAAAACAATTTATTTTGTATCTGAGTTGTTGCTGAGCAAAAGGGCAAGTCTGGTTATTCCCATCAATTCCCAGCAGCCTGTGTTGATTCTATTGCTCTAGCTAAAGAGGATTAAATCTCAAAATATTAAAAATATGTTCTTGCCCTTTTCTACTTTGTTCCATTCACTGAAAAGATCCTAAACTTATCTTTTCATGGTTAAATTTTCGCACCGTTTTAGTTGTTATATGCTGATATGACATAACATTATGATCACTGACCAAGGTTAATATCAATGTAATTGCCAGGTTCCAGATTTTCCTAATAGATCAATGCTTTGTAATACTATAGGTCATGTTTCTTTGGCATTGGTCATAATGTTGTGGCTTCTGAGTGTATTTGATGTATTATTTATTTTGGACAGGGTATTGAATTTGCAGGATCTTGTACATTTGAATCTAATTTTAAATACAAGAAAAGTATGAAAACATGCAAATACATTAAATAATGTGTTCTTAGTATTCATCTAATCTTCTCTTACTTTGCAGTTGAAGTTATTTGATTTAGAATTATTGGATTATTGACTTTGATATTGTTGTATTCATCAGTTTCTTACACTAACGTGTGTGAGTCTAGAAACTTAATTGTCACCACTTTGAATTGTGCTTATGGCTTGGATGCACTTCATAAAGCTGCAACCTAATCTGATAGCACAATATGCATCTCTAGCCTCTAGGTCAAACCACATTAAAGAGGAAACAATGGTTGAGAAAACAATATAATGGTATTTTTTAAAAAAAGTGTTGTCATTAAAAAATGGCTATTAAATTTGAACGTTATCTATTTCTACACCACTGTCCTATTTAGCCAGCAGGAGATTTGTCAGATGTTAACGGAGACCTTAATAAGAAAAATTGTTTATTTCAAAAGCTCTCATGATGTAGATGTTTTTATAAGCAATTAAATATGAGCTTTTTTCAGTGATTAGAACAGTTGGAAATGTACTGGATATTTTTTTCTTCTATTTCCTCCACCCACACCCCCAATAATAATAATAATAATAATAATAAAAATACATTAACATTTTTTGTTCCTTTTTTAATCCAAACTAGCTGAAATATGAAAACTTGTCACTAGTTTCACATTTCCCTTTTCCATGCAACTCAACTGGTTCCCTTCACATGTGATTCTTTTTAGGGATGCACATATATCTGCATTAATATCGGTATCGGCCGATATTGGTCATTTTTTAGAATATCGGTATCGGACCGACATGTAAAACTGGGCCAATGTTAACGTCCGATATTGATTTCCTACTTTTTAGCTTTGTGTTTATGTTTTGGGAGGCGAAATGGTTGGCTGAGCGGCATCTGTTTGATCATGATAGTGATATTGATGCTGCATAGCCAGGATTAACTGAAGTAGGGAGCCATGTCAGAGGTCTGGTTGTTTACTTACAATATCAAAAAAAGTGTGTTTGTGCGTATATGTATAATATAATTTGTGTGTTTGTGTAATATTGGTAAATATCGGTTATCGGCCAAAACAGCAATAATTATATCGGATATCGATATCGGCTGAAATTTTCATATCGGTGCATCGCTAATTCTTTTCATCACAAGCTGCAGAGCTATTGTTTTTAACATGATAGTCCATTGTAACATTGGAGTGAATCATCCATGCATGAACCAACTGGAACCAAACTGACAGGATACAGGTTCATGCCCAAGTTGAATCTGAATGAGGGTTGTAGAAATGATCTGAGGTGTTTGCTTAAATTGAATCTACTTTGCATACTTACATTTCATGTCAAAACAGGGCTTACAGAAAATTATCCATAAAAATGTGTCTTCTCTGAAATTTGAACTTTGCTCATCTGACAATCAGAATGCTTGTTTTACAAAATAATCTGTGCAAGCTAACAGATATTAACCACCATTGTTTGTTTTGATGTACTGTATCAGTTCTGCTTAACCTACAATGTAGAACAACTTTATTATAATTGTCTTTAATCTATCAGTTTAGAGTAATGAATGTTTTCATTAGGTTTAGCCTGAATCTTACTTTTTGACAACCCGTGAACAACACAATGTAAATTCAGTATGACACTGACACAAGGTATGCAATGATGTATTTTTATTTTAATGTTTGTGAATGTAATAGTTCACAACAGGACAGGTAATAGCCAATGCTGGTAATATATTTTAAATTTAAAGGCACTTAAGAACCAAGTAATGTAAATCCATTTCCATTAGAATTATATATTAAGTTAGCTCATTTGCTTTGCCATGAGCACCCTTTTGTTTAAATGCTCAAATTTAATTTATTATTTTTGCGAATGCAGATCATAAGTGTTTTTACCTTGTCAAATCCTAGTGCTTTTTAGCTTGAAAATAATAATGTAGATTACAACCAACTGCATACCGGCTGCCCCAGCCTCTACTTCCAAACAAAGCAGAAAATAAAAACAGAAAAATAGCAAACAGCAGTTCAGGAGCTCATACTTTGACCATTGTATTGAGATGTAGCTTATCTAAATATGGCAAAAATAGTTTTTGACATTTTTCTTCACTGATAAAAATGGGCGTATACTATACTAGAAATGGTTTAAATCAAAAGATTACATCTAAATATTTGTGTGCAAGGTTTCCATATATATTTTTTTTTTTTACAATTAAACTGAAATTTAAATTTGCAATGCAGTTCTAGAGAAAACTAGAGAAAATAGAACAAAAAAGGGCAAACCAGAACTGAGTAAAATGATAGGCTGAAAATGTCACTGTTTTTAATGAATGGTTTTATGTTACTTTTACTGCATTCTTATCTGTTGAATGGAAAATGTATTTGTGCAGAGGTGCATGACAACAAAAGCACCAGAAGAACAAATAAAGCAAAGAGACTAAAGAGAAACCATGTAGTCAGACTGGCTGTTAATATCTCCTCGCACCACTGTCCCTGCAGGCCCTAGCAAGGCCAGCCAAGCTCAATGTGGGCCACATGCAAACAAAGGAGGAAAAAGCAACGGGGTCCAAGATGCACGAAACTACCCCACCCCCGCATGAAGCTTCGTCCTAGACAGGCTGCTGCCAGTATGCTGTGCCTGTCCTGTTCCACTGTATATATGAATATGTTAATAATTCTTTCTTGTCAGTACTGAAATAATGTGGAGCATAAAAAACTTGACGTGCTCAGTCTCAGCTAAATTTATACTTTGTTTACTTAAACCAGGGTATTTTTTGCCAGTAGGTGATATGTAACACCCCCCAATCCCCCTGCCTTGTTGCCTAAAAATCTAAACGGATGCCAGAAAATTCACAAACCGCTCAACCCAGCATGCAGCACTATTAGCTTGTGTGCACATATCTGCTTCAGACACTCTTTATTTTCAGGATTTCTGCCAGGATACTGCTGCCATGTTTGCAATTTAAACAAATGTGGTATTAAAGCTTTTTTTAAAAGGTGCTCAAATGGTACTAAGCAAGAAAGGTGGTTAGAAAACGAGAACAAAATTATTCCATTAGTTACTAAATGGATATCCCATTTGAGGCTCACATGTTTTTCTATAAAATTAATTTAAAAAAGGTAAGGAAAGGACAGATGCAGTCTGGCACATGCCAAGTCTCAAAATCTTGTAAGTAAGATATTGTGTCGTCCTGTGAGGGCTGTAATGTGAAAGGCTGAGGTGAAATGGGCATTTACAAATCCTAATTAGCTTGATGATTAAAAGATGTCTGTCTGGGGGCTGGAAGAGTGCCCTAGGAGTATGATTATGTTATTTGTTTTAAGGGGAAAAAAATCTAAAAGGAGAAATCAATGAGCTTTAGCAAGGGCAGTGACAGATCCAATGGTTTTGTCATTGTCACTAGAGAGGGATTAATGATGTGCGATACTGGGTCATAGATCGATGTGCAGCAGTGAAGCACAAAATTCAGAATGAACTGGACAAAATTACTACTGAAATGAGAAATCCAATGGAAAATGTAAGTCTTTCTGTGTCTAGTTGGTATCTGTCAAGGACCCAAAATTATTCATTAAAATTGGCAGTAAAGTTTTCTATTTGCTCCATATATTTAAATTCAGAATAACCAAATTAAAGCATCCTGGAGCAGGAAGTGGAACCCGCAAAAAAGGCAAATAAATATTGTCTGATATGAAGATATTTTAACAGAGGAGATTCCATCTAACTGGTTCAAAGGAAGTCAATAGTTCAAGTTAACTAAGCATTTGAACCCTCAGCTGTGTGTGTCATTGGGTCTCAGGCTGAGAAACCACAGCTTGTACCAAAGTTACCTACCCACCCACACAACCAAAAGCAGAGAAAACCTCAGGCAAAATCATCCTCTGCCAAAGAATAAAATAAATATATTGGGAAAAAAAACACTGTGATAAAGGTATTTACTTAAATTCGTCTTTATATTCATTTGGGTACAAGACTATCTGATCCATTGAAAATATAAAGAAAATGTAATGCTTCACCAGGTTAAAACAGATATTTAAAAGATATTAAAAAGCAGAATGGTTGGATTTGAATTAGTCACTGCTGAGCTCTAAGCTTGTTACAGTGTTTCCCCATCCTAATCCAGCTTCATCATTTCACACAACCCCCATTGTTCCGTTTCCTCTGCTCCATGGCTCTAACATGCAGCTTATCACCATCCCTTTTTGAATAATCACACAGTGGCAAGATGACATTGGAGGTTGCATAAGCTTCAACCATTATGCTTCCAAGGGTTGTTTGTCATCATTCCTCCACACCCCCATCTGCTCTATGAGGAAAAGAATTGATTTGTTTTGGGTTGGCTGCTGTTCGTTTTGCATAAAATGTAGTCTAGGACAGTTTACTGCATTCATGTTTTAAAGGGGCTTTACATTAGATTTTTTGCTTTCCATTTTATTGTCTTCAGTCCTCTGTAACCTCTGCAACAATTTGTATCTGCTCTAAGAGTATATTTTTATTTGTGGCATGAGCCCATAGTGGATATGGCTGGTAATATTCTAAATTTGTTATTGCCAGCAAATCTAATAGAGAAACCACAACCAGTAACAGATTGGTTCATCTCTCAGTACGCTCAGACTTGCTAAGCTTTTCTGTAGCATTCAGCCCTCAGATCCACTGGTCACTATCAAAGTAAATATTTTAATACGATTCGATGCAGGAACCGGTTAATAAAAATTCCCTGATCATCATAATTGGTGTCTTTGAATTGTGTGTTAAGAATATTGTGAAAGAATGTTCAGAGCTGTGGAACAAAGGACCCTATTGTTTGTAGTAAAAATACATTCTGATACTGTACATGTATGCTGTGCACAACAATCTTTTTTTATTTATTTTTTTGTCATCTTGATGAATTTAAATTAGCTTCACATAATAAAGAAGCAAGTGGACTCATCTGAGCTTAATTTTGCAGTGTTCAAATGAACTCATTTAACCAACAAATGGGTGATTTATTTCACAAAGGGAGCAGATTGGATCCAAATTTTGTTTGGTAATTACCAAGATTAGAGGGAGGTGCTTTAGCTCAGTGGTCAGTGCCACAGTCTAGTAACCCTGAGGCTAGATGTTTGAGCCCAGGTTGCTTAAAGAAGGACTTCCAGCATAAAACATTTGCCAAGTCAAAAAGGACTGTCATCAAATATCTTTTAAAAAAATAATAATCAGGTTGTAGTAATTTCAAGATGTTTTAAAGTCATAAACTTTTCAACATGTTTGTATAAAAATGATCCTATGATAAAATGTGTAGACTATATAGAAATAAAGTGAATTTGTGAAAGTACAAAAATAGACTAATATCACCAAACACAAAAACCTTCTTAAGCACAGATTGAATTAATCTGAACAGGGATTTGGAACTGAGGAAGGCAACACTATTAAAATGCACACAAAATGCAGTGACTCATTTTGTTTATACTGTAGGTCATTAAAAGTGGCTAATATATATTTATAGATTGTATTATGCAGCATAATGTATATAGGTCAGTACATCACCCACAAAAGATTTTTAATAATCAGTATATATTACATAACAGAGACATTAGTGATTCATATTGACAATAGTTTAGTGATTGCAAATATGACTGGTTGTCTGACCTTTTGTTAGAGTGAATTCTGACTCTCACTAAGTTCCAGTAAGGTGTAAGAGGATCAGGCTAAATTTTGAATTGGTATATTTTTCCTCCTACTTTATACTCTGAATAATAGTAAACCAATCAAAGCGTTGGATCTGTCCTTTCTAATATTTTTGTATTACAAACAATACCAACATAGCCTCTCCTTAATAATAAGACAAGAAAAGTTCTCAGGACACTGCAAAAGATAAAACAAAAGGTTTATGGCCCAGGCAGATTGCAGTTCTAACCCATGATTCCGTTTAGTTTCATGATTGCACAGTTGTGCAGTTGTGTCTGTTCTGTATTTGCTTTTGCCTTAGACCTCACGGTAGCTGTTACTTAAAATATTCTCCGTTTCAAACAGAAAATTGCATCTTTTATTTTCCTGCGTTTGGACTGAATGATCTTAATGAAATGTTAGGCATTTTTTGGTGTTATGGTAATTAAGAGAAAATAATTTGAAACAAAGGTTATTATCTTTATAAAAAATAAAGATGGCATGTAATTACTCATCTATACAAAACAAGACAGATTCTGTTAACATATTATCATGTGATTCATTTAAAATATGTTAGTATGTTTGCAGCAGTGCATTGATATAGTTGTGTGCAATATGAATGTAACAAAATTCAACAGATGTTCATTAGATTTCAGTCATTTAATTAAGGTTTATTACATAAATCTCTGTGGCAAATTATTAACCAAGTTTGAAGCTACGCTCTCCTCCATTATACTGAACAGTTTTACATTCCAAACTCTGTGGATGTTTGTAATCAAAAAATCAAGCATTAATAGAAGCTATGCATCGAGTGACTGGATACAAAAAAATTCAAATCTGAAAAAAAGCTGAAATATGTTTCACACAAGCAAAATGCCTAAAAAACTGGTTTTGTTTTGAATGCTGGCAATGCATTTTAAAGGCAGTTCACAAGCTGACACACATTTCCCTTAAGATTTTCATGCAGTAAAAAAGTAGTTATTAATTCCTCAACTTACCAAAAACCGGTATGCATCACAATTTTAGACTTATTTTGTCTAATATATGTATAATTTTGTACTTTAGATGTTACTCTTTAACTTGCAAACAAGGAAAACTTGAGCTGCTTCTTGATTACGGTAATCAGAGCAAAGTTCAGTGATGAGCTACAATAACACTGATTAATAGGTTAATTTTTCATTGTAGATTTCTAATAATCAATCAAAAACAGGATCCTGCAACTTGTTTATAGTTTATCTAAAATAATCTTTGTATTTTCTGATTTAAAAGTAGTTTTTTTTATCAAGAATATAAAAACAACTTTGTACAAAACCATTTCTGGGGGCTCACTAATAACTAACATTTTCCATTCAAGGACTTTATTTTTTATTGTGTTTTAAAGCCTCTCTGTTAAAAATCACCAGGCATAAGTTGTAGCAGTAAATGTGTTTTGACCATAAGTTTGAGAAAGCATTACATTAGTGCTTGCAAAATAACTTTTAGTAATTTTGTTTCCCAACTTCAAAAGGAAATACTGAAATATTACCAGTACACATTAGGTTTCAAATTCTCAATGCATTTTTAGGCATTCTTGCAGTACAAATATGAAGATGCCTCAAAATAAATGTGCAGAGGTTTAAAATTGAATGCATGCGCCATCAAAATATTTGCTTTTGTGGGAGTTTTGGAAAAGATGTGTTGAGCTATTTGGGCAATTTCTAAGTAAATTTTATAAATGACATTTGCCGCATGTGACGTTAGCATTGCTTATTACTCTGCCTTTCTAAAGCTGTGCATATTCCAGAAGCCGCCACATCTTCAAAGACCCCCTATTCACAAACATAGAACACTACAGCAGCCACTTTTCTTCTGCATCTGAGCAATGAAATAAACCCGATTTCTTGACATCGCTGCTTTTCTTTGTAGTTATTACTTTTTGAACACAGCTGGGGCCATGTTTTTTCTCATCTCCAGTCTGTTGTACACTGCAGCCATTTCTAAAGTAGAAAAATTAGCAATTTAATATTATCATGTGAGGACAGTCATGCAAACTGTTGCTTTTTTCTTCTTTGTGTGGGTGTTATTCTTTATGTTCTGTATGTGTGCGTGCATGCGTGTGTTCGTGCCTGTGTGTTCTGTTTCTGTATTCCAGGTACTGTGGGTGGAACAGCAAGTGGTGAGAAAAAGAAAGAAGAGAGACACCTTTGAAGGCCCCACAGACCCAGACTTTCCTAAGCAGTGGTACCTGGTGTGTAATGATCTCTAATCTTAAGAATTTTGATATAACTTGATCTGTTAAAAAAACCCTAAATTAAATAATTTACTGTAGCATATGTAGGTAAGGTGAATATAATATCAGTAAAAAAATTGTTACTACACCATCAATAAGGTGTTTAAAAATATTCATATATGTTTATTTTTTCTTTGTGTTGCTCATCCTTTTAATATTCTAGATTAGCTCTTCCTTGCATTCAGTATCGTCAGCTGGATCATTTTTGAAAAGATGTGATATGAAGATGAATGTTTATTAGTGAATAGGTAGAAGATATTTTTAGTTGAGGTTTGCAGTCAGAAAATTGAGTTTCTTTTGGTGGATTATTATTGCTCCTGATGGAAATTTCTAATATATATCTAATATAATATAATATATATTATATTATATTATTATATTCTAATATATATATATATCTTATCTCACAAGATGACTTGTCATACTACTTATTGAATATAAAAAACAGTCCACAAGCTTAAGGATCAGAATTTGATTTAAAGCCAAGAATGCTTTTTTAGAACATGTAATAATCTACTGTACTGGTATGTGTGTTTATCTTTAACCATGTCCTTTACCTATGTTGCTCACGTTTCTTCTTCTCCTAGCACAACTTTTCTTCTGCCACTCTGTGCTCTTTTTACATTCCTTTTCTTCCTCTCAAAAGCTCGCAAACTGTTACTTACATTTTAAAACAAATGCCCACACCAGGATTTCTGACCTGCAAATAGATTGTCTTTTTAGTGTTTGCTGGTGAAAAATATATAAAACAAGAAAAGCAGACCTATTCTGGTCAGCTCAGCTTCAGGCAGCGTGGATATATGGAGTTATGGATATAGTTACTGTTTTATGATGGAGGACAAATGAGGTACTACACACATAGCATGGGTTAACATGACCTTGTGTGCACTGACTGAAGACCTCTAATCACACATTGACAAGTGGTATGTAATAACACGTGAGGTCCCACTTTACAAACCCATATAGTGTCATGGTTAGTTTTCAGTTTTATAGAATTGAATTGAATTATACTTTATTGATCCCAAGGGGAAATTACAGTATATATTATAGTCGCTCCTCAAAGAGCCTGGGAATGCAGAAGGGTAGGAAAATATTGTAGCTTGTGTCTCTCTATGAGAGAACAGTAATTATGCACATAGCATTATGTTTTCATTAAAGTCAACACATATTTTATTAGCGACACATAAGCCCTATAGAGTAAATCTTGAACCATGGTCAAATCTTACACATTAGTGCAGCAAAGATCCAGCATACAGAACAAAGTGAACAACCAAAGGGACTGTCGCATCCAAACAATGAATCCAAAGAAATGTATTTGTAGTCATCACTATCTGGCCACAATGCAGAAACCACTCACAGACTCCTTCAAACAGAGCCCACATCATTGCCTCGCCCTTGATTGATAAAGCTCTCATGTCATGAGGCGAGGGAAGATTTTAGCTTCCTTGCTGCTGTAAGCAAGAGAGAGAATCTTAAAAATCCTGTGAGACGACTTGAAACATAACCCTAAAAGGGTCTCTGTCCCTGGTTGAATTGGCAAAACAAATGTACAGGTGATCCCATAAGTATACACTGTGTGTCAGTGTATATGTGCAGTAAACAGAGAGAGAGAGCACTCTGTTTTTCAAAAGCAAAAGGATGAGAAGATTTTGAGAGCTGAATCACTATAGAGCTGTAGTCGGATAAAAAAAAACTTAAAGAAATATTCTTCACTTTTGCACATAATAACCTTAGGGCACTCAGCTGTGAACTAAGTACAAGTGGGATGCCAGGATGGTACATAAAGGTCCCCAAGCTGATATTTAGTAATCAGAACTAGAAAAAGAGCAGTTGTATATAAAATAAAATCATACGTACCCATCGATTCACTTACTCAGCCTAAACAGTGGGTTACATTAGTGGTAATCAAGCAAAAATATTTGAATCTGTGAATTTGAATCAAATCGAATTAACTTTCTAATCCCTTTTTTTGAAATACATGACCATGGGAAAAGCGTCTGTTATCATTCTCTCAAAACAAATATCACAAAAACCAGAGCTGTGGAAAAAGAGAGACCTTTACCTAGAAGGTCTTTACCAAAAAAACAACATTGTCTGATTTTATGAAAGCCTATTCACTCAATTCTCAGAGTTGGGAGTTCCAAGGTTTTTTTCAGATATTGACGTGGGATTTGTAAGAGTTCAGTGCCAAAACTGGTGTTAGAGTGCACAGGCCTCAGAGTGCATCAACACTCTTCTTGAGCAGACGACCTCCAAATAGACACAACATTCTTCATGTTGGTCTTAATCATGCAATAATAAGCTACAATCCTAATGATAGTAGTGAACAGTCAATTATTATTATTTTTTTACTTAATTTAGCTTGGCAATTACAAAAGTACACAAAACACATCACCAAAATAAGCAACCCCACATGAGCAGAAGTGAGCTAGCCTCACTTAATTAAAGTGTTTATACCAAAATGAAGACAGTGAGTGCAGGTTATGGCCTTGCAGTTGTCAGGACAATATATTTGCATACAGCTGAGTGTTGGCACACATATTGTAGTATGTGTTGTATAAAGCAAATCAACTAGAGAGGAATTAAATCTTAATTGTTTATATATTCCCTTAGATCAAATATTGCTGTGTGTATTTTTAACATCAAAAGTAAATGGTCTTTGTTGATTATTTGAGTTGTTTTTCTACTGGCAGGTAATTTTCTACCAGTTTGTTGGGCAAGTGTCAATCACAGTACATTGACAACTGAACAAAAAGCTTTTGTCTCTTGCAGTTCAATCCAACACATCAAGACCTGAATACAAAAGCAGCCTGGACCCAAGGCTACACAGGAAGAGGTGTAGTGGTGACCATCTTGGATGATGGCATAGAAAAAGACCATCCTGACCTCTTCAGCAATTATGTAAGTGATAAACACAAAAGCTCAGACTAACTGTACAGTGTGTGTGGACATGTTTTTGTTGCCTGGTGGGGATTATTTTAGACCATTTTCCCAGTACACACAGCCTTGAGGACCCACTGTTCCTTATGGTAACAAAAGCCCGGTCCCCATCGGGGGAAATACCATTGGGGGTTAGGGTTAGGACTAAGGTGTGAATTGAGTTTAGGTTAGGTTTAGGATTAGGTATGTAATGGGGCGGTTAGGTTTAGGCTATTGAAATGACTGGCAAATCAATGCAGTGTCCTCATGAGGGTAGAACAACAAACTTGGGTGTGTGTATTAGAAAAACATGTTTATTTTATTTTAATTGGAAAAAAAGCTTGACTGTTGGGGTGATTTGTCTGGCAGTGTTGTAAAATCCCACGTAAGAAGACCAAAACATACTTTAACACTGTTAGGATTTGGTGAGTTTTCAAACCAGAATTACTTACTTTAATAAACATGTTAGGTGAGTGTACTTATGGAGTATTTGTGTTAACGTTTGTGTTTTTGTTTTTGTCCTATTGGGCAAAAGCTGACGCATTACTGTGTCTGTTTTTCTCAGGATCCTGATGCAAGCTATGACGTAAATGATGGAGATGCTGACCCCCAACCGAGATACACACAGCGAAATGAAAACAGGTAATTTGACAGCAGCTTTCATAAAACACAAATGAGTAAGTTCATTGTTCGTTTGGGTAAGTATGTTTATATTCTGAAAAATAATTTGGAGTGAGTTTTTTATGCAACTCCAGCTTCATCTTCCTATAAAACATTGACAAGCACTGGCTTGAAAACAAGTCTATACAGCTTGTAATAGTGATTTACATTTAGAAACTACTTAATTAATGTTCGAAAGCCCCAGTGCTTTTGTTTTGCAGAGGCTTGAAAGATTGTTATTTTTTTGCATCAGTACATAAACATAGATTCTGCAGTAGCCCATTAAAGCCCAGCCTTTGCAGCCTCACAGCCGTATTTGCACATATTTATTGTTCTTACAGTGTTTGTTTCTTGCCCTCTGTGATTTATGCTCATTCTTTCTAGTCTTTGGTGATCACATTAAAACATGTTTGTCCCAATTAAATCATGCAACACTAAAGTTTCACAAGGGATAATTTCTGAGCATCCAGTTCCTCTTTTTTTAACCATTTCTAAAAAAGCTGTGGTCTTCTGCTTTAGGCAATCCACACCAGAGCAGATAAGAAGCCACTTTTGCTTTTAAAATGCACAGCAGGATTTGTCCCACTATCTTTTCTGAGACGCCTGCCATTAAGTTATTTCATGTTTTTTTCTTCTCTTTTTTTGTTTTTTTCCCCCAAAATGCATCATTCACAGTTGATCAGATGGAAAAGCTAAATAATCCTAACAAGTTTTAAAGTGACACAAGAAGGTGTTGTGTGGAAATAGAATCAATTTTAATTAAACTTTCAATATTCATCCATGCATTGATGCATAATTTAAACCTTTTGTTTGAGTTGTGTTAGATTTTTCTGTCATGTTGTGATGTGTGCTCTATTTATCTTGAAGGAATTGAACATCAGCAGGTTTTAAGCATATGCCATGTCGCCGATAGCTTGAGTAGCCATGCAGACCGGCCTCAGCTCTTTCTGTCACTGTGTAGTAGATCCTACTCTGTCCTGCTGATGGAACAAAGTACTATCGAAGGGGATAACTCCCTGAATCTGGTTCGCTTAAGCTCCCAAAGTGTGCTAGGTTATTACTCCAAACCACACAGATAATAAAAGCAGAGGCCTGTGCTCACACACTTTCTTCTGCAATTTTCAGTGGACCTGCCAGAGCAATTATTTTAGACTTGATCCATTAACGGGCATGAAATCAAAACTAGGTATGTGTCTCTGTGCCTAAAGCGTGCAGGTTCAATGTCTTGAGTGACCAAACAAATAATATCTGGTGAGTTATGTAAATAATGTACAAGAAAAAATGGGTCATATGTGAGTAATGCTTATAGTTCCATTCACAATGAGGTTATATGAATTTATTCATAAGACAACAAAAAGCGAAGGGGATTCAGATGCGGACAATTTTCAAAGTCACGAAGGCCTGTTCATTTGTATTGGTGACACGCTATGCTGATTTTTGAATTCTCATCTCGGGCATTTTCTGGAGAGATTCACTGCCTTGAGTTGACAGTTATTGTTAGAAGAGGGCTAGGCTTAGTGGAGGCAGGTTGAAGTATTGTGAAAGAGGTAATCCATTTGTGCTTCATCATGAAATGTTTGTCCCGTGTCTTTACATTGGTCTTTTTCTCTGCTTACATGTCAGCGTGATACAGATGTATGAGTCTGGGCTTGGAAATATAGAAACAGGATTGATTTTCCTTCCTGCCCACAAGCTGCTAATAGGGCAGAACTATTTTCAGAAACCTTTGCAGCATGGAGTCCATCATTATTTCTGATCCTAGTTGTCTCTGATCTATATCTCTGTCTTTCTATCTGATTGAAATAATAAAAAGCATTACTTTGTTGGGTTTGATCTAATGATAAAACTGTTCTGGTATACTTAAAACTGCTCTTATGTATTTTATGCATCTGTTAATTATATTATAGGTCTACCCATTTACACAATCATCTGTCAGGATAAAATTTCTGTACAGTAGATTAAGATGCATTACCTCTGTGTAATCTGTACATGCTTCTCTTACATTAACAAATTGCTGTTTCTTTTTTGGTGCTTAGCTGTTCATTTCAATACATAAAAGTGCTCCTTCAGCAAAAACACCAGAAATAAAAAAATATATATAAATGCATCACTTGCTATTGAAAAACGGATATGACATTTGTATTGGAAAACTTTCTTTCCTTAAGACAATAATAACTGTTGGTCAGGCATTTCTTGGATTAAGTGGTTGTGAGTAGTCTTAGTTCCAGGAGGAGGAGTGGCTCCCACTATTAGACATGTTGGCTGTACAGTTTATTAATAATAATAATTTATAATAATAATAGTAGTAGCATTGCATCAGATTTATATAGCATTTTTAGGACACTCAAAGACACTTTACAAGGAAAGGAAAGACACAGACAACATGAAAAAGTTAGCTGAGAATTGTGATTGGGATTATGGTGGATGGGCCAGGTTAAACAGGCGTGTTTTGAGTAGTGATTTGAAGGTAGGTAAAGAGGTAGGTAGGTATTTTAAGGCTTATTAAAACCCCAAATTACTAAGTTGTTGACTCTAAAAGTTACAAGTTTCAAAAAACTTTTCTGAAATCATTTCAGTGGGTCACCTGCCCTTAAAATACTCTTGGCCGTCAAATTTGAATTTCAAATGCAGGATTAGAAAAAGGGATTTTAATGGTATTTAAATGAGGGTCAAATGTTATCTGCGGACACTGTGTCCTTGGGCAAAGACAAGTAACCAAGGCCTGAAACCAGACTTATTTGTGTAAATGTAAATGAAATTGCCTGTCCCCTGCAAAGCTACATCTCTGCTGAACATAAGCTGCATACATATCTAAGGCTTCACAGAGGCAATAAATCTGTCACCAAGGGGGTGATAAAAGAATAAATCAGAGTGAAGGAGTACACAAATCAAAGAAGACATGTTCCTCGGAGGTCCTCTGCTTTTGCAGCTCTGTTACAGTGGTTTTGACGTTCAAGATGCCAGCTTGCACCTGCGCTGTGCTCTTGGCTTTGCTTCTTTCGCACTTAAGAACAGTGCATTTTCTGAGATTGGAATTCCTCAAGCATTCACACCCATGCACTTACATTAAGAGTCTGTTTGGCTGTACATATCAGATCATTTTTCCTCAGTGTTTTGATGATATTTATTAAAAGGACAATTTTGGTTCAGTGCCAAGTTTTTGTTGTTTTTACTAAGAGCCAAAATGATACTTTTGTTTGCCTTCATATGAGGCTTCATTTGTCAGTTACAGCTGCTCCTGTCAGTTTGACAAAAGTTTTCTAATGATTTTACTGTTTATCCCAATTACATTAGGACATGACAAAAAACAAGTATAGAGCATGCATATTTTTCTCCATTAATTTGGCAATTGTATGTAAAGTTTAAATGCTTCCAGTGTTTACACAGTATTTAGAAATGATAATTTAGAAAGCTGCCAGCCTCTGTCTAGCAGGAACACAGTAATTCTGTTTGCCCTGGTCTTGTTTGTTCTGGTTGGGACAGCTTGTTTGTTTTCTAGACTGCCAGGCAAAAGCAGGGGATGCTGGCAGGGACTTCATTCTCAAACCAAAATCCTCTGGCTTTCTGTCTGCTTCCTTGCTGGTTTTTTTTTTTTTTTCGTCAGAGAAAAGAACAACATGATTTAAAGCAACTGTTTTCTGAACATTTTAGCAATGAATGGTCCGTAGTGATTGGAGGTGACAGTCCTGAGTCGAACCCCATTCTACAAAACATTACTGATCACCTAGAGTCAATCAATATTACTCTTGCCCAGTTGACTAGCTACTGATGAATTGGATGTTAGAGCAATTGTGTCTGTAGGGTGTGAAGATGGCCCTGTTTACACATGGTTTTGTGTGTTTAGTCATTAGTTTCTTTGCTGCATTTTTGTTTTTGTCACTGGTATGAGGCCATTTGAAGTCATTTAGGCATTCTTTGCAGCTTGAATAGCATCTTCTTAATAATTTAAATGCATATCTGATGCGTATGACAGTTTCCCTTAATGCATTTTGTATAAATTTAGTTTAATAGTGTAGCTGTTGCTGAGAAAAATAGTTTATATGTTTAGATTTTTTTCCCCAGTAGATCCACGTAAGTTTCTTCTGTGAAAAAAACATTCAAATCAAATGGACTGTAGAGTCTGAATTGCCTCTAGGTATGAATTTCATGACTACTTACTGACACTTAAAGTATCTATACTTGCCTGGCGGTGCACCGGCAACAACTCGGAAATGCTGCTTTCCGCTCTTGAAATCAATTATTAGACTATCGTCAGAAAGACAAGGGATAACCCTTTTATTTAAACTAGAATTATTAAAGTCTGGCATTTTATCTGGTATTAACAATCATATCTGGCCATCTTTGTCATGGAATTTCTGTGTTTGTCCATGCAAGAAAGAGATCGTCATTTGGCACTTCATCGTAACCATTTGAACAGACCTGCCTAAGGCCACAGCTGAGCTGAGCAGAGCAGAAAATAGCCTAATCCTTTTGGCAGCTTCAATGAACGGACCCTATTCAGTCCCTTTAAAACAGATAAAACCAACAGAGCAACGCCAAGAGACAGATCCTACAGTTTAGCCAAGCATTGGTTAGACATTAGTCACACTTAGTGATGCATATTTTAACACAGTACTTGCAGCACAACCCAAACACTACATGAATGGCTATGTGCAATTACATTGGTTTATTATCTACAGTATGAACCTGAAGTTTCTGTTTTTGAATGGACTTTTTTTCCCCAAGGACTGTATGAGAAAGTAATCACAGCATGGTGTTATCCTGAATTACTTGCCGGAGGTAATGTCAGTTGAACTTTAGAAATGTTAGAGAGTCATTCGGGTCCAGTGGTTTATTTTACCACAGATACAAACTTGATATTCTGTTTACATGTCCTGAATAGTATTGCTAAGCCAGTTGAACTGGTAGTTCAGTCTGATGTTCACAGTTTGGACAAATTGTGGATGTCAGCCTTGAAATGTCCAGTTATCACAATTTTTCTTTTTTAAACCAGATGTTTTGAGGGAATGGTGGTTTGGGGTTCAGTAAGGGATCATTTATAAAGAATAATTTTCTTTTGAACTTTAATACAACTGGGATTTTTGTTAGCTATATGAGTAGCCTCCTGCTGGTCATGAAATAAAATACAGGTTCAAAGCAGTTCCACATTGGCATCACTTTTTAGATCTGGAGGCTAAGTGCAGCTTGTATTTAAGTAAGATACAACACAGCTTTAAGAGTTTGAGAATTTATAGAAAAAGGCCTCTGCTGTGTGATATTGAATCTTTTTCCTTAAAACAGTGATAACATTTATTGGTGCCTGAACTTTATCAATTGCATAAAATAATGTTGGTACATTACTTTGTACGTGAACGTGTTTTTACTGACAGTCAAGATCAAACCCAGAGACAAATTCAGATTTTGACTTGAACATTTAATGGCAAAAGAATAAAGCCATACAACACCAAAATATATACCTTTATTCCATCTCTGAGTGTTTTGGTGATGAATCGAACCAAATGACACAATTTATTCCAGGTTTGAGCCACTCCCCTGGAGCAAGACGTCATCTCGATAGGAGAAAGCCCTGCCTCCTTAAGTGACTCAAACCCTTGTACGACAGTCAACAATCTGATGAGAAAAACGATGTTTGTCTGTTGTCTGGTGATCGGCATGTATTAACTAATCTGTTTCTTTTTAAGTACATGGGTCATTCCTAAACAGAGGGCACATCAATCAATCAATCTTAGTTTAATCATAACACATAAAGACATGTAATTATGAATTTATATGAAGAAAAATAGATTTGATCTCTCAATAATAAAACAAGAATGTGTAGTGCATTTAAGAATCAGTGTTAAACAGAATAAATTTCCCTTCAATTGCATCACCCACAGTGACCAGGCTAAGCTAAGAGAAGAAAAATTCAAACCTAAAATATCCTGCTTTCTTCATGTTGGGAGTTGGTTACTTCAATGTAGCTCAAGCTAATTCTGAATTATTCTAAAGCAAAAAAGATTAGATATAAAACTTTTGCTGTTTTGATGTATTATGAATAGGGTGATTTAATTATTTGTTTTACTGATTTTGTGTATATTTCTGTGAGTTAATGGTGTAAGTTCTGTCAAAATGTTACAAAACATGGTCTCAGCAGCCCAATAGGTACTGCAGGGAAAATGGGAACGCTGTAATTGGTCAGCATGGAAAAAATAAGACGTGAAGAAAAACACACTTATTTGCTTTTTCATGCACACATTCATGTAGAAATGTCGTTCTATGCCACAATTGTCCTTTTCATGGTAGCACTCAGCACCACCTCTGTTTGCACAAGAAGCAGGCATCATAAAAACAGCTCAGTGAAAACAGCGTTATTGGTAAGAGTGTTGTGCTGCACACACCGGTAC
This sequence comes from Cynodonichthys magdalenae, assembly GCA_031762555.1. Taxonomy (NCBI): domain Eukaryota; kingdom Metazoa; phylum Chordata; class Actinopteri; order Cyprinodontiformes; family Rivulidae; genus Cynodonichthys; species Cynodonichthys magdalenae. The sequence continues at coordinate 9,485,503 of JARVJO010000002.1, read as the reverse complement.
CTCACTTTTCACACATACACACCGGTTTGACACTGTAACACACTTCTGATGCTGGCTTGGAGAAGCATCAGCAGTGGATCAACTTTAACTCCCTCATTCCATATCTGCATTATCACGCATGACATAGATGCACAGCAAAGGTTTGAGAGTCTTGTGCGAAGGGTACTTGTGACTGAAAGAACATAAATGCCAAAATAAGCAGAACATTTTCAAAGGTTTTTCTTCACTGAATAAATCATGTTTTTCGGTTAAATGGTGTCCTTTAGGGAGAGGGATAATAGCAAAGTCCACATTGTTCGGGTCTGTCGATGATAATAAGCCTTACAAAGTGTCTGAAAAGCTTCAAATTACCTTTTAAAGATCATTTTGGTTTTAGTTGCTTTAGACTAATAATTTGCTGATCTAGTGCACTGCTTTCCACAAATTTTCAACTTCTGACCCTTAAAGTAGCAGGGATTTGTGACCCTAACCATGCTGATGTAGGTATCGATTATCAAAGACTTAATGACAACCTTCATATTATTTTAGGCTATTTATGATTGTTTATATCTCCTGGAAAAATTATACTGAAGATATGCTGTTAGTAATAACTTTCTGATTTCTTTTCTTTCTGAAAGTCATCTCAAGATCTCTCGCTTATAGCTTCATGACCCGAAGTAGGGCCCTATTCACAACTTCTCCTCTAGTGCAACATCCAGTAGCTTTCCTGGGCTGTATGTTGGACCTGTCAATCAAATCTATATTGTCCAAACCCAATGCACTTGTCTGTGCTTTCCATTTTCACAAAATCCAACAGTCAAACTACAATTCTCATTTGCCAAGAGAAGTTAATGTCCAGCTTTAGATCTAAACCATGTCTTTACAGTTAATTAGTTAGTGCAAAGTTAGATTTATTAATTTTAGTTATTCATTACATAATCTCTCGATTTACCGGTCGGTCTACGTTCCTACCTTCATCTATGGTCACGAGATTTGGGTCGTGACCGAAAGAACGAG
>JARVJO010000002.1:9458574-9484243 GCA_031762555.1 Cynodonichthys magdalenae | reverse complement strand
AGTCTGGGTCTCTCTGCTTAGGCTGCTGCCCCCGCGACCCGACCCCGGATAAGCGGAAGAAAACGGACGGACGGACATTACATAATCTAAAAGTGTTTTTGTACTGAAGAATACAAAAAATGCTAAAAGAATTTTAATTTGAAAGTAAATAGTTATCAATCATGATTCTTATAAGCAATGATTTTTTAACTATTAATATGTATATTAATGAATGCAGTTATGAGAGAAATTAAACATTTAGAACAAAATTAATTATTGTACGTTGTCCTGCCTGCATTTGGCATTGAAATGTGTTTTAGGTGATTGCATCATAAATACACAAACCTTAATTTGTCGGGTTACACTTGATATTAGAATGTGTCTCCATAAGCATATCTGGTGGCTGTTGCTTGCTTTCTCTTTCTAAATGTAAAAGTAAACAAAAGAAAGAATAGAATAAACATATGGCCTCAATTATTCTGTTTGCAAATGCCAGCAAAATCCTGCAAGGCGAATTGTACAAACGTGTGTCCACATCAATCAATATAGCTGAGTAACTGAGCCAGCCCTATTATTATAATTCGGTACCAACTCAACCCAGTGATATAACATGAAATTGGCAGTATAGTCACTCACAATAAAGTGCTTTATTTTTCCTGTGCGACTAGCCAATAGCATTATGCAAAACAAGTGGCTAATAATTACCATGAGTACCCAACTCGATAAAAAAAAGTCTGTTAAATGTGTTGTTTACAATTGTTTACTGTTTTGCTCTAAGAGCATAGAAGGTGCTTTCACCCCTGTACTTAGAGGCGGTTAAGACCTGGGTGGTATAATCACAAGGGCACACCTCTGAGTGTGTTCACACTTGGCACTAAAACACATCCTCACATTCGTCTCTGAGGCCACTTTGTGATCATTTGACAAATGATAGTTCCAGGTCAGAGCAGTCTGCTAAAGATGCATATCTTGTGTTAGATGTGAACAAGGTTTTTAGGTTAGGATTTAAGACTAATGTTGGACTAATGGAGAATGCAGTGAGGAGATGCATGTTTGATCTGTCTGCATTCACTATTTACTTTACATTATGTCAAGAGGGATTTTGTTGTATGTCACGACTACATTCCTCAATGTATTCAATCCAAGTGGCTTCCATTGAATATGTTGCCTTGTCCTGGCAGGGAAAGATAAAAGCATTCCTCACTGAGTTCTCTTTGCTACTACTTATAAGATAAGGAAGGTCACTTTGGTTGTGTGATTAGTTCAGCAGCCTTTTATCTAAACTCTAGCTTCTGTTGGGGGTTTTTCTCTGCTTGTACTTTGGACAAATTATGTCTTATTTACCAGCTGCCAGTTCACATACTAATGATTTGTTTGTTGTGATGGTCGTAGTCTGAGAGGAGGCTGCGCTTTTTAAAGCCCCTTTATCATCTTGCCACATCAGTTGTTCAAAATTAAACATTTTAATTCTTTTCAAACTACATTTTTGCCTGTCATTACTTCTTGCTGTGTCACTGACATCAGGCATTAATAAGAATGGAGGCATTCTGCAAAGTGTCCTGGAAACCATTTAATTTCACGGACATTTGAAAGAAAAAATTGTGGCGTCTATCATAAACCCTTTTGTCTGCGCTGGCATGTCTGTTCCTCCCAGGATATATTAAGCTGTCTGGCTGTTTTAGCTCAACTCAATTCAGGGCAATCACTCACTTACACACACATTCTCTTATTCTCTCTCTCTCACTCTCTCTCGTGCGTACACACACACACAGAAATAAACACATGTGAACATGCAGATAATATTCAAAGCAGCTGAATCTTGGCATGTTTGGCCTCTTTGTAAATGTCTTCTCAGGCCTCTGGCTCGGTTTTCATAGTGCCGATCCTGACTGAATCCTCTGCCTGGCATCACATCTGGGGCTCCTTCATATGAAGCATAGAGGCATTTTTATGATGTTCAATGGCAATAATCATATGTGTGCAGATATTTTCTTGTGAAATCATCTCAGTTCTTAATAAATGTTTAAAATTCTGAGGTACTGCACCTTTTTGATTATTTCTCATTCCCAAGGAACAAAAGGCTGGCAATAATGTTTTATCTGGTATGTTTGTTTGGCTGTTTGTTAGCAAATTATATTATGAAGCTCTAAACAAATTTTTATGAAAACTCTTACAAAACAGCCATTGGATGCATATCTACAACTTTTGGTGTGGCCACCACAGCCAACTGATCTTAGGAGATGCAAATATAAAGTCAGTGTTTCAGATGTTGACGTAATATTTGCTATAGTAGATGATTATGTACCACATACATACCCTAAAATTTTTGCTTAAAACTTTAGCTGTTGGTGTTTACAGCAGGTGATATACTTTCCTTATTCCTCTAAGGAAGGTTTGATTATTATCTCATAACATTAAAATTAAATCACTTCATAAAAGTTAAAAAGATTTTTTTTTTTTCAAATATTCTTTAAGAAAAAAAGGGAAAAATGTGAACCATGGTCTTGGTGTTTTGTTTAGTTGTTTTTTTTTTTTTATTTGCTGACATTTGACACATGAAGTTGCTCTTTGCTGTTCTATTAAATCGTAAATTCATATGGATTTTGCAAGCATGCAGTTTTCTGGGCCAAGCCACCTGGCTGGTCACACCACTGACTGTGTGATCCTGGCTGTTGTGGAACACTGTAGGCCCTTTGGCTTGTAATAAATAATACCAAAACAATACATGCTCCTTTTACTTTTTTTTGTTTTTTTTTGTTTTATTGGTAGTCTTACCCCGCATTGAAATTTGCAGCACTACAAGTGAAAAAGAGAAAGTCAAATACCACTTCTAACAAAGGAAACTGCCCCTCTTTGCATGAAAGCAAAGACTTGTGTGCAGCAGTGGTCTTCTCCTATTTAAAGAAAACCATAATATTATGAACAATGTTTCAATAGAATATAATTTTCCTACTAATAAACCTTGCTTCTACCTTGGATATTTGGTTTTCCTTTTTTAAGTTTTATACCGTGGGAACCAAGCGCATAGTGACACGAATACAAATGGTTTCACAACTCAGTGTTTCATGCTTCAAACTGATCAGCAATCACTATTCACCGCCCACTTTGGACTGTTCCGCACATAATAACAAGACTGATTTGCGAGGACAAGCTTGTAAAGCAACTCGGACATTTGTCAGACGTGCAGTTGTGAGCTAAAACGTAATGAGTGGGCCGGTCTTTGGTGCTCAGATTAAACAGTAAACAATGGGTGGCGACTGAAAGGTCTGATTACCACCTCACATCCACACGGAAATGTCCTGTGGTTTAAAAAAAAAAAAAGAACAACTTGTCTAGACCTTGTTTAATCACAATAGAGGAATTTGCTGCATAATTGTTTCACATATTTGTTTTCTTGTCCCCAAACTGAACTTTGAAGTTTTTTTTCTCAAGGCCTTTTTTTCTTTAAAATAAAAAAACTCCTACTGCTCCGTATTCTTGCAAGTGCTGTTAATAAATGATCTCTCTGTCTAAATGGATTTTACCCATGGGCCCATGCGTTTTCTCAACAGCGATGTCAAATCGCCATCAAGGGCTGATATTAATGCAGTATAAAATTAGCAATTGGTAAAACATTTGACCTCTTGTTAGAAGTGTTAAGCTTTTAATTGCATTTGTGATGTATTACGCCCTGCCAAATGTGCTGAGGTCCTTGTATAAGGACATATGTGCCAGCGAAAAATAAGCCTCGTCAGACAAGTTGATTGCTTGTTTAAAAACCACTTTAGTGCTTGTTCCTGTTGACAGGCCACATCATAATAATAAAGGATTTAATAGTAGGTGGGGTTTTATTGAAATTTTCTTTGTTCGTGTATCATTTTCCCCTGCATTTATAACCAAAAACTGGTAAAACAGGAAAGGTTTTAGAGTTCAGAGGTTGATAATATATCACAGGGCCGAGCAATCTAATCAGGATTCCAGCTGGAGGTGTTGCTGTGACCCTGTGAAAAGACTGTGTCCTCTGCCTCATCATCAGGCAGGTTTTGGAGAACAAAAGAGGGAGGTAATTTTTTTGGCTCGTCTGAAACGAAGGTAATTTTCTTGGCTCATCTAAAACAGTGCTGTTGATGTAATTGGCTTTGTTCCGATAACATTCACAGAGCACACCTCAGAAATAGATGTGAAACCCACTTTCTAATCAGATATCTGCACCGTAATCAGGCAGCTATCTTAATGACCTGTGTTAAATGCCAAACTTCCATTGTGCTTCATCTATTTGCAGTTTGATCACACCCCTTCGAGCCCAAACACCAGTGAAACAGAACAAATCCATTTTGCCAATGACCCTGTCGGATTGTGGAATCATGCAGAGTTCCAGAGGTTTTGCTATAGATTTTTAGAGGATTTAAGAGGGTTTTTGTTTGTGAAGTGTTGGTGTTTTTGACAACTGAATAATACTCTATAGAAAAACCTGTCTGATCTCTGAAACTCAAGGTTGAAAGATTTAATGAAAGACTGAATAATTTAAGTACATCAATAATACATTTTTCATTTCAGATGGCCTATGGCCACTCTCACCGTGAAGGTAAAAATATTTTTTGACAGGTATTTTATGTTTGTTTCAGTTTTTCTGATTGGACGAGGCTTTCTCCTGTAAATTTGTCTCACAGGAGAAAATATTTCCATTTTTTTTTCTCAAAACTTGAGCAGAATTTGAAAGACACTCCCTGAAGTACGTGTATTTAACAGAGGATTTTCTCCCATGTTTTAGCTTCAGGGTTTCTTCTAAGTACTTAAATCACACATAATTACTACTCAAAGAAAATAACTAGTCACCAGTGGATACACATGAGCAAACTGCTTTAAAATTAGTGGTCCTAGTTGAATTTAAATTGTTTTTTTTAATAAATAGGTCAGTCAAATATGAAGTCTGTTTGTTAAGCAGTTATAACAGATGTTACTCGTTAGATTTGTTTTTCAAACTGTATAACTTCAGCTGTTTTTAGCAGCTGAATAAAAACTAAACACTGAAATATCTTTGAAAATCTCTAAAACTTATAAAACCTTGAGCCTGTGTAGTTATAATTTATTTTTTTAGAAATTAGTTGAAGTGTTGTGCAGTTTCATTTCTCTTGTGCCCTGTAATGTTTTTTTTTCTTTTTGTCTGTATAATTGTGTTAATTTTCTGACTTTTCTGTAATCTCTTCAGTTTAATGCAGCTCAGCAGAGCAGCAAAGGTTTTGGTCGTCGGTGTCATTGTGTGGGATGAAAAAGAAACGTCTCGTGTCCTTGATGCATTGATGCTTATCGTGTTCAACACAAAAGTGTTAGCTCTCTGCACTAGTGAATTTTTTATTTGTTTCTTTTCCCCAATTGTTACCGCTGCAGAAACGAGAAGGCTGTGGTTACAAAAGGACCAATGGGTCAATATTCAGCTCTTATCTCTGGTGGCTTTTTAGCACCACTTCAGCTCCAGTTCTGTTTAAAAAAGAGACAACTCAGCACAGTTCAGGGATTTACACAGATTCATTTTTAATGACTCCATTTAGCATTCCTTTTATTTATATGGGGAAATATTTTTTTATCATTAAATCTTTTTTTCTTTTATCATTTTTTCATGGACTTTAATTATTCCTCTTCACAGACACGGGACCCGGTGCGCTGGAGAAGTTGCAGCTGCAGCCAACAACGGAGTGTGTGGTGTTGGTGTGGCCTACAATGCAAGAATTGGAGGTAATTGAGAGCATTCCATTTATATTTTTAATTAAACACAATGAGTGATTAGTATATAACTCATTTAAATGACTTTGATATGAATAAATTAGAAATAATATGCACAATAAACTTTAAATTTATATTAATTAAAGTGGAAAGTAATTCCACTCTGCTTGGGCTCTTTTAATTTGACTCTTGAGTCATAACGGCGGTTTTACTGTAGCTTTATCGTCACATTTTATTAATCACACAGTGATAGCTTTTAAAGCCAGTATCCTTAATGTGACTTTATGCACCACAGACACATTTACTGACGGTGTGAGTCCATGGTTGAAGTATGAGTGTTCTGCAGAACAACAGCAGCTGAATACAGTGAATATTCCTTGATTCAGTGCCACCGAGAGGATCAGCTAATGATGAGCTGTTGCAGGTTTTATTTGGAGACTAAGTAGCTTCGCTTTATAGACCATTTATAGTCCATTCTGCTGTAGTTTACATCTAAATATATGTTTTGTCACCCAAATCTATTGCAATGTGTTTCAAACCGTGCTTGTAAGCATGTTGTTTCATGGTAATATTAACAACAGGGTGAATTTGATTTAATTTACCGGTAAGTCGTTTCACTATGACGCAGGCTTGTTTGGCCCTTTGCCTCAAACTTCAACCTTTTTCGTTCACTAATTAGATCAAAAAGCAAGTTCAATTTTTCGAGTGTTTAGCTGAGTTCCTCCCACATCAAGATGCAGGATGCTAAATTGTATTTGATGCCAGGAAAAGTCGCTTCACAATGCAGTGCTCATCATCAAATTACCTGCCTAAGAAAGGTTCCCAGACTCTCAGAGCAGATTCTTGTTTAAAGAGTGATAAACCTGTCAGCAGGCTCCGATCTGCATTATGAGAGATGATTTATATCAATCAGAAATTAAGGTTGAAAGATTTTTGTTTGTTTCCTGAAAAAAAATTTTTTGCACCTGATTGAGTATTCCAAGGAGGCTTTTAGTAACTTTTGTCATCTAGCAATCTGTCAATGCCGCGATGGCTGCCAACAAGGCTCAGCGGAGCCTGTGGAGCCCTGAGCAGTCCCATCCACAGATGTTACTCATAACGCCCCTTCTTTGTCTTCATTACCATTCATCTCCCGACTGAGCCGCATGTTGGCCCTGATCTCATAAATTACTCCTTGGTGAATCTGTTCGCGTTGTGGGGTCAGTGGATTGTTTATAAACAGCTGTGATTTCCCTTCAAAGGCTCGTGGTGTGAGTGTGTGTTTACATGTGAGAGAGGAGAAGCGGTTCTGTTTGCCCAAATACTTGAATGCGTGTGTCCTTGCAGGGTAATGATGATTAGTGAAATGTGTTGAAGACCTAACCCTTGGCTTCCATCCGCACACACACACACCCACCCTCAGAGCTGCATCTCTACCTGTGACTCAGTGTAGCTGCGGGAATCTCACACCACCTCGTCTTAATAAGAAATTGTCAAGCCGCAGGAAGTTGATGGGAATTGTTACGACACTAATCATCATTACTGCTACGCTAAAGCTTTTGCATAAAGATCACTGAACAAACATTGCATTTTATGTTTCTCATTTAAGTTTTTTACAGGCTGTTCAATATTCAAGCTTGTGGTACACCGATTCTCCTACAGAGTAATTACTGCCTTGTCAGCATCCCTGCTGGCTTACTTTGTCTAAAAAGTCCTAATGTGAATGTCGTGGTTCATAATGTTGCCTCTGTTGTCCGCGGGTTCTCTCCCAGTAATGGACTTTATTTGAGGGAGGTGCATTTCATGCCTTTCTGCAGCCATTAATGTTCGGAGGAGTGATCTGAGGCTGCGAACTTCAAAGGCACAGACAGCGCTGCGTTTAGGTATCATGAAAAGTGACATTTAGTGCTACCCTGTGGACCCGCTGCTCTGTTGGAGGTTCTTTAAAACCCCAGCTTGTTTCTATGTATATGCAGTTCGGTCAGATTTGTCTGCTTATCCTTTCTATATCGCTGCATCATCATGGGGGGCAAGAAACAGGCTTCTTGAGTTTAACAAACAGCAGGATTATTATTCATGCGAGGGCGAAACTGTTTGTACGAACCAGAGCGCCATTTGTAGGTAAAGCTTTGTGGACTTATTCAACAAAACCTGAACAGTGTTTGTTTTTTTCCAATAAATCCTTTTTGTCTCTTGTTCAGATTGTTTGTTGTTAAGATTAGTTCTAACTCGTTTCTTTCGTCTTTTTTTTTTTTTTATATTTTGTCATTTTGTGCCATTTCATTTTGTTTTCTGTTGCATCCCTCTGGTTTTTATCTCTTAACCTGTCTTATGATGCGCACACTCACTGTCCCTCTGCCACTCTGTATTTGTTCATTTTACAGGCGTTCGTATGCTGGACGGGGAGGTGACAGATGTGGTGGAAGCTCGTTCTCTTAGTCTAAACCCCCAGCACATCCACATTTACAGTGCCAGCTGGGGCCCAGAGGATGATGGCAAGTCTCTGGACGGTCCTGCCAAACTGGCCAAGGAAGCTTTTCTCCAAGGAATAACCAAGGTTAGTTTAGAAAAATATGGTCAAACTTGCACAACCATGTTTTCTTTCCATTTTAAAAAGGTTGCTTCTTACAGACTTTTTTAAGTTGAGAGTGGCAACAAAGGAAACATGGAAACTAATTTCAAGTCAGCTCACAGAAAGTATGTTCCGTGATTAGGTTTTAAACCGTATAATTTTAGAAGTAAAAATGGAAAGTAGTTTATTAATATGGAAATTAGTGCAACACTTAGAATAAAGTGATTTTATCTTTACTACTTTACATTTTTAAAAAGTCCAGGGAAATCAAAGAATGGCTGAAAATAATATTGAGTGATTTCAATCTCCATGGATTCAGGCAGAAGCAAACATGATGTAGAATAAAACACTGCATGATATAAGGAAGATTTCTGAAAGTGTTATAAGGAAACACAGCTTGTCACTTCGTCCACCTTGGAAAGTTAAAAATCCATTACAAAAAGTTGATTTAAAACAAACTATTTGCTTCCTGGCTAAAAATCCAGGTATTCAACTGTTCCGCCTTTAATTCAGATCTGCTGATATTATTCAGTGTATTTTAAAACACATTTTAAATAAAGGAATGTCCTTTATTTGCTGCTGGAATGATTTAGTTTAATCAAGGGTGTGAAGAGATTTGTTTCTAGAACATGAACATAACTAAATATAAAATATAGTGCAGAATTACCTATATCAGGTGATTAGTTTGGATTCAATCTCAAATAATTGTTTGGAAAGTACAATCATCAGCTATTTTGGGCTTAAAGGAGACTTATCATGCTTTTAAATCCTTTTCCTTTTTTCACATTTAAATCATTCAGTTGGGGTTTATATGAAGTAGATCTGCAAAGCTTTGGTCTGAATTCCTCCTTATTGTAGCTCCACAAGCCCCTCTTTCACCCCTTTTCTGGGGTTTGTCTCAAAGCAACTAATTTTGAGGCCGTCTCTTTAAATCCAAGCTGGATGCTTCACATCCTGCCCCCTTTCGGGTTGAAAATTATGACCCAAACAGAATATAAAGATATCTACACGGCACCTGGAGAGATTCATTTCAAATTTTCTGCACTTTTAGAGACTTCAAGTACAAAACAAATTACTATTAATGGCTAAAACAGTGATATTTTTTTGTTTTATGTCCCCTTTAATACACAGACTCTAAAAGCATATAAGTCATTGGATGGTCATAATTATATTTTCTCAGGGCATGATCTGGAGATGCCAGGCTTATATTTGTACCAAATCAGTCTCTGCCAGCTTAGTTTTTGCACTTCTTCATTAATAAATCTGTATAATCTGTACATGATGTGTCAATATTTCTATTGTTTGCATTCATGTGATGCATACATTTCACGTTCTACTTCAAAAGACAGCAAATGAGACAGCACAGCGAGTGGTCATTACGTCACGATGCAGAGTCCATGGGGAGACGGCATAATAATTGCCTCCAGGAACATTATGCCTGACACTTCCTTGGGTTTTTCAAACAAAGCATGATTAAAAGGCAATTAGGTCTTACATGACAAATAGTTCTAGCACTGAGACCTTACACAACACAGGACAAAAGAACAACCAATTATGAAGCCAAGCTACAAACTAAATGTACCACTAAGTGTTGAGGGTGAACTGCTCACGTTAAATCACAGCCACGGCTGAATGACCATTCGAATGGGCTTTTAAAGGCAGCAAGATGATCAGCTGGCATTCTGAATTTGACTAAAGGACAGACACTGGTTCAGTAAGTCACAGCAGGAAGGAGGAGTCCTAAAGGGAAGACACGTACATGAACCAGTCCCAAACAGGCTTTTAAACAGCCTAATTTGCATGAGCTACACATTTATTCACAGTACTGAGGCATGTAGAGACACTGCAGAGGGCTGTGACTTACAGCATTTGGTCTTCTCAGTTCCCGAAAGCTCTGACTGTCATTAAAATTGGAGGTGATGTAACACGGTAGTAAACATGTTCTGTGTTAGTGTTGGGTTTTTTCAAGGCTTAGGGTAAATCAACACAGCTTGTTGAGCTGTTTTCAACTAGTAACATTCAGATTTTTATTTTAAAAATGAAAGTAGTAGACCTTCTACAGATGTTTCATCATGTTGCAACATAATTTCTTCTACAGCTGGGTTTTAAATAACCTGCATTCTGGTTTTATTATCTTTTTTTTCCCACACGGCATTCCACCTTACTTGGAAATTAATATATTCTGTTTTTTTTTTAAATATTAGAACCAAAAAGACGTCAGTAATTTAAAGTACCGTAATGAATCACTTTGGGAGATGTTTAGTCAAATTTTCACAAGCATTGAAAAAGATTAATTCAGTTATTTAGCTTTGCTTAGAATAAATGGAGATAGCATGAGAATATCTGTCTATTGGCAAAAAAACTGCTTATGAATATATCAAAAGCTCAATAATTACATAAAAATTCAAAGTGAGGTTTAAGATGGAGACAAGATATTTTGAGTTAACATGTTCCTGTTCCTCTGGGTGATTCCTAAGCAATTACTTTCTAAAAAGATAAATTATTAAGATTTCTGGTAGGAAACTGTTTTTGTATTGCATTGAAAGTGATGAATTTGAGCTATGATAGAAAGCATAAAACTATTGGGAGCAGACTTTAGCAGGATCCTCTTGGAGCAAATAAATGTTTTTAAATATGTCAAGCTGTTTCTTTGAAACCACATATACACATGGAAATGTCTCTCCCATCAGTAAAAAGAGTTTGGTAAAAAGGTTGGTGTGATAGAATATCTATGTATCCTTGTTACATAAGTTAAGTCCAGCTCATCTCTTCCCCCCCATAAATCATCGTGTATATGTATTAATGAAGAATGTTTCTCAACGTCCAGTGGTGAAGGACAAACTCAAAGTGAGTTTGTTCATTTACTAATCAATTTTTTCTTTAGGCTCAAGTAGAAATAGACATTAAAGAGTTTTGGCATATTCCTGAAGTCTAATGCTGTCATCGCTCATGTGTCAGAATCCTGCATCAAAGGACCTTAGCGTTGCAGCTAAATGATAAAAATGAGATGGAAGAAAATAGAAACGGAGCAGCAGTCAGATGCAGAAGTTCGATTCAAAGGCGGCAGTAATTGGCATGTAAATGAATGAAACTGCAAATTTTCTGTGCCACAGAATGACTCATATATCACATCCCCAAATGTGATCTGCTCCACATATCATGGTGTGTTAGTGAAGAAAAATTACCTGACAGCGACAACAACAGGACCTTTCTGGTTCAGCATGTGTTCTCCTGGCAGCGAGATAACGCTTGGCACTGAAGTGTGCTCATCTGGGTTCTGTAAACCCACAGCAAAAGCGGCATCGGGTCATAAATTGAGCCGGATGGTTTGGGAGTGTTGTGTTCAGCTTCGGGTGTGAGCACTCAGTTCGATTCGGACAACATCGTGCACTCAGCAAAAACACATTTATCCCATCTTCTAAAAAGAGATGATTTTGTGAGAAGCGGGTGTAGGAATCAATTAGGAAAATTGAACGGATAATCCGTATAAAACACTCTGTACCAGCTCATTTAAAATCTGTCTATAGGGTCCAATTAAGGTCCCTTTTGTAGACTTATGAGCTTAACATTTCACTGATTAAGTATGCCAGAGAAAACTGCATGACAACAGCAATGATAAGATAAATATCCCAGTAATAAGACAGACATGTCTTCTGTTGATAATTATTATTGCATGTCTTGTTTTGTATGTTCAGATTTTATGATTTTTTTTTTTTCGCCTGTTTAATTTTTGATAGATTGTTATTGTATTTATTAAACATGTTTTCTGGGCTTGTAGATGAAAACAATTTTTGCATTTGTCTTGAATATTGTGAAAATTAACCTGCCCGAGTTGCTCTATTCACACATTCATAGAAGATTTAACTTTAATTGCTCCATTGATTTGGAAATGACGATGCATAATAATTAATCAATAGAAAATTGAGTGTTGTGTAAATTAAAAATAGAAAGATGTGAGTGTTTGACAAAGGGGGGAAAAAAGAGATCCTTAAGAGGGAAAACCTGACGGCTGAAGTAAAACCAATTAAAGCTGATTGGAAACTAAGCCTGTACGACCTTCACAAAAAAGATGCTGAAGGTTTTCTTCAACCCTTCAGGCTGTTTGAGCTGTGGAGCCCAGACTGCAGATGCCCTGTTTTTGTCTCCAGCACAGCCTCAGGGACAGTCAGCAAGAACTGGTCAGCAGACTTCAGGCTACAATCAGCAGTATTTTAAGATGCAGGAAGGTCGACAAATGTAGGAAGAAAATCCTGAACCTACAGGAAAGAAACAGAAGAGGATGGAAACAAAAATTCTAAAAAGGAACTTTAATGTCATCTTTAATATGATGGCATCTGTTTTAAACCAGCTAAAATCAATCAACTGATTTCTGGGGCTCTTTGGCAAATAAAGACTTACAGTAATTCAATCAGCTGGAGACAAGTACATAAAAACAAGTGTTTACGTGGCTCAGAACAAATACAGCAATCTAATCATAGTGGTGTTTCTGAGGCGACCAAGGCTTTTTGTTGCTAAAAGGGTTGGCGAAAATTCATCTGACACGTAATAACCCTGCAAAATCACTAACCTGCTGTTAGCAACTGACTAAATGTATGTTGCATATAAAATAGGCATGCGCGTGTTTGTGTGGATTTTTACTGTCAAACATCATCTCGTCATTTATTTGCCCTCAAATTCAGTTTGAATAATTATGGTAATTACATTTGCTATCTGATGTTCCTCCCGACACAGTGATGTATTAACGAGATCTGTGCTTACAGCGGTTCAGTGTTTCTGAAAGAAAGCATATAAATAACAAGTCGTTTAAGCAGTGAGACAAACATCTTTGTCAAAGGCAGCTTTCTCGCACCTTACAAGCTCCTTTTTTTTCTTCTTTGCTTCCTCTGGACTTACGTGAAGGTATTCGTGTTATTGCACCACAGGGACGCAGCGGACTGGGCTCTATTTTTGTCTGGGCCTCAGGCAACGGGGGCCGAGAACAGGACAGCTGCAACTGTGACGGCTACACCAACAGCATTTACACCCTGTCCATCAGCAGCACCACGGAGTCGGGCAACGTGCCGTGGTACAGCGAGCCCTGCTCCTCCACTCTCGCTACCACATTCAGCTCTGGAAACCCAGGAGAGAAACAGATAGTGAGTGCAGACACACCCAAGACGTATAAAACTGCTGTTTAGCTATAGGATTTCCTTTTTTTTTTTTTTTTTTTTTTGTACACTGTGTGCATCAGTATGTCAACAAGTAATCATACAAGCCAGGCTTGTGAAACATCAGCAGTGCTACATCCTTGAAGCTTTTTCTAGTGTATCTTTAAATTAATCTTTTGTCTGTCGTGTCAAAAATAAGCATCAAACTGTCAAAAATCAAAGCGTCAGATGCGTGCAACAAGGGAAGCGGACAAACACTGAAAATGCCTCACGCCTCTTTTAAGCTGCTTGTCGGCTGATGAAAGGCTTGCCTCCGGGGCACAGAAAAACATGAAACAACCGTGATTCTGCCCTTTTGAAGGAAATACACCAGAGCAATGCTGCAGGCAAACAAACTCACTTCATCAAAGCAGGTAAAATTTAAGTTTTTTTTTTTCTTTAAATAAAGCAGCACTAAATTCAAATTGTTGCTGTAGCAGCAGACAGCAGTTATTTGTAAGAATAACGATTTCGTCCCATTTCGTATTTGCTCAAAACTAGTATTTACAATCATTGTGGTGATTACTACAGCTGAAAACCAGGGTTGCGAAAACATTCTACTTGAATTCAGACATAGCTCACTTAGTGCAGAGATTTTGTGACCTGCTGTCTCTTGAGAAAACAGATTTTGGCAACTGGAAGCCAAAAGAAAACCTCATTAAATAAATATCACATTCTCTAATGAAGCGGAGTTGCATTGATTGACCTCTGCTGTTTTAAATTCTGGTGGTATCTGTATATAGTAATAATACAATGTAGCTGACTTCTAAAAAAAAAGCATTACCATTAAGATGCTAAAAAATACAAAGTTCACTAATTGCCCTGCAGGGCAGTTCACTTTGATACAGTTGTTGCACAGAATAAATGAAGTTCAAAACATTTTAAATTTGGCAAATTTGAATTCTCCGTTAAGATCAATTTGCAACAAAGTGCTTTAGTAATTGTTTCCAAACAAAAACCCCACTAAAAAAGTACAAGGCTGTAGTTAATGATAATTACACTTTTAGCTTATTTTAATTTTTACATTTTATTCCTTTTCTAAATTCTCTACATACATTATCTTTAGTAGCAGTCTACTCATCAACGTATCACAAAAATGATTTCCCCTTTTCTGATACTTTTTTTAATTACTTCTAGATCAATTTGGTATTTCAGCTTTAAATAAATGTGAACTAAAAGCTGGCTCTCCCGGCTGACATTTGGCCTATGCAGACACCGTCCCTCCCCGCATGTTTACAACTCTGACACTCAGACATCTTTAGCTGAAAATCATTAGCACCACAATCTGTCAGGGCAAAAGTTGCAAACAGAGACTGCATCCCTAACCTTCACAGCCAGCCTTGCTTTTGGGCCTCTCTGTCATCTCTGATGTGTCCTCATCATGACCCAGACAGGCCTCATTAGCTTCCCGGCACTGACAGGCTGCAAGAGCAGAGACGTACACGGAGCTCTAACATCCTCCATCTCACCACCATCTGACCCGGCTGGGACGATTTGGCTGACTTTCACCGTCCTGCCACTGACCCTTTGGCAGGCGTCCACAGACCTGAGGCTGAAACTACCAAATCATTCTCTCCTCGTCCTCCTCCTCATTCTTCTTCCTGCTCAGATAGCTGCAGGGAAAGCTCACATTTGTCTCTTGTCTTAACACTCAGCTCCTCTCTCCATGAAATTTTGTTCAAATGGAAAAGTCAATGTATCATATTAACTGTGTGTCTCCTTCTGTACTTATGTCCACTTCTCTTTTCTTTTCTTGTAGGTGACCACAGACCTGAGGCAGAAATGCACTGATTCTCACACTGGGACATCTGCTTCTGCCCCACTGGCTGCTGGGATCATCGCTCTGGCTCTGGAGGCAAAGTGAGTGGGAATGACACCTCTTGTAACAATTTAACTTTTTGTATTACACATTGAATTTATGTCACTGGCGTGCTTTTCTATGTTAAATTATATTGTTGTAAATAAGTTTTTTTTAATTAATGTGAAATTACCCTTTAGTACTGTTAAAAGGACGCTGCTAATTAATGTTGTTATTTTTATTACCATCAATATTGTACTTTTTATTATCATGCTTCACCATGTACTCCTGGGAGGTTGCTCACACGACTGAAAATGCTCAGACACCTCTGGGAAACAACGTTGGACTAAATCCCAGAAGAAATTCTTTATACAGCAAATTAAGCTTTTGGTAATCACACAATTAGCAAGATAAATCAGCAGCTGCAGCCCAAACAGATATTTGAATACCTGTAGGGCTGGCAGTGAAGATTTCATACTCAAAAACCTCTCATTATCGCTCACACAGGACTCCAGGTGTCTCCGTTTCTGCGAGCTGCTCTAATGTGTTCTACATCATTTAGGTATCTTCACTCGCTATCTTCCATGTGTTAAGTCGGTCTCATCCGTCAGCTGTGCTCCACTTTGCATAATTCTCATGTCCATATTAGTTATGACAGGTGTCAAATCCTATCCTGCAGTGCTTTACAGCACAGGTATGCATCCCCAGCCTCCTCAGCTTATCTCAGCTCTGTCAGCTCTGATATCATAAGAGATGGGCAGTAACGGGCACAGCTCAGGTTTTCACAGCATAGACTATCAGTTATCAGTCAGTATTTTCCAGTGAGCAGCATCTCAGCAGGCACCTGTCCTGACAGGCAGCAGTAATAACACTGTAGCTAGTTTATCAGGCTGAGATTATAGTGAAACTCACAGAGATGGATTTGTTTAATAGGCAGAAGGTTTTGGCTTTCTGCTGTTTTATCATTTTATTATCCCTCTTGCCCCCTCACTCTTGGCTGAGGGGACATGGAGTGGATCCGTGGGATCTTGTCCATTAATAACACATGAGAGGATGTGAGACGAGAATGCGGAGGGGGCGGAGGTGACGCGCCTCGATGAAATTCTGCATTTCTATTTCTGTCGACTGTGGAGTTGCACTCTGTGGTTTGTGGTTTGGTTGTTTAAACCCACTGAAGAGTTTTTCTAACGGAGTCATGTCACAAGTCAAAGTTTACTTTAACACATTAAGAAACACCTTTAGGTGACTAAAGTGCTGTGCAAAGTGTGAACAGTAAGTTGTACGTCAGCAGTGAATAAAAAGTACAATAAAAATACCCTAAAAAATGTTCGAAATAAATAAGCTTGAACAATAAAAGCTCAAACAGGACTAAAACCCATTAAGAAGAAATAGGTTTGAACTTGAGCAGTGATTTAAAATTATCAAAGCTCTACAAATTAGGGGTCACTACAGAAAAGAACCTGTCACCTCCTGCTTTTGATCCAAACCAGGACCCAAGAGAAGTAAATGTGTAGACCTCAGTGCTCTGGTTGGAGGATGAAAGTGCTAAAATTTTGTCAAAAACACTAGCACAGCATTAAGACTCTTGAAGAGGACATATCCTGCAAAATCCACTTTTTTAGTCATTAAATGCATTTTGTTGTGTAAAAAACAGGGGTGAAAGAGGGGCTTGTGGAGTTACAATAAGGAGGAATTCAGACCAAAGCATTGCAATTCCACTTTATATAGACCCCAACTGAATGATTTAAATGTGAAAAAGAAGAATTTAAAAGCAAGATATGTCTCTTTTAAATAAAAACAACAATTTTAAACTGGATCCTAAATACTGTCATGTTACAGGTAGGTCTTAACCTTACAAAGGAATGTTGTCTGGGAAAAGTTTATCTTGACAACTGAGCCAATTGCTTTAAAAGTCAAAAGCACAATGAAGAATGGAACAAAAACACTTTCTAAGTCACTGTAGGAGTTTACATCATCACAAAAAAATAATCATTTCAGGTTTAGGACATTTATGTCAGTTCATCAGTACATCTTTAGACACTCAAAGAACAGAAGCAAGCCTGGTTCTTAGCTGGTGTGGACAAATAGATTGAAAGGTCATCAAAAAAATGGCAGAAAAAAATATATATATTATATATATTTAAATAAAGTGTAAATCATGAGCAAAGCATGAGCCTTAAAACTGTGCTTGAGGCACCTCACCACTAAGTGGGGACAATGTTAGAAAGTATTTCTTTAAATGGACAAAACACTCATCTGAAGGGTAAGACTGGAGTGATTTAAAAGCTGTACCTTTAATACTAATGGAAACTCTGAACTGAGTCTCTGGATAAATCCTAATGAGAAAAAAAAAGTTTTTACAGGTTTTCTTACTTTGTGGAAGATGACCCTGGTCCCTAGTTTCAGAGCTTATTAGAAACTTGCTTTGCAGCAAAGAATGGACACCATTCTCTGGAGTCTTATATCTGCTGTTTTACTGTTTCCCCTGACCTCCAAGCACAGCAGGTTATGTTGTTTCTTTTAATGCTGGTATTTTACGCAATCTTGGAATGAGTCAGTTTCTTTGTTATGATTGCCTGGCACATCCCTCCAGGTCTCCTCCGTGTCTCAGTATAATATTTCAAAAGTGTATAGTCGTCCTCAGTGCATATGTTGAGATTTATTACATTTCAGGTGTGTCTACAGTCTCCTGACCTTTCTCGTGTCCCAAAGCTCCTCAGTTTTCCTCAGCTGTGTTATTGTATCAGCGAGGTCAGCGAAACCTGACTTTTCTCATAATGTGCATAATGTAAAAATTATTACCTTCAGCCATTACATGACAGAAAATCAATGCGGTTATATTGCTCTGCTTTTTGTGTTTGTCCAGTATGAATCTAACCTGGAGGGACATGCAGCACCTGGTGGTCAGAACGTCCCAGCCCAGGCACCTCATCGCCGGAGACTGGAAGACCAATGGAGTGGGTCGCAGAGGTAGAGACTTCTTATTTTGTTTTGGTCTAAATCAAGGCCATATGGCACCATAGAGTACTGATTCCCAACCTATTTTTCTCAAAGCCCCCTTATCTTTCTTCTAAGTCAAGTTTACCCCCACAACCCCCAATCCCTATCTACCCAATGTTACGAATAACAATATTAAGGACAGTTATTGTTGTTTATTACCCACTGAAATACACAGCGCAGCTGCTGCTGGTTAGAGTGTAAACAAGATAAAATTACATTTAGTCTTTTTTTGCATTCATACAAACACAAATTTATAAACATACATTTGAACTTCACACACAAATCATAACTAAAGCTGTTCTGAATTTAAATAAATAAATGTAAACCACGTTTAATTTACTTCTTTGAAACATTAGTCAATAACTAGCAAGAACTTGTGTTAGCATTGTGCTAATTAGCTGCTAATACATGGTTCAAACTCCATTAAAAAAACTGCTAGCATAATGCTAACCTTTCCATAACACTCATGGAGGAAAAACACATTTTCTTGATAGGTTGCGACACAAAAATTAATCTACACAGTTACACAAATGCTTAATATTGTAATATTAAACAACTTACCATGTTGGGCATTGTATTTAACTGTAAATGTAGAAGTTGTCTTAAGTTTTTTTGAGCTGTTTGCTTCATTTATTGAAGGAAAAGTCACTTCCAGTTTCTGCAATGTTACATTGGGTTTCACACACACCTACCAAAAACACATTAAACCTTTATCCCTTTATCAAAATGATATTCAAATAATAATTGATATTTTCGCAACCTCTGAGCAGAAAAGGCCCCGCCCACAACCTCTGTGCTCTAGGGCCCCCCAGATTGGAAGCCACTGCCACAGGGTATTCTACAAAGGGATTATCTAAAACTACAGTTTTATATCATATAAATATTGTTTCTTTACCAAAAAATGTATTCTGTTTTGTTTGTCATTAGCCCAACAAGCTGGTTGACTTCATACAGTAATTACCATCTGCAGAGCCAACACATTACAGTCTTTTTAGTCTATCTGAAATCAAATGACAGATTTTTTCTGCAATATCATACAGATCTGTGACAGCTGTGTCTCAGGAGGTAGAGCCAAGTTTGTCAGTTCAATCTGCAGCCTCTCTTCATGCCAAAGTGTTCCTGTTCAACCCAGTACTTTGTTTGGCAGCTCTGCAGAGATCAGTGTGCAAATGGGAGAATGAGAAATTTGTTCTATCAGCTCTTTGGGAATTTAGAAATGGCTTCAAGTCACAGGAAGCACCTGGATCAACTTTCACGCAGACTTTTCTCCCCGTGGACTCTACAGCCACATAAACACCTATAATGTTTTCTAGTTTACTTTGTGGAAAAAGTTCCCAAACAAGCTCATGAAAACGATGCCGCTTGTGTCAGACTCTGCAGCAGATTTATAGTTCAGCACTAACCCTTTAAACTGCTTGTTCACTTACAACCTTTACAAATGACTTTCTGTACGGTGTGCCAACAACACACTGTCTGCCCACATCTTTTAGAGCTCCGGGAGAAGTTTGTTTACTTTGTCTATATTCTCCTGCCAGCAGCTGTCAATCAAACACGCCCATCAGCTAGCTGAGATGGGAAAGAACAGTTCAGATCTCTCCCTAAAGATTTCTCCTCTTAATCTTGATCCTTAAAAAAGACATTAAATGTGTTTGATGGCTGCAGAAAATGTGAGTTTAGTTTGACTTTAAGAAAAGCTGCTTTAAGATTTATGATTGAATGCTCAGGGTTAAAGCAGAAAGATTAGCTTCTAACAACATGCATTTATCTCCTCATCACTTAACTTCCTTTTTTCCCCTCCTCAGTGAGTCATTCGTACGGTTATGGTCTCCTGGATGCTGGTGCCGTGGTGATATTGGCACAGACCTGGACAACAGTGGGGCCACAGCACCAGTGTGTTCACACGATGCTGACAGAATCCAGGTTAGAGGGACATCTTAAATCTGTGTGTTTGTGTGTAAACAGCAGCGGGTTTTAGTTTTATTACAAGCACTGGCTGCTCCATCATTCCTCCCCACAGCCTGAAAGCATATCACAGCATCTTACTCGAGGCCGAGGAGGTCGCTCAGACTCTTAGCGCAGCCCGATTGTTTGTCTATTTCTGCAGCCACACAACATTAACCACTCTCCCTTTCTACTTGTCAAACCTGCAGAGACATCGGAAACAAGCTGGTGTTCAGCAAAAGCGTGGATGCCTGCTGGGGACAACCAGAGTATGTCAGATCTCTGGAGCACGTTCAGGCTCACCTCACTCTTTCCCACAACCAGAGAGGAAAATTGGCCATTCATCTCGTCAGCCCAGTGGGCACGCGTTCCACCCTGCTGTTCCCAAGGTACACAATAAAACAATCCAAGCCAGCAGCCGAGCCCTTAATGTAAATCCCCCCTTTTTTTCATGTCTTTGTGTCACACACAAACAAACAAAACGTGTGCTCTTCAATTCTATTTGTACACAGATATCCCCACAGGCATATTCTCTGAATAAAACACACAAAGAAAACAACAGATGTGTGTTTTCTCTTCTCTTTAGACCCAATGACTATTCCTCAGAGGGGTTCAACGACTGGGCCTTTATGACCACCCACTCGTGGGACGAGGATCCTCAGGGAGAGTGGACACTAGAAGTAGAAAACGTGGCGGCGAATGAGCGAGACTACGGTAACCCTCACTCATCGCCGTTAATTGTTCAGTCTGGGCAGATTACGTCGAAACCACATTTGTGGCACTATTAACTGCCCTCTCACTGAGTCTTTCTGCATACTTTCACGCTTCACTGGCTCGCCTCTTTTCAGTTCCTCTCTCATTCCTCCTCTAATGACACCGTTTGTAATACTTTCGCTACCCAGGGGAGAAGCTTCTCCAGGCACAACCAGATTAACAGTTGGCTGCTGCCGCAAGAAAAAATATCTACCAACCTTTTCAGTCGTGAAATTTAAAGTATGTTGTCCCGACCCCCCCCCCCCTCCAACATTTTGTGCTGCATTTTAGCTCAAAAGAAAAAAAAATGGTCACAAAGAGTTTCAATCTCAGAGTTCATTCTGTGAATTTGTTTAGAGATGCAGAAAGAAGTGAGATGAGAGAATCAGTTTTATTTTTCTCCGATGTCCTTCAGAGTTATGCTCACATCTTATGCCTCCCCCCCCTCCCCCCTCACTGACTACTTTTGTTTCGATCCCAGGTGTGTTGAGTCAGTTCACCCTCACCCTGTGGGGCACCGGGCCGAGCGTCGTCAACCCCTCTTCGCCTGACTTCCCCCGACCTTCCAACAACAGCTGCAAGACGTTCGACGCACAGCAGATTTGTATCGGTGAGATCATGTTTAATAACGCCGCTTTGTTTTCACACATCAGTCACCGTTACAAACCACACTTCAGGTCAGCCCGCGTTGGCTGTTGTGAAAAACAAAAACGTGAATGCTGATGACTTATTCACAAGTCCCTTGTGCGTATGTTTACACGCACACAATAAATTAACACGGTAACCTGTCATCTGGGAGTGTGTGGAGGTGCACGTTGCCGACAGTCTCCACATAGAACCGGATGAGGTCGGACACATCTCACTCTACCAGTCTTCATCATTCAGATTAAACCTGTATTACAATATTTACTGCTAATCCTGTTATTTACACATCTCTAGTTTAATAATGTCTTCCCAGAAATGAACTCCCAGCACTGTAACAAAAGCTAGATAAAGAAAGTACTAGTGAAATGCCAGTGAGGAAAGATAATTACTCTTGTGCAGATTTGTTGAAATGAGAAAAATATCTAGCCGCTGCAAAACGTTGAAATCTATTTAAACATTTGATAAACTATTTATAACTTGTATTGCATTAAAACAAAATCAAAAGTTGTTTGTTTTTTCTTCCCCATTCTTTTTTTATGTTTGAGTGAAATGATGCTAAACCCAGAGGTAATAAGTTATTGAGGTGATCTGCACTTAGAGAGGAAACTCTATTTGGGAGCACTGTGCAATTTCCACCAACCAAGGACAGTTTAATATCCAAGTGATGGCTCTGAAACTGAAAGAGCTGCAAATAAAATCCTTTCAAAATAAACTACAATAGCAGGTCTTCATTCTGAAATGTTCAGAGGCATAAATGTTGTGTCAGAAGAAATCTCCCCAACTGGAAAAGAAGCGTTTAAGAAACAACTTGGTGTGTATCTAACTGGTTGTTTTGGTTGAATTAATTTTTCAAATTTGCCCATTTTAACCAGACTGAGTTTTTAAAAAATCACTGCAGTCTCTATTATACATGTTGCCTTGAATGTCCTCTGCAATAAATATGAAGCATGCACCGGTAAGTCTGGTAAGTTTTTGAAGATTGACAGCAAAGGTCCAAAGAGATTCTTTCTCTCAAATACACGAGGGACAGACTTCTGATTATCAGCACTGCAGAAGAGATTCTTTGTTTCTGGATGTAATGAAAGCATGCATTATGTGTTAGCCAGTTGTTTGAAGATGAGCTTTAATTAGCTGGAGGTTTTCAACAGACCTTTTAGCAGATGGAGCTGTTGTACCTCATCTTGCTTAGACAGCGCAGCTGATAGATGCTCAAGGCTGTTTGAGCGTTCATCATCAGCGTCTGATCAGTTTCATTAACAGAATGTAACTTTAATGAAAAATGGAGATCATAACTAAAATAAATAAGTTTTGGTAGGAGAGAGTTGAGTGTGCTTTGTAAATAGATTTAGTCTTTCTTATTTTTTTAAGTACGTTTTGTCTCCTCCTCTCCCCTCAGAGTGCAGCCCTGGCTTCTCCCTTTTCCTCCAGGGTTGTGTGAAGTTGTGTCCTCCAGGTTTCACATCAGGACCGCAGCTCCTCAACCTGTCTCTTGAGAACTGGGTGGACCTGTCCTCCGTGCAGGCCTGCCTGCCCTGCAACCCTGCCTGCCTCACCTGCTCCGGCACCGGATCTACAGACTGCCTGTCCTGCCCGCCTCACAGCCACCTGGTCCTCACTTCCTGTCTGCGGCAGAACCAGGTCCAGCGCAAGTCCCCCGCCACCGTCGGACCACGGGGTCAAGAAGCCGAGCCAGAGGCCAAAAGCTCGGCGGCGGATAACAGCAGCGGAGCAGCTGAGGAGATTCCAGAGCTCGATGTAGCTCCGCCCACTCAGCTGCTCGTCATCGTGGTAGTTCTCAGCTGTGCCTTCATCCTGGCCGCCTTCGTCGGGGTCTTCTTCTTGCTGCAGTTGCGCTCTGGCCCTGCTTCTGTGGCCTGGAGGACCAAACTGCAGTCTGTGCTTTCAGAGACAAGAGGGACGCGAGTGGGCTTTGGTTCGAGCTTCGACCAGAGACGGGAGAGGAAGGCTCGAATCTGCTACAAGGGGATCCCCACTGTGTGGGCAGATGAGGACATGATCGTCTACGAGTCTGAATCAGACAGCGAGGACGTGGACGGTCACAGCGAGAGGACAGCTTTTATCAAAACACAGAGCTCGATTTAGCTGAAGCTGCGACATCAGAGCTGATCCACAAAACACAGGCCTTACTGTCACATCAGCACACCATCCAAAATCAAGCTTCACGTATTTATTTACAAATTCGATGTATTTATATCTCCTGTCTCACCAATATGTGGTGTTATGCAACTGTTTTCCTCATCTTGAGCCAATTTCTACTCACTCTTCTTGAAAAAATTGACCCTCTAATTAAAAATTACACGTTAAAGAGTTCCAGCATTTCAACTTTACAAATGATAAACCTTTCAGTTCCCCTAATGCAAATTTAAATGAACAAGCCCACAAACCCTAAACTACATATCGTCACCTTTCTGAAATAATCGCCTACGTCATTTTTCAGCAAAATCAACTTTGTTGCATAAATCATCTCCTCATGATGTCGACCAGTTGTGGTAAAACCACCTTAGTTGATCAAGTCATTTGATTCTACCCCTCAAGATAATGGCCGATGTATCGAGTGAGACTGAAGCTGAACCAAGTTATTTGTGTTTCCTGAAAAAATGATTTATGCGATTATTTTAGGAAGGTGTTGATATTTACAGTGCAGCTTTTTTAAAAATCTGTTTCAAGTGTAAAAATAATCCTGTTGGCATCCTTTGGATTAGTTTTATAACACGTCTCCAAAGCTACAGATATAAAACAAAAAATGATAGATTTTTTTTTTTTACCTCAGCCTGAGAGGCAGGCTGGGGTTCTCGAGCAGTTAAGTGAGGTTGCTGTGGGAAAAATAGCTGAAGCTTTTAAAGCGTTCAGCTCATTACCTGATCAAAACATGGATCTGATTTGGTCACGAATACAAACTGAGCTTTGATCATTTGGCTGTTATGTTTCCAGTTCGCTGAGTTCCAGCACTGGGGTGGTGAGGTTGCTGCTTTTATTAGTTGGAAAAGTTTAAATTGAAGATTTCTGCGGCACAGTGGGACGCCATAGTGGAAGAGAGAAAAAAAAAAACACCCCGCAGGCTGTTTGAGCAGGAAACTGTGGAGGATGTTCTGTTTTCAGTCAAGTCGCAGTGGGAAGACATATCTGATAAATCACTCAGAAAAGCTCACTGACTTGTAGTACACTAGCGCTGTTTTTAATGATATTATAAAAGCACTTAGCCCAAAGCTGCTTGGCTGACCTTTGGCTATATTGTCCCAATCAGTTGCTTCTTGGAAGAAATATGATCGTTTTCTGCTCATTTTGCTCAACTGAGCAAGCTGTATATTGATTTTGGAGCTTCTTCGCCAGAACATTTTCATCAAGGTGAAGTTCCATCCCTTCCTATTGTCAGCATCACAGACGCTGAATCGAAGCCTTTGGATCAACAGGCCACAAAAATAATTATAGCACTTTAAAAAAAAAGGGAAAAAAACAAGCAAAAAGATCTTCTATTACATTTTCTATGTTTGTTTTATAGCTCCTTTTTTAATTTAACTGATAACAGCTTGAAATATTGTGGAGAACAGTTTTATGCTGGAATAAAAAGACTTTGGCTGTTGCATAACTGGAACTGTCGTTGTCTTTTTTGTTACTGCCAGGTGTTTAAAGTTTAAATTCAGCCCCGAAAACACAAGCACCACCCAGCAGAGCAGATGGTTCATCACTTCTTCATGGCCGTACATCACTGTTGCAGACGCGTTTGTTTGAGCGTCGGTGCCAGCAGCCTTCTGCCTGTCTGCTCCCTGTTATCCAGTTGCAGCCAGGATGCTGCCAAATCACATTCAAGAAACTGTTTTCAAGAGGGGCTCCTTTAAAAAAAAACACTCCAGAAATTGGAAATGGTTGATCAGCTGAGTTTTTTTTTGTTTTTTTTCTGAAAAAAAGTTTCTTTTTTTTTAGGGGTAAAGGTGTATTCATCCTGTGCTTCATAATTAGACCTGCTGGGAAAACGAGTAGGCACGCTGAAGTGCCCCTCGGATGCATCTAGTTTCACATTATACACTCACCGGCCACTTTATTAGGTACACCATGCTAGTAATGGGTTGGACCCCCTTTTGCCTTCAGAACTGCCTC
>JARVJO010000002.1:9416842-9446335 GCA_031762555.1 Cynodonichthys magdalenae | reverse complement strand
TCTGCTTTTATTTCTATTTATGTCAGTTTCGGTTCTCCATACTGCAGAAGCCTGATAATCATCTATTCATTCATATCGAGGACCAGGATTGGAGACCCCTGCCCTAGAGCACTGGCCTTGGGAGAGCAGGGGGCTTATGAATGATGATTCACAGAAAAAATATTACTATTTATTAAAAGAGAGTCCATTTTTTTTAAAATAAAACTTACAGAAAATGAAGCAGTCTGCGATTTAATTTGCATTACTTGAATCTTGTATATCTTTCACTTAAATAACTAACCTGTATGGAATATAAGTGTGGTGAAGTCGATTAAATGTAAAAACAGCCTGCCATACACGAGCTTCCTCATGCTGCGCTCCCAGAGCAGAAGCCGATTGCTAAATTAGCAAGATGGATTTAGGAGCAAGTGAACGTCTGCATCTTTTCATCTCCAGTTAACAGAAAAAAAAATAAAAATAAAAATTTTTACTTCCTCTGACTCCAGTGTGAAAAATACAACTAACTGGACAAAAAAATCTGTCAAAATTTTCTCCTGTAATTAATACAACCTATCGACTTTATGGATTGGGGAGAGTGGTTGTTAGGGGGGGGGCGAGGCGCCCTCCTTGTACAATGGTAGGGAAAACACTGCATCTAACCTGATGAAACCTTTTAACTGGGATTCATCACTGAGGATTGAAATACAAATCCTCTGTAGTTTAGAGAATAAACGCTCACCTTTCTGCTACATTGGCTTCCGCTACAGATTTTGGCGGCACTTTCCAGGGACAGTTGATCCGACCTCCAGGTAACCTTTTAAAGTCAAACTGGCAACAGACCTTCGGATCAGGTCCACAGGTGTGAGGCACATCGTAGCTGTAGAATGGCATCATGTGGCAAAACATGTCTGTGCTCGACCCCGTGTCTGTTAAAGCAAAGACAAAGTCAAGAAATGAATGACAATACAAATAAACAAAAATAAATAAATAAATAACACAGAAAGCAGGTTTTTCTCTTCATATTTGTGAATAGACATGAAGTTCATAAGTTTGCTGTCAGTGTTTTCTTGGGATAAAAATAAATTACTAAACTTCTCATAAGTACTGACAATCTAAAATTTATATCTAAAATTTCTGAGATTTTCAGAGAGCAAGCAATGGATCTGCAGCAGCCACTCAGTTCCTACAGAAATTATAATACTGTTGAGACTATTTCAGAGTGTACTTTTTAAAATTCCTCTCCCTTTTAACTCAGATGACAAGTGGCCTGGGCTCCTCTTTAAATGAGCTTGAAAATGAGCACATGAATCATAAGACGATGCTGGCGCTGGTCCACTCACCCCATGCCTGCCTCCACATAAACTCTAGACTGCGGGTGGAGGCAAAGTGTTTTTTAATTGAATAGTGGACTCTTTGGATGAGCATGCTGGTCAGGTTGGCCCTCTTCAGGAGATAAGGCATGGTGGCGCTGTGACCAAAAGGGTCCACCGCCCACCCGCTGTGAGGAGTTATACCTATGAAAACAAGCAGGAAGCAAGTGTTTCAGTTAAATGCTTGGATAAAGAAGGAGATGCATTTTTTTTTAGGATGCAAGATACACTGAAAGCACCACAAATCATTTTATTGCCTGCAGAGCCAGGCACTACATCTGTTGCATGTGGGATGTTGAGCCTCAATTTTACTATCAAGCACACCGAGGAGTGGAATAATTTAGAATAGCGTGAAGGCAAATGTCCTAAAACATCTCGGAGAGGAGCCACTTAAACATTTATGAATCATTCCTCTGAATATAAATGCTAGTGCTTGAATAAGGAATCATTTCTGATGGAGTGTGTACCTAGATTTTGTTCTAGCCACTGATGCCCTTCAATGAGCTGGTCTATCATGGCAAAGTAGTGAGCGTTGGCTTCATCCGTCATCACCCAGCCTCCTGTCACAATCTCAAGCTGTCCTCCAAGGATTAGCCTGTTAAAAAGAACGGATTAAGAGAAGCAAGGTGAGAATAAGCCAGCCCTAATGTGAGAGAGTCACACTAACCAGATAGCAGACTTATTTTTAGAGCTTCAACAATCTGCCAGCAGATATCCCCTGCTATGTCGCGCTTATTATCTAAACTGTCCGCATTGACTAACTCTGACAATTAAAAGGGAAGATAATTAGCAAGAATGTTCGCTTCACAAAACTGTGACTCACTTGCGCATGGCCTCCTGTTTATACACGTCTGTAGTCTCCCACCACTTGGAGAAGAACGAAATCTCAGACCAGATGAACTTCCGGCGAGGATCCTCAGCCAGCTTCACAACCATGTTGTTTAAAATGTGTTGCGTCTGGTCTGTGAAGTACTTGTCAAAAGTCTTAACCCATCCTAACAACACAGGAGGACCAAAATAAGCAGTCAGCAGAAGCAACGGTGAGCATATGGTCTGTCGCAAACTGAGTTTTGTCTGAAACCAAACATTTCTACTGTGATTACATGGCCATCTGATCCAAAGACATGAAGAAAGGGCAGGTGGAGAGCCCGAAAGATGTAAAAATGCTGCATGAATAAACTCATGTTTTATTCAGAGTTGGTCCACACAAAAAGCAAACTGGTTTAAAGAAGCAACTAAAACGCACTTCCTGCAATTTGCATCCTGTGCTGCAGTCTTTGCATTCTATACATAAATGTCACATATTCAACTTTGCTGCAAAAAAGACAGCATGACATTTCCAATAGAAAAGGCAGTTTATAAAGTTGGAACATTTAATGCCACAGAAAACAGCTAAAAAAAGTCTGCAGCTCAAAAATAAAGCCAATCCCTACTGTTAATGGATGCAATTTGCAAGTCTTTGCAGGCTGTCAACATATCAATAACTGTCAAGTTAGGAAACATATCACAGGCTGGTAAACAAGTTTAATGGAAATGTCAGTCTAAAATACAATTACAGCCAATTGTTTCTAAAAATAGCCACAGTTTTCCCAATGCCAATATCTTCCTAATTCTATTGTTTGTGACCAAGCTGTCAATCTTGTCAGCTTTATACGTATAATGATAGCAGAAAAAAATAATTGATTTATGCTTCTCTATAACTACCAGGTGAGGCATAAAAGTAATTGACTTAACTTCCTTTGTACAAACCAAATCCGTCATTTAGGTTTTTAAACTAACTTCATTGTTTGCTTTAAGATTTGTCTCAGGAAAAAGTCTCATACTCTAAGTCACAGATCCACTTGACATTCAACAAAGCCTCATAACTCACCTGGATCATTGTGAGAATGAGGGACCACAAATACTTGCAGAGGTTCACTATTCCACTCATCAGGTTCATAAGTGATGTCAAAGCCCTGCTTCCATACACCACCATCAGGGTTATCAAACTTGAGCAGGGAGTACACATCCAGCATCTAAACATAAAACAATTACTTCAAAAGAAAAGCTTGAAAATAGGCATAAAAGGACAAATATGGTGTAGCTAAAAGAATATACGTTTCAAACATAACAGGTGAAGTTAGTTACGCGAACCATCTTGTTGAAATACTGAATTCTGCTGGGAGAGTTTGCATTCTGGCTTTCAAGTTGATGTTGCATTAACATTTCTAACAAACATTATTTGAACACCAGTCATATCCCACAATATTGCTGCTAAACGCCTACGCATTACCATTCACAAACTGATTAAAAATGTATTAAAGGACATGATAAGGAGGAGTTTTTGTTGTTCACATGGCCCCCAAACTCAAATAGCAAATTAATGGGATCTAATGGTGTATGCGGTGAAAAAGGCTCCATTTAAGACCCACTCTATTTTTACAGGACCTAAAGGATCCATTAATAATGTTTTGGTACTAGATTTTTCCGATCAGTTCTTTAGGATGTTACGCGTCTGCCTAAACTGGTCCAATTTTTTTGTGCTGGCATTAAAAGGACATATCCAGTATCAATTGGCTGGTCAAGTTTCATCTTTTCAGGCCCACAGTTTATTTTGTAGAAGTATAACTTGTTTACCTGAACATCAGCTTGAGCTCGGTTTTGCTCAGCAAACTGGCAATCCTGAGGCTGTACGGCAAGGAAAGCAGGTCGACCATCGAAGGGTAGGACCCAGGAACCATTGGCACTTCTGAAAGGCAGGTGGCCACTGGGAGACACAGCTCCTGTGTCTGTGAGCTCCATCACAGAATCTTTTATGTGGCTAATAATTTGATGGTTTTCCTCCAGGAGCTGCTCCAGCTGCTCTATCCGGTTCTGCAGCACTGAAATTTGGCTCTGAACAGAATTTTAACAAAAATTTAAATTACACCACTATAAATAACTAAGCAATATTCTTATCAGAAATTACTATTTTATTCGAAGATTAGAAAATATAACGTTTAAAAAAAGTATTTAAAGCACAAAAATTTTGATGAAAACAGTCAAATCAGCGCAATATGTAAAGTGAAGACAGGATTTGATGAGTCTGCATAAATTCATGTTGATAAAAAAAAAAAAAAAAAAGAATCTTCAGGTTTATATTACAAGATAAGTTTTTTAAAAGTCTATTAAACAGGCTTTAGTGATGTAGAGATCTTTTTGCCCATGATTTTAAGGCAGCTGAAAGTGTGTGACACAAGCAGGGAAAGACAGGAACAGAGCAGCTGTACAAACAACTGCAGAGTGAGAGCTTTCAAACAGCACATAAACAACAATTATTCTTACCCTTGGAAAGTTCCCTCCACTCTGTCGCCTTGCAGGGTCATGTTGGACTCGATCCAACATTAGATAGAGTGAGAACACTGCTACACAGAATATGGCCCCTCCACACACAGTCACCTGTTTCCTCAGCTTCATCCTTCTGTAAAGCAGTCCTCCTTCTGGGATTTTAAGTTTCTCAAAAAAAAAAATATGACCTTGACTGCACCAGGTTTTTGTTTTCAGCACAATGGGGGAGGAAGATCCTGAAAAGCTAGATCAAAATCCTTCAGGTGTAAAAATGAATGATAGAAACCAAACTACGCCAGTATGCAAGGTTAAGTCCCACTCCTGTGATGCCTGCAGCCTCCACTAATCATACTGGAGACCACAATGATAGAGGCTACAGCAGTGGATAAGAGTACTAAAGCTGCAATAGCTGGCAAGAAGTCTGTCGGCTCAGGCCCAACCACAGCCACCGGTAGTCTCCTTCAAAGTGGCCCTTGTGCTCAACCATCCAAATCAATGAGATTGCAGGAAAAGGAAAAAAAAAAAAAAAGCCTGACACAGAAGGAGATCAGACAGGGAAACTAGTGTCCCTGCAGCATGATTGTTGTTGCTCTTGCAGGCCTGCTCTTCTGGTCCAGTCCCCACTTCCACAGCAAAGTTAATCCCCCAATAGAGTCGAAGTGGATGCCCTTTTTAGCAAATGGTCTTGTGTGCCACAACAGTATGACCCACAGTTTGCTTACTGAGCATGTGCAAAGTAACAGGCTGAGAAAAAAAAAAAAAAAAGTCTGGCTAAGAGCAGCAACAGCAGATTTTTTAAATCAAGCCTCAGCTCTGCCCCAGAGCAGCTTCAGGAATTAAAATGAGACAAATACTATCCTTCTCTCAGCGGCATAATGACTGCATATCTACAGTGGCAGCATGGGCAGCGCCTGTCCTTGATCACAAGCGCCAAGTCGACATCACTTCAGGCAGTCCTCTTCAGCAGCTGGGAACAATTTAAGACAAATGTAGCATTTATAAACACATATTTTGGCCTACCATTTAAAAAAATGACAAAAAAGCACAAGTCTCTGTGGAAAAAGTGAGCTCATTTCAGTGCATCAAGTAAAGCCAACACAAGGAGAGAAACAAAGCTAAAAGAATACCCCGTGTTACCTTTGATAGGCGTTCATATTTTCCTCTGAGAATCTAGTATGATAATCCTCTAGCTTCCCAGGGTGGAAGCATCCCAGCATTACCACAAGGAGTTGGGATAATAAACTTGGCACACACATTTGTTAAGATTGGCTAGGGGAAAGCAACCTTAAAGCCACTCAGAAATATAATTTCTTAGACCATCTGGACCAGAATAAAGTCCAATAAGAAAATTGTTTATGCTGATGTGCGTGATCGAGAAACAGGTGAAGAAATGTAAATGTATAGCTGATCCCAGAATACTACTAATAGATTGATATCAAACAAAAGGTAAAACTATTACAAACCAGAAAGGACAAACTATCATGACAAAATGGGATTCCTCGGGTTACTGACTGATAGGTGACAAATTACTTTGGGGTAAATGTTTTACAGGAATCAACTTTAGACTAATATTACTAGGCTGTGTTAAACTTGAGCCCACTTACATCAAAAACATTCTGTCTAAGCTAAAACGCACTGGTTAAACAACCTAGTTCCATAACTTATTTTTTCAAATTTACATCGTCTGTCAAACTTAAATACCTCACACACAAACACTAATACGGAAGCAGATGTGGCGAAATATTGAGCTAAATAAGCTAACGCTAGCACATGTACTGCAATTAATCCAACTAGTCCAGTCTCAAGAGCCGTACAGGGTTAGTTTGAATATTTAAAATGTCTTAATATTCATGGAAACCCAGTTCATTTCTGCTCCGCCGCAAACGTGTCAAACGTGATAGACGACTTGACAATATTTAAGACAATACGTGGCTGATACTCCCTGGCTAACTATGCACTTTCTAATAAATCCTTGACCAACATAAAATAATGTACGACATTGTTACCTTGTAAAAACAAATGTGCTAAAAATCCCCTTACCCATTAAATACAGATGATATTCCAGCCGGAGAACTGTAGAGCTCGAGAGCTCAGCAGTGAAGCGCTTTTAACAGCAGGCTGACAGATTACCGGAATAGCATAGTGAGCTTAGCATTTAGCACCGCTGAGCTGCTGCAAAGCCTTCTGGGTAAAAAAAAAAAAACAGGTCCGCGTGTGCTTGCACGCGAATCTCCGGTTTAATTGGAAAATAAGTGAATGATTAAAATTAAGTTATTTTGGTAATATTTAAGTATAAAGTATTATAACTTCATTCTAGTGTGGTTTTTCAATAAAGGTTCCGTCAGATTATTTATTACTGATTTCAAATGACATATTTGTTATTTTTTTTTACATTAAAAATGTGCATTGCAAAAAAAGTAGGCTACCTGTTTGTTTACTAGGTTACATCAAAAACAGATACTAAAAATATTGCATCACATTCTAAGTAAGGGTAAAATATTTTAATCTCCAACATTAATAATGTTTGTTCTTGTACATCTAAAACTGTATTATTTAAAATAATACTATAGGTATGGTGCAAGATAATTATAAAATAAGTCTATGGTTTTGTTTTTTTTTCCTATTAGTAACTAAACAGCAGCAGCACAAAGTCAGCTTTATTTTACAATGCACTGTGCAAGGTTTCTCTTATTATATTATGTGCATCACATAAAGTTGTGTGCAAAAGCAAGAGCTGCTCTTCTCTGCCTCTCACTGGCCAATTGAATTCTCTTTTTGCTTGTGGTCTATATGCCTATTTGATTTGGATCCCATTACCTCTGGCTGATAGCAGCAGAGGATAAAACACCACCTGCCAATCCACAGTTATATTGACTGTATCCTACACTATGTGGTGCAAGTTTTATTCAAAGAACAAATTGAGAACTTCCTTTTCATGATACAGGAGTTAATAGTAAAAAGAAAAGAAAGATGTATTTACATAAATTGCCATTAAAGACATACTTGATTGCCCTATCTAAGTTATGTTTATGTTTGTCCACACTTTTGGTATTGTACTTTTTAAATGTTTCTTATTTTTTTTAAATTTGGTTACTTAATCATGAGTACATATAATTAGTTATACCCATACCCAACCCTGCTCACAGGATGAATAGACAGTTTGCTTTGTAAGATTGTAAAACACTTTGCACAACCTTGTCACCTATAGATTCAGTCTAACATGACCTATTTGGCCATGAAATTGTTTCCTAATTAATTATTTAGTATTTTGTACTACCCAATTTGCACCTCCCTGAAAACCATGACCTACAGGAAGCAGGAAGGTCAGCAACTGACTCAAAGTTACATTTCCCCCTGGAACTTTTATGGCTATAGTGATGAAATAAATTCCAAGACAAGTCGGACCACTGTTCAGGTAAACAACATCTGGAAAGCGCTGAGGGAAAAACATGGTGGTACTTTGCAAGTGATCAGCATTGTTGTGTTTTGATGGCTCGTTCAGGAGCTGTGGTGTTTTTTTAGAAACAAGAGATGAGCTAACACTTCAATAATTAATCAGCAAACTGTGCAGGGAAGACAGGAACAGATGGTGGTGTTTTCGGTTTAAGTCCGGTCGCAAGAGACTGATTACTTTTAATAGGATCTACAAAAACATTCAAAGTGCAACAATAAAGGTGTATGACTTGTTTTATTAGGTTTGGCCCCAGGGAAAATACCAGTAATGACAGTCTAATCACTCACAAAACACAGTTGTGATAAAGAACAAATGTTTACACAGCTGCTTTTGATTCTGTTTGGATTTCAATATTTTTATTTATTTAGTTTTTCTGCTTAAGTCCCTGGTGCCATTTCTGCGCCTCAAAAATCTCCTGCAGATCAGTTATGTTTGAGATCTTAACCCTGTACAGACTGTCTGGGCTGAAGATTCTTCCCAATTAAGAAAGCATCCCTGGAAATCTGAATTGAAACAAGTATACCAGAATATGAGTCCCAAGCCCCAAAGTGAGCCAACATGTCTCAGAGGTAACGAAGGACAAATAATAATGCTAGTCTGAGAGCTCCCAGGAAACTGATACAAGAAATATACAGGATGCTTCTTATTTGAACTCCCTTGTTGCAACTCTCCAAATAGCACAAATAACAATGACACAAATGTACATTACTGTGCAACAAATTTTAAAAATCTCCAAATGTCAGAAGTGTGTACAGTAGAATACTAAAAATATATACTCAAGTAGCCTAAAAGTGAAAATAAGCTGTCCAAGAAATTACTACTTGAGTACTGAGTAACTGATCATAATATCTGATTTATTATTGTTATTATGACAACAGACTGAAAAAATAGAAACTATGTTAAAAATTGGGTAGGCTATATTTAAAGATTAAGACGTAAGAATAGCAATACTTCATAAAGTAATACTTTTTGGAGGTATTTTAGGTCTGTTTGTTTGTTTTCCACTTTGGCTGCATTTTTCACTCAAATCTTGCAGTTTTTGGACTTAACCTAGATTGTGTTGAGGCTAACAAACAACAAAATAATCTCTATGATATCTGTAAGTAAATTACATTTTTTGTTTTGTTTGTTTTTATTTCAAGCTAGTGGCTCTTTGTTGGTCTGAAAATATTTTAATTTTGACAAGCTGTTTTATCTTTGGTGTTCTTAAAGAATTTAAAAAACATGGTCCTTTTTGGCATGCTGCTAGTAACAAAGTTACAATTTAAAGTAGGTTCTGTCTGTTATGTGTCTATACTTGATTCATAGGTTAAAATTAGGCAGTGTAAATAAATAAAAGTATCCCTCTTAATTAAGTATGGTTCTACATTAAAAAGTTCCTACTAATTTCTTTCATTTAAATTCACTGCTTTATTTTTTTTCTTATTACCTGAGAACTGCGATACGAATTTCTGTGTGGCTGAAGCGAGCCACAAAATGAAAATATAGGCAAATGTTAAAAAAATATAAACACATGCTGCGCTTGTCCGTTTATGGTAAAGCCGAGGAGGAGTGGGCGGTGTGTGACGTCATCAACATGCTGCGCATACCCGGAAGCATCGAAAGATGATAGAAGTTAAACTCTTCTTCTAACAACTAAGTGATATAAAAATCGAAATACACCACGCTGCGTCCCATCGTATTGTGTGTAACACACTGAAGATGAGTGAGAGTGAAAATCGAAAGGTAAGGAAGTAGCAGATGATTTTATTGTGATACCTTTTATGGAAGCGTGTCATACCTGAGAGCTGTTGTCAATAAATAAAACGTGTAGCTTTTTGACGTTTACGTGATTGAAGTATTATGTGTAGACCTTTAGATCCACGTTTCCTGCTCTGTGCATGCTACTAAAACGGGGCGCACAAATTCACTGGTACTCACCTTTTTCTTTTTAATTCAGGACCCTGCAGACCTGAAGGAGGAGGGAAACACCCTCTTTAAAGCAGGAGACATGCAGGGAGCTGTCTGCTGTTACACCAAAGCACTAAAGCTGACTGACAACCAGGCTGATAGTGCTGTCCTGTACCGTAACCGCTCCGCCTGCTACTTGAAGCTGGAGGAGTACAGCAAAGCAGAAGCTGATGCCACCAAAGGTTAGACAGTTTTCTCTGATTATATATTTCAGATCAGATAATATATTTATTGTATTCCCCTATATCCTCACAACTGGTAGATTACTGTTATATATAAGCCATTATTCTGGACATCACTGAATCTTCATTCGTTAAGGAATCGATGTGCTGTTGTAAATGTTACTACTGTTTCCCTTTTTCAGCACTCGATACTGATCCAGGAGATGTGAAAGCCAGGTTTCGAAGGGCTCAGGCTTTTCAGAGGCTTGGTCAGTTTGAACAAGCTTTTCTGGATGCTCAGAGATGTGCCCAGCTGGAGCCCAAAAATAAAGCTTTCCAGGATTTGCTTAGACAGCTAGGAGCCCAGATCCAACAAAAGGTGATGTGAGGTTGATAAGGTCCATTGAGCTTTATTTTGTAATTGTTTCTTCATGAACCTGCTGCTAATTTTAGTTTTTTTTTTTACCACTTTAGTCAGCACAATTAAACTCCACAGATGCTCGTGTGCAGCAAATGTTCTCCCTCCTCTTAGATGCTTTTGCTAAGAACTCTGATCGACAGAAGGTACAGATGGTTTAGACGCCCTAACAATTATCATTCACTCTTAATGTATTGAGTTTTGTTGTGTGTACGTAAAACTGAATTTCACTGAAATATTGCAATACTTGAAACATCTTCAGGCCGCTCAGAATCTGGTGGTATTGTCTCGAGATGAGGCAGGAGCTGAGCAGATTTTCCGAAATGACGGAGTAAAGCTGATTCAGAAACTTCTTCAGTCGAAGCAGGAGGATGTTGTCCTTTCTGCCCTCAGGACTTTGGTTGGGTTGTGCACAGGACATCAGTCAAGAGTAAGCGTGAAAATTTTCTCAGAAATTGTTCATTTTCTCATCTTTAAAAATCTTCACCGACACACAAAAATATATTTTTCTGCCTTAAAATCTAGATAAAAGGAAGCAGTGTTTAATAGTGGTAATAACCCTCTAACAGGAATTCCATTGTCTGGCGTTTATTTCTTCTTAAATCAGTTCTATATTATGTCAACAAATACTGCATGTAGTTATAATTCATTTTTACTCCACATAGTCAGATATTTGTAAAGAATACCAAAAAAAATCACATTGCAAAAACATCAGATTATAACTTTTAACAGAATGGTGTTTGCAGAGTTTTTTTATGCTGACATCTCGTATTTTTTCAAGACTATGGCTATAGTGAATGAGCTTGGAATGGAGCAGCTGTGTGCAGTAATGGGGTCAGGAGTTTCCACTGTGTCTCTGGCTGCCTGCCACCTGCTGCAGGTGATGTTTGAAGCTCTGACAGAGGGCATGAAAAGAGAGATCAGGGGGAAGGATGAGGCCATACTCCCTGGTGAGTCGGAACACCCTAGGAGGTTGACCTATAACATGCTTATTGAGTGTGTCTGCGATAACCCTCTCTCTTAAATGTACTCAGAACCATCTAAGGAACTACGTTCGATGTTGCGCCACCTTTTGGAGATGATGCCAGCATCTAGTGTGTCGGGGTCGGGCCGAGACAGCGCCATCAACCTCCTGGTCAAACAAGTCCCCCGCAAGTCTTTGAAAAATCCAGACAACTCCCTTACATTATGGGTGATAGATCAGGGTATGAATCACACTAAATGCATGCCTCATTTTAATGCTTTTGAGGATGCAAAAGACAAACCTCTTCCAAAAAGATGTATTTCATTACCTTGATAAAGTGCTAAGCCAGTTTCAGAATATCCGCAAATGATTTTATCTGGACTTTTGTAACCACATATATAGCACCTTTTTTCTCATGCAGGGCTAAAGAAAATTCTACAAGTGGCTGGAACCATTCCTGAGCTCTCAGAGGGGCCGCCTCTAACAGACAACACTCACATGACCTGCTCCGTGCTGCTCAGCAAACTCTATGATGACCTAAATAGTGACAAAGAGAGAGAGAACTTTAGCAAACTATCTGAAGAATATGTTCAGTGAGTTGACTGATTATCAGTTTTTGCTTGTTTTAGAATAAAAGCTTCAAAACCAAAATCTAATCTGTCTTGAATAGGCAACACTTCAGCCGACCTGGCCTAGACGGCAAGCTGCGAGCCATCCAGACGGTGTCGGTGCTCCTTCAAGGTCCAAGCGACGTGGGCAACAGAACTCTGGAAATGTCAGGAATGATGGACGCTGTGATCTCTCTCTGCGCTTCCGAAGATGCAAGTCACCAGCAGATAGCGGTGGAGGCTCTTATCCACGCTGCAGGCAAAGCCAAGAGAGCCTCTTTCATCACGGCAAATGGCGTGGCCCTTCTCAAGGACCTCTACAAGAAGAGCGAGAACGAACAGATACGTGTGAGAGCCCTCGTGGTAAGTGTTACAGAGCAGACAGCGGGTGAAAACATCTCGGATTAAAGATGAAACTCACAGTTTTGTGTGTGATTGTTGCGCAGGGTTTGTGCAAGCTTGGATCAGCGGGAGGAACGGATTTCAGCATGAAGCAGTTTGCCGAGGGATCGACGCTCAAGCTCGCCAAGCAGTGCAGGAAGTATGTTTCTGTTTGCTTAATACTGTATCAAGAAAATATTAAGAGTTGTGATCCTTCTGATCCTAACTGTTGCTGTTCTTGACTAAACACAACCATTAAAGAGTGACTTTTTCCAGGATTGAAAATGAGAAAAAAAGCTTTATTTCTTTTCTGGTAGGTGGCTGTGTAATGAGTCTCTGCCTGCAACTTCCCGTCGCTGGTCAGTGGAAGGTCTTGCCTACCTCACTTTTGATGCTGATGTGAAGGAAGACTTTGTGGAAGACAAAAATGCTCTCCTGGCCATGTTTGAACTAGCAAAGGTTCAACTTTTTACTGTATTAATAGAGTTTGTTTATATGTTTCACGCCCAAATGGATTAATAATAATAATCGTGGCGCTAGATTCTGTCAGTCGTTTTATATTTGTGTCATTTTAGCCTTCACCAACCATTACAGTTTTATTTACACAATTTTTTTGTGCTTCTTTATTTTTATGTGTATTCGTGCAGTCTGAAGATAAGACTGTGCTTTTTGCTGTGGGCTCTACGTTAGTGAATTGCACCAACAGCTATGATGTGGAGAAACCAGACCCTCAGATGGTGGAGCTGGCCAAGTACGCAAAGCAGCATGTTCCTGAGGAGCATCCTAAGGTGCTGCTTAAGCCCTCCTTTTCATAAACATGCCTTCTGATGAGGCTCATTTGTTATATTATGTCAGTTTCTTTTCATTGCTCTAGATACCTTACATTGTGTTTTGTACCTTACAACTGTTTTTTTTTATATTTTTGTCAGGACGCACCTTCGTTTGTGGAAAAAAGGGTAGTTAAGCTGCTGGAAGCTGGTGTGGTGTCTGCACTCGTGTGCATGGTTAAACAGGAGAGCCCTGCCCTCACCGAGGCTTGTAAGGAATGTATTGCCAGGTAAAAAAAAAGCCTTTTTTAATTTGGTAACTATTCTTTCTGTATGTTTTCTAATAACCTCTGTCATGGCAGGGTCTTTTTGGCTTTGGTGGAGCGGCAGGGAGACAGAGGCACAGTGGTGGCACAAGGTGGAGGAAAGGTAGAACTACATAGCAAAAGCCTGTTTAATAAAATGAAAATATTTTGCCTTAGGGTGGTAATAATTTCTCTCTGTTCTCTTCCACAGGCTTTGATTCCTCTTGCAACTGACAACACTAATATAGGAAAAG
Organism: Cynodonichthys magdalenae; assembly: GCA_031762555.1. Taxonomy (NCBI): domain Eukaryota; kingdom Metazoa; phylum Chordata; class Actinopteri; order Cyprinodontiformes; family Rivulidae; genus Cynodonichthys; species Cynodonichthys magdalenae. The sequence goes on along the minus strand of JARVJO010000002.1, from coordinate 9,432,418 downwards.
TCAAAGCTGCTCAAGCCTTAGCAAAAATAGCTATTACATCTAACCCAGAGATTGCCTTTCCAGGAGAGAGGGTAAAAATGCAAACAATAATACAAACTATATCGGTGACGTAAAAGAATTCTCTTGTCTAACCTTATCCAACATTGTGTTGGCAGATCTATGAGGTTGTTCGCCCACTTGTGAACCTTTTGAGTCTAGAATGCACCATGTTGCAGAACTTTGAATCTCTAATGGCTCTCACCAACCTGGCTGGCATCAGTGAAAGACTCAGGTTGGCCACTAGGGATCAGTCTCCTCCTGCAAATACACTCAGTGAAATGTAGTTCACTATCATTTCATTTACTCTTTGGAAATTCTTATTTAAACATTTAAAACAAATTATCATTAACGTTCTTTTTAATTACATTAAAAATACGTTGCAGTTCTATAAAATTCTGTTGTAGAGATGAGGCCTGTGTCACTTTTCAGCTGTTCATATGATCAATAATGTGACCATATCTGGTTTTGTTTTAGTGTTTTGCCAAATCACACTAGGAGATTTCTTTATTTATTTGCTTTCATTTTTCACATTTTATTTCACTTTTAATTTTGCTTTCTTCCCGCAGACAAAAAATCATAAAAGAAAAAGCCGTACCAAAAATTGAAGGTTACATGTTTGAGGAACACGACCTGGTCCGAGCATCTTCTACGGAGTGCATGTGTAATTTAGTTTTGAGTACAGAGGTAACTCATATTTTTACAAGCAAAATCTGTGATACAAATCTGAAAAAAAAAATTATGGAACTTACAGTGTGTTGTGTTCCCAGGTGCAGAAGTTGTATCTGGCCACAGGCAACGATCGGCTGAAGCTGCTTGTGCTTTACAGCGGTGAAGATGACGAAAGGCTTCGAAAAGCTGCTGCAGGAACTCTGGCCATGCTGACAGCTGAACAGCCTGAGCTCTGCGCCCGCATCCCCGGAACTGTGAGAAAACTCTTCTTTGCACTTTGACAAACACTGGTTATATTCTGTCCATGACTTCTGTGGATCGCTTTTTTTTTGCAGACGACACATTGGCTAGAGATTGTTCAGGCTCTGCTGCTCAGTGAAATCCCTGACCTACGTCATCGTGGAGTGGTCATCGTTAAAAACATGATGGAGGCAGAAAAAAGTCTGGCTGAGTCTCTCATAGAGAGCGAAGTCCTGGAGATACTTTCTGTGCTTGCAAAGGGAGGAGAGGGGACCCCAGATCCTGTCTCAAAGATAGCTCAGAACTGCTTGGATAAAGCTGTGGAGTACGGCATCATTCAAAGCAGGGAGGAAAAGGCCTGAAAAATGCAGCTGCAGCGTGTGGATGTGTCTTTGAAGCGCTTTGAAAACTATTTTGGGAATTGAAGTCATTTCATTTTTGACAGAAATGGATTTAAATTTTTTTTTTAACAAAAATGATTTAAAAAGTCAAAAACAAAATTAAGACTTAAGATGACAACCAGTGGACAAAATGTTTTGTCACAATGAAATTTGGACTTCCAACCTCCCATTCACAGAAATTTTAAAGTTGGAGGATAAAGATTGAAAGAATGGTTTTCTGCTGCTCAGAGCTTGAGTGAATTCGATCCAATCACTAAAAAAGTTACTTCCAAAAACTTCACAACATTTCACTTTTTTAATCTAAGGCACAGCTTTCCTATTATTTTAAATTTATCACCTTTAACTGCTGTCAAATTGTTTATATTCTCATGTATTTTTTCCAAATATGCATATTTGTATTGCCGACCAATAAGGTTGTTCCACTCTTTATTTTCTCTTGACCAAATATGAAAATATTTTTTATTCACACAAATCTGTACACAAACTTAAATTAATGCACATCTGTGTCTAATGTTTTGCAGTTTTCTACCATTACTAGTTAAGATTGCACTTTAGGTTTCAACGTTTAATGTAATGTTACATTAATCACTTTTCACTACATTCCAAATACATTAATTTATGGTTTGCTGTTCCATCATCCACAGACTGAACACTTGGACTGAAAAATAAATATTTTGTACTGGCATTTATTGTCTTAGCAGTTTTTTGCATTTTGTAGAACATCTTCACAAAACTTAAATCTCTCTCTTAATTAACTAGTTTAAAGTTCTCACACACACCTTATAAATTTCAAAAAGGTTTCACCCACCAGCTGGATTTGGATATTTCACTCGAGATTTTTCAAGACTTCCTGGTTGTCAACTAACTTCTACTGCTTTCCAACCACTGAAGCACAACTTTGTCAGTCCACAGAGTTTCCAGGATTTGAACTAACATGAAAACACGAAGAAAGATTTTATTTTTTTAAAACGTTGATACTGGCTCTCAGACAAACCAGATTTTAAAATGTGTCCCCTTGTGAAAATGAGTATAACATCTGCATTATACACTGTATATACGGTGTGTACTTTTGTTGAGACTGTTTGAAATACATTACAAACGTTTTGGAGAGGTTTTTAGGTTATAAAATCTAGTACTATCTTGCTCGAATCGTCTGTGTGTGAATACAAAATGTTTGAGGAAAAACAACTGATTGTGTATCTAGGGCGGGGAGGAGGAACAGCAATTGATTAGGTGTTATTTTATGCAATTTGTGTAATTCATGTGCACAAACAAATAACTTTAATACGTGAAGATCTGCTGTCCGCTGCTCTCGCCTCAGTTTAGTGCACTTTATCGTGTTGTAAATAACCATATCTGCGCATGCGCAGTGCATTAAAGCGCGAGCGATTGTTTTTCCGGTTTTGGTGGATAACTGCGCGTTGCTCAGGAGTACGGATTAAATGCGCTGGTTTGGGTTTGGCTTCAACGCCTTTGGACAAATATGTGTTCAGGAGAAATTAGTTAACGAAGACATTAGCGACACTGTCGGGGAAGTCAAAGTGAGCCTTCCTACAGAGCTAAATGTGGACGAAAGAAGCTGCTGCTTGAAGGCGAGTCAAATCAGAGCGAGTTGGAGTCGCAGAGTATCTTTGCATTTGGATGGTGAGTTTGGCTCTTCTGTAAGTTTTAAGATCCTATAAAATGTTAAACTCAGTAAACCGTTTGTTTTCTGATTCTTCAGCGGACAGGTGTGTGTGCTTGGCTGGTTTCGGGTCATCCTTCTTCAAAGAGTCTGTAGCGAACACCTGCGGCTGTAGAGATGCGGTCATCAGTGAAGGACACCTTACTCTTGCTTTCCCAGACATAATTGAATCCTGGGAGCTGCAGAAGAAACATAAAAGTCCATCGTGGAGCATGAAGATAACCACTCAGTCTCAGAGCTCTGGTATTTTAACTTTTGACGCAGATAACAAATACAAGCCACAAATGTGGTGTTATATTTATTTTTATTTATTTCAGACGTAAATTTGCCATTGGTGCCCGGTGGTTACATAGCATCTAAACCTCCCATCTTCCACTCCTTGTCTCCTCACCTGCAAGCAAAGAGTCTGGCCCTGGGAGGAGACCATGCCATCCTCCTGACTGCCACTGGAGCGGTCTACAGCTGGGGTCTGGGCAGGTAGTTTACTTGCTGACATGTAATGAACAGCTGAGCTTAATATCCTTTTACATATAATGATTTGTGTGAACATGACAGCCATGGTCAGCTGGGGCATGGAGGACTTACCTCAGAGGAGCAGCCCAGGACAGTCGAAGCCCTGTGGGGGGTGCCTATGAGTTCTGTAGCTGCTGGAGGCTGGCACTCTGTCTGCATTAGTGGCAAGTGTTGAATAAAAGGGTTACATTAAAGAAAAGAGAGGCGGAGGAAAAATAACACAAGTTAACTTTTCTTTGCAGATGGAGGTGATCTGTATGTGTGGGGCTGGAACGAGAGCGGCCAGCTTGGACTTCCATCACGAGGTTTGAGGAAAGAGTCACAACAGAAGAGTTCCCAACGAGCAGGTTTGGCATAAATAGATAATAGTTAGATTGAAAACTCAAAATCTTGCCAACATTTTATTATTAAAACATATTCGGTTCGACAGTAGATTTCAAAATGTTGAAATGGAAATAATTAGGACAAAGTAATGAGGTAACTCAGTATTTCTTTTGCAAAAAGTTAAACTATAATGTGATTTAATTTGTCTTTATTATTAAAAATGTATTTTGAAACTATTTTAAAGTAAAAACTTCCTTAAGGTCTTGGTATCTTTGACTGTTTTGTACAGAACTGTGTCACGATGTCTGCACATCTCCTAAAGAGGAGCTACATGATGAAGACAAAGGAGATGATGTATTCATCTCAATCCAAGGATTCCCTGCTCTGCTGGATGTCAATCCATCGTGTGAAATCAGGACAGTCAGCTGTGGCTCCCGGCACACAGCTGCAGTAACAAGTAAGATGTCTCGTACAAAATAAAAATTAAAATAATTATCTTTTTTTTAGTGGAAGGGGACATTTATACATATTTTCCACTTTTCAGCCATGGGCAATCTGTACACTTGGGGGTGGGGTAAGTTTGACCACATAAAAACATTAAAACTGAATTTAATGCTCACTATAACAACCAGTCTGATCAAACTAAAACTAAACATGAGCATACTGTACATTAGGCTAATTTCTTTCTTTGTTAATTGTTTTCCCAGGTGAATACGGCCAACTTGGACACCAAACCTTAAACAGTTTAGATGAGCCTCAGTGTGTGGAGTTCTTCAGTGCTGAGAACCTGCTTGTCGTTGATGTGGTGTGTGGGCCGTGGAACACTTTTACTGCTGCTGTCACAAAGGAAGTACCAACTCAAAACTAAACCTACTAAATAAGCACCAACAACATACCAAGATATATTGAATATCCTAATATTTTTCTTGTTATGAAGTATGTTTTGTAATAAATTATTTGTTGATGTTTAAATAAATTACTTTTGTACTATTTTTAAACTTTTATTTTACATACGTTTAAAAAATACAAATTTCACAACCAATGCATAAAATGTTAAGACAGGAAAATTTACAAGTTAATAGATTTTAAGGCATTGAAAATATCCAAAACATAATTAGGAGAGTAAAAAGCACAGCATTTCCACAGTATAATAGAAGTCTTCACAGCACAATCTTGAAAGAACTGTGGAAAATGAAATTGTTAAGCGTTAGTAAAACATTGCTGTGTGTAAAATATCCACTTTTTTGATGACACTAATAAGCTTTTACCTGACAAAATCTGGAGATCTTGAAATGACATGCTGAAACTCTGAGAGGTTCACGGTCCCGTCCTTGTCAATATCTGATTCATCAAGAATCTATATAGTATGGAAAAAAGTATGTTTAGCCTGACTTTGTGCTTCGAAACCCCTCTTTACAACCACACCATAGTAAACTCACATTGGTTATGAGCTGTTTCATTTCGTCTCTAGTTAGTCCTGTCTCTTCCATGTCTTTCTGCTTGTCTTCTGGGATAGTCAAGCAGTTGACCAGTTTCTCCAGATCACCGTAACCAAGGGTTCCATCATCATCAAAGTCTAAATACAAAGCTAATGATTACACCAGATCTGCATCTTTACAGGCGAATTTAACCAGCTAAAGCTTTATCAACATAATTACCAAATATACGAAATGCATAGTGGGATTTGATTTCTATAGTGGCTGAGTCACTGAAGGCACTCAGAAGATCCAGGAAATCTTCAAAGGTGAGGCTTCCATCTTTATGCTCAGATGTTGAGAATACCTGGCAGATTCTTTTCCTGAAAGGGTTGGACTAGGACAAGAACAGGTACAAAGTTCATTTTTTTTTATACTTGGTTACTTTCTGCAAATCAGAGTATAGCACGTATGTGAACAAGAACTAGAAACCCACACAACACCACATCTCTTATTAATTATGAACTATTTTGTCACCTTCAGCTCAGGCAGACTATGAATCTTCTCCATAGGAACTCTTAAATGTAGAACACCTTTCTCTTCTTTAGACTGCAGTTCTGTGAATCTCTTATGAGCCCTAAAAAAACAAAGCAGCCACAAATTTAAATATACATCACAAAGTCAGGTCGGGACTAAATGCTCTTAATTTGCTCAAAACTTCTCACTTACAGAAGGATTTCTTGTTTTGTCAGAAAGGTCAGCTCCTAAAAGGTAGTTGTGGAAAAATACAAAATAAAATAGACCCTTTTGCCGTTTTCTTAATTATGGAAATTAGCTCAACATAAACGTGATATAGCGATTTAAAACATTTTTTTCCCTATAATATGATTCAATCGTTATATTTTTTCCTGAAACATTTATTTAATTTAGCTGTTACGTTTATATCGATTATTTAACAACTGTTTTTAACTTAGCAGCTGCTGAGTTAGTACCCCTAAAAATGCGGATAGAATTGACGATAAGTACTTACTTGGTATTCTGACAGCTCATTTTTATTAAGTTGACTTGATGTAGTTCCCATTTTCAGTCTTTCCACAAGAATATTTACTTCTGTTGTTGGTAAATACTCAACACTCACTGAACTGCGACGAAAAAAGTATTTGGTGTTGCTTACTTCCGGGTTTAAACGCGTACGCGCCGCTGTACCAATGCGCGTTCTCGTTCTTTTTTTTTTCCTGGGCGTGTCTAAAAAACGTTCTTTTCCCCATAACCAAAAGGCTAACTCATTTTAAATAGTTCTCGCCTCTAGGTTGATTTATGCTCCAAAACAAACGTTTAAAATGAAGGTCATAGGTTTTACTTATTGAAAGCAAATGATGACAAAATGCTGAAATGATGCAGCATGTAAAATTAACAAACGTATTTTCCCCTTTTATAAAGAAAAAAAAATCACACAGAATCACTCGTGTAAAACAATGACATAATACCCAGAAATTTAGAGAACTTGGTTTATTTGTCAAAAATCTAATTTACAAATCTAAGACTCTGCTTTTAACAGTGTTTTATTTTGCTGCATTGATACTTTTGCTTTAGTAATTTATCTGATTGCTGAGTACAACTTAAACTCACAGCATTGCCTTATTGCAGTTTTAAAAACACCTCAGTAAAGATACTCTTCCATTCTATGAAAAAAAATCTGTTATTCATTATGCTTTCTAAATCAAGTACTTAAATCAATCAATCCAGATAACATTATTGTCCATAACATTTCATAAAATGGAGACTTATCTTTGACATCTGGCTCATACATACAATACAAAACTAAATAAAAATGCCATAAAACCTTTAAAAGCTTGCAAGAACACCCACTAAAACAATCTAAAATACATGATACAATAAAAAATAAAATTAAAGAAAATTTTTACTTTAATACCTTTATAAATAGTTTTAGTTTTACAGCAAGTTATATATCATTTGCCAAGTTACCAAAAAAGTTCTCAGTTGAACAAATGATTATACTGTAACTGAACAAACAACTTTAAAAATAACTGAATGTATTGGAAGTTAAAAAATAAGGCAAATCTTGTCAAATGATGAAGTGATGATTAACTCAACACAGGGGGGAAAAAACAAGCTAAGCTCCTTGGTTTGTTTCCCAGTCTGTTGGATCTGGAACAAAACAAAAACACCAAATAAATATTTTAACTATATATAAAATACTGTACAGGGAATGTAATTATTGTTGAGATTGTACCTGTCATTTTTGTTCCTTCTTTGGTCTCAGCTGGAACCCCAGTGCCATACTCATTTTCACCAGTGACTCTGAAGAAGTAGATTCCTCCCTCCTCCAGGTCAGAAACCTTGTAGGACAGTCGGCGACATTTGTCCGTGAGTCTTGTCCATCCCTTCCTACTAATTTCTTTTATGTCTACAAGGTAGTTCTTCACAGGGGCTCCTCCCTCATTCTCAGGGATGTCCCAGCTAACGGTAGCAGAGTTCTTAGTCACATCTTTGACTGTTATGTTGTTAGGAGGACCAGGTGAATCCAAAACCCTCACATTTAGGGTTAAAGATGCAGATCCAGCAACATTTTGGAGTTTCAATGTGTATTTGCCAGAATCATCACGCGTTGCCTGTTCTACTGTAATAGATGTGACGGTAGTGCTGGTGCTGATAACTCCTCTTACCCTAAGATCTACATCTACTTTGTTCCATGACACACTAGGAGTAGGTTTGCCTGTGAAAGGCACAGTCAAAATGAAGCAACTGCCATCTTTAACGAGCAAGGTCTTCCTCATCTCAGGGCTAATATCAAATCTGGGCTCCTCCTCTCTGTCAATGGCTATTTCAGGATCTGTTTCAGGGCTGGGTTCACTTATACCCATCTTATTAATGGATCTAACTGTAAAAACATATTCTTCTCCAGTTGTGAGTCCAGTTACTGTACATTCAGTTTTATCTGTGTTGTGAACACCAACAGTCCAGTCTTCCTCTGTTGATTTTCTGCATTCAACTTTGTACCCTGTAATTGGTGCTCCCCCATCAAACAAAGGCTTGTTCCATGTCAGACAGATGGATGACCTGGATGAATCAACTACAGTAGGCTTTGTTGGAGGGGAGGGGAGAAACTTAGGATCTTCTGCCAGAGTAAAAGGACATGGTATACTAGGCTCACTTAGACCAGCAGTATTTTCAGCAAAAACTCTAAATTTATATTCACATCCCTCGTGTAGGCCAGAGGCCTTAACTCGTAGGTCATAGACAGTTTTTTTATTGACCCTGACCCAGCGAACGCCATGCTTTTCCCTTTTCTCTATGATGTACCCACTGATACGACTACCACCATCAGAGACAGGTCTTTTCCAGCAGACAGTTATTGTGTCACTGGTTGCACTTGTGACCTCAACATCTGTTGGCGCAGATGGGACAGTGAAAGGATCTATAGCTTTTATTGGCACACTCTCCAAAATCTCACCCTCCCCATATTTGTTGACTGCCCTCACCCTAAACAGGTACTCATTTCCTTTGAGAAGCTTTGCTACCTTACAAGATGTTGCCATCATGTCTCCATACAAAATAGTCCAGGAAACACGACTAGTTTCACACTTTTCAACAACGTAATGTAAAATTTCTGCACCACCAGTTTCTTGAGGGGGTCCCCAAGACAATGTGCACTTTTCTGCTGATAGCACAGACACTTCCAGAGGGCCAGCTGGAGGGCCTGGCCTGTCCAGCACCTTGCAGGTGACAACTTTCGACGTAGTACCAGCTGAATTTTGCAAGGTTAGAGTATACTGCCCAGAATCTTTCCTAACACACTCTCTGATAAGGAGAGAGGTATGGGTCTTTGTTGCCATTATCTCAACTCTTCCTTTGGTCCCAGTATTTCTTCCATTTTTTAACCAAGACACTGTTGGATTAGGGCGGCCAGAGATGTCAGCATCTATTCTTAGAAGCTCTCCAGCTTTGACCACTACCACCTGTCTAAATTGGTCATCCAAGGTAATTTTGGGTGGCTCCACATCATGCTGGACTGTAATAGGCCCAGTGGTTTCAGAGGGTGCACTGAAAAGATCAGCTGCGTTTTTTGCAATGACACGGAAATCATATTGTTCACCTTCTGTGAGTTCAGTCACTTCCAGGAAGGTGTCCAATAACTTCGTGAAGTTGCACTTAAGCCAGCAACTATCTGGCAGTTCTTTGCGCTCAACAATGTAGCCAGTTACTTTAGCCCCTCCGTCATATTTTGGTTTGTCCCATGAGAGTGAAACTGAGGTGTTTGTCACGTTGGTTACTGTGAGATTGTAGGGAGGCTCACACGGGTCTCTTGCTGCTACAGGTTCAGACATCTGACTGCAGGGTCCAACACCAGCCATATTTTCAGCACAGACCCTGAACTCATATAAAAGACCTTCTTCAACATTTGTAACTTTGTATTGGTTCTCCGTCACTGGGTTTCGGTTTAGTTTTGTCCATAAAATACTGCTTTGATCTTTGCTTTCAAGATGATAACCAATAATAGGGCTGCCACCATCATTGTCTGGCTGGCTCCAAGCAATGACCATTACAGACTTTGAGGCCTGCACAACATGGATGCTGGTTGGTGGACCAGGTGGTCCAAAAGGATACTGGGCAACTATAGTATCTGTTTCAATCAATGGGCTTTTTCCATAACGATTCTCTGCAGCAACACGAAATTGATATTCAATGCCTTGTGTCAAACGGGAAATTTTGATTGATGATCTTGCGACTGTTGCTGACACAGTCTGCCATATTGAACTGCCTGTGTCTCTTTTCTCAACAATGTAGTTACTTATTGGACACCCACCAGTGTAAAACGGGGGCTGCCATGATAGCGACACAAAGTCAGCACTCACATCATCCACACTGAGGTCACTTGGTGGTCCAGGTCTTTCATGAACATTCAAAAAGATTTCAGCTGATGTAGTTCCAACTGAATTAGTTAAGATTACTTCATATGTACCAGCATCAATCCTGGTTGCATCTCTGATAATAATCTGAGACAATGTGTCAGATGTGCGTACATTTACCCTACTTGTCTCTTTCAGGGCATTTCCTTCTCTTTTCCAGACTACGGTTGGTGGTGGCACTCCCATGAATGGAATGTCAATCTTCAGATCGTTTCCTGCCTTTACACTAAACGTGTTGGTCAGTAGATTAATAACAGGTTCAGCACTGGTATCTTTTACCATAACAGGTGTCAACAGAGATTTTGGTTCACTCCTTCCCTTTTCATTAACAGCACTGACTCTGAAGAAATACTCCTTTCCTTGTGTCAGCCCATTTACAGCCACCACTTGTGCTTTACTCTCTATATATTTTATCCATGTATCTTCCCCCTCAGCTTGCATTTCTACAATGTAACATGTGATTTTGCTACCTCCATCATGATCTGGCTTTTCCCAAGAGAGTCTTGCACTGTTACAAGTGACATCGCTCAGAGTGATTTTGCCAGGAGGCAGGGGAACCTCAGACACTTTAACTGCCTCTGGAGTTTCTGTTGGTAGTCCAGCGCCAAACTCGTTTACTGCCAGAACACGGAAGTAATAGAAGCATCCTTCCTGTAGATTGTCAATCTTATAGAAATTTCTTACACAGTTGCCACAGACACTTGTGAAAGCTTTCCTGGCCCCCTCACGCTTTTCTACAATGTAATGAGAAATCTTTGCTCCTCCATCAATTAGAGGGGGTTCCCAGGAGATGGATACAGAGTCTCTCTTTACATCCTTTACTTCTAAATTCATTGGTGCACTGGGGGAATCCAAAACTTTGACATTGACGAATGCAGATTTAGTGCCACAGCAGTTCTCAGCAGTCAACACATACTTTCCACTGTCATTTCTGTTGACATTCTCTATTAGTAGAACAGTGTATGAGTTTGTTATCTCAACCTGAGCATGCTCACTTAGAGTGCCACCTTCCTTTGACCACCTAATTTCAGGTTCTGGTTTTCCTCTGAAGGTAACATGGAGACGTAAGGTGGAACAGGCTCGAACATTGACTGCTTTCCTCAAAGCAGTGTCCATTTCAATCTCTGGTGCTTCTACTTTCTCAGTTGGAACCACAGACCCAGGAAGAGCTACATGTTCTCCAACACCAGCAGAATTTATTGCACATATGCGAAAATTGTATTCTGTATTTCCTCTGAGTCTTTTCACAGTGTAGTTCGTGTCCTGTACACCTGGACTTGATGTGCATGTAGTCCATTCATCCTCTGCTGCTTCTTTCATCTCAACAACATACCCACTAATGGTTGATCCACCATCATAGATGGGTTTTGACCAAAACAGAGAAACAGTACTGCTGGAATAATCTGTCACTTTGGGGTTGTTAGGTGGACCAGGAGGGTAAATGGCTTCACATACTTTAATATACTCACTTGGTTCACTGGGTCCACCCACACCAGCAGCATTCTCGGCAAGAACTCTAAACTGATAGTAATGCCCTTCAATAAGCCCTGTACATCGAAAACGCAAGTCAGTTAGCCTTCTTTTGTTGCATTTTGTCCATCGGACACCCTCTTTGTCACGTTTCTCCAGAATGTAGCCATCAATCTCTGAGCCTCCATCACTCTCAGGCCTTTCCCATGTTAGTAGAACTGAGTCACTGGTCACAGCACTAGCTACAGGGGTAGAAGGTGCACATGGTGTCGTGAAAGGATTTTGTGCAATAAAAGGTTCTGATTCGAGAAATTCACCAACACCAAATTTATTCACACCAGCAATTCTGAATATGTATTCTTTGCCAGGTACGAGTTTTAACACTTTGTAACTTGCAGCTTCAACATGAGGTTCAACCCCTGTCCAGGTGACTCGACTGGTCTCTCTTTTTTCAATGATGTAATGGGTGACAGCAGCACCTCCATCTTGTAGAGGGGGATTCCAGTGAAGATTGCATTTCTCTGCACTCACAACTTTCATCTTCAGTGGTCCATCAGGTGGACCAGGTCTGTCTAAGACTTTAACATTAACTGGAATGGATGTCATTCCACCAATGTTACTGAGGCTCAAGACATACCGGCCTCCATCCACACGTGTGCATTCTCTGACAGTGAGTGTTGTATGAGTGATGGTGTTTTTTATTTCTATTCTTGGTGTGACTTTGTCAATTTCTTTTTCATCTTTCAGCCATCTAACTTCTGGAAGCGGCTTTCCAAAGTAATGGGCATCAATAACAAATGCCTCTCCTGCTTGAACAACAGTAATGTTCTTAAACTTGGGGTCAATAAATGCAGTGGGTGCTTCAATAACATCCTGAGCAAGGATAGTGATGCTTTCTGAGGGCATACTCCAAACACCAGCACTGTTCTTGGCAGTTACTCTAAACTCATAACTTTGACCTCCTGTCAGACCTGTGATAGTGAAGAGATTCTCATTGACATTGGTGAAGTTCGCCTTCATCCATCTGCCATCTGGCAGCTCCTTCTTTTCAACAATGTATCCTGTAATAGTGCTTCCTCCATCATACTTGGGTTTTTCCCACTGAAGGGTGATGCTGTCTCTGGTCACAACAACAGCTTCAGGTTTTCCAGGCGCATCACAGGGGTCTCTTGCTACATAGCATTCAGATGTATTACTACATTGACTCAGTCCAGCAATATTTTCAGCAAAGACTCTGAATTCATACTCAATGCTTTCCTCCAATCCACTTGTTTTAAAGCGAGTGTCAGGTATCCCAAATTTGTTTAACTTGGTCCATAAAATGCTGTTCTTCTCTTTACGTTCAATGTGGTAGCCAGTGATGGGGCTGCCTCCATCACTGAGTGGAGGCTCCCACTCAACCACCATATTGTACTTAGTCACACTGGACACATAGGGAGTGCCAGGAGCAGCAGGGACACTAAATGGATACTGTGCCATCACAACTGGAGAGCTGACTGCTGTGCTTTTTCCGTGCCTGTTTTCGGCAAACACTCTGAACTGGTATTCATTTCCTATTTTCAGTTTTGTGACTTTGATTGTGGTTCTTACTGTTGTTGCTGACACAGTCTGCCACTCTGTACTTGTAGTTTCCCGTTTCTCCACTATGTAATTGTCTAGCTGACAGCCTCCTGTATATTCAGGTGGCTCCCAAGAGATAATAACATAGTCAGAACTGACCTCATCAACCCTCACAGATCCTGAAGGTGGATCTGGCCTCTCAAGAACAACCACAGTGACTTCACCTGTGTCTTTTCCAGCACTGTTGCTGGCTGTAACAGAATACTGTCCGAAGTGCTCCCTGGCAGCATGTCTGATATGTAGGACAGTCAGTGATGCTTTAGTTAAAACCTCTAGCCTTGATGTTTCCTTAACTGCCTGACCATCTTTTTGCCATTCAATCTTTGGTGCAGGGTGCCCAGTCACAGGGATCTCTGCTTTCAGATCTGCCCCATTCTTGACCGTGAATGTGTTAAAAGTTATCTGGAGTTTTGGCTTAATAGCATTTTCTTTATCTGTTAGGGAGGCAGTTTGGACCTGAGCGTTGTTTTCTTCATTCTCTGCAGAAGAAGCTGACTGGCCTGGAGCGAGAAAAGAGAAGCAATGATTAAAGTGAAGCATTTATTACAATAAATCAGCACACACACAAAAACTCACAAATTATCCTGCTGAATGAATATATAAGAAAAATAAGTTTAGTAATTTTTTTTCCTGAAAAGTTCAGCCATATAACTAAGAGCTTTATACACAGCAACAGGAACATGCCAAGATGTAATGTGGTGTTTAATCACCTGTCTTTGAACAATCTGATATGGGAAATTAGATGTTTGGAACTGACACCCTCCTTGTCCTGTTTCTCCAGAGTTACATTGAATGATACTTAATATAACTCTTGAGCCAAAGCCTCAAATAATATGCCTTTGACTCATGATGTGTACTTTATAATTGCTCTTCTACTCTCATCTGGTTGTGTGTGCTTTCTTAGGTTACTGAGATCTTTAACATTTTTAATAAGAGAAAAAATGTGAAACTTGTAATGAAAGTTATAAAGCACATTAGTCTTGGAAAATAGTATTTGAAACAAGATAAATTTATGTAAAATGTCAGTATGAAGGTATACCTATTGAGATATTTTTAAGAAACTGTTGTACTTTTACTCTTAAAAACATGTCTGATTATTTTATTTAACCGAAAATTACAATAACAGGATAAATGAATACTAGAACCTAGAAGGACAATGAAGTAAATTAATTAGAATTCTCCATACCATTTAATTGGGGGATTAGAGGTTTTTCTTCAGGTTTATCTTTCATCTAAAAAAGAAAAAAGGCAGAAATTATGAGAAAATTCTGAACTAAAATGTAAAACACTCACAAGACATTTTTGTCTCTTTTTTTATTTTCAAAAAGCTGATCATTTTGTTGTAATAATAAGTACCTTTATGCCTGCATTAAATTTTGTTGCAAGTTACCTCTGATTCTACTGATATCTTCTGGTCATTGTGTGTTTATAACAAAAACATTTGATGGAGTTAAAAATAACTGCGCTGCAGTGGAGGAAGCGCTGCTTGTGAAAACCTGTTATTTTCTATCCTTTAAAACAATAAACATTTGATAAAGACCCCAATGAGATTTTCTATACTTTGTATCTAAATCAAAAGGCATTCCTAGACTATCTAGATAAATTATAAATATAAAACAACAACAACTCCTTGTTGTACTTACTTCATTGTCAGTTGTTTCCATCTTTTTACCTTCTTTGATTTGGGCTAAAATGTAGGAGACAAAATTGAACTTTAATCCAGCTTGCTTGGAGTGATAAGCAACTTTGAGTGTGGAGAACCCCCCAAAGCTCTTCAGCAGGCATTCACAGTTCTACTAGTCACTGCCTGCTTTAGCTCCAAAAGTAAGTAGAGACTAAAAATAATCTTAGAGTCACACTGGACAGCTGGTCATTCTTTCAAACTCAGTTTAGCCTATGGGTCAGCAGCTATGACAACCTTGAACGTTACTCAGCAGTTAAATATTGCACTGGAATTAATGAAGCCAAATAACTCTGGGCCAGATATTTGTGAACACATAAGCTAGTAGCTACAATAAGAAAATAACAAAATACTTAATTTTTTTAGTTAAGCTTAAATGTAATGAACAAAAGTTCGTTAGTTCAAAACATTTATGTGGTTTAACTGTGTAAACCACATAAAAAAAGTGGGTAAATGCGTCAATAATAAACGTTTTTTAAAAATAAAGCTCAAAATGTCAACATAATTTATGCTTTTATTTTGGAGGAGGAAGCCGGAACTAAAATAAACGTCATAGACGCGGAAGTTAGTTAGCTAGCCATCTTGCCGG
>JARVJO010000002.1:9388707-9410481 GCA_031762555.1 Cynodonichthys magdalenae | reverse complement strand
CCCCCCCCACACACACACACACACACACACACACATTTTTTTTTTTTTGATGTAATATAAACTTGGAGGTACAGAACAGCGACATCCAAACAAGCAGGATCAGGATGTGCTGAAATGTTTTGTTGCAGACTCTGTAAGTGACACGTTCTAATAGAGAAATTTAAAGAAAAACGTAAAGGGTTTAAGACTGTTCAGAATATTTTTCGTCGTACTAGGTACCATGAGAAGAACTTCAGAGAACTTTGGGATAGACACTCCCAACTTGGTTCAATATATCTTTTAATAGGTGATTTTTTTCTTTTTCTTTTTTTCAAAATACCTGCTGCAGTGAATGAGTTGCCTTATAAATCATCAGCTGAAAGCCTATCGATGTTTATAGTTTTGATTTATTTTGAGTTCTAAATGTACTGTTAAAAAAGGAAAAAGGATCAAATGGAAATTATAATGAGTAGTTATGTAAGGCTAAATGGGTGTGGAGAAGTTTGTACAACATTCTTCTCTTGTTGAGAATACATTTATTCAGAAAGAAACAACTAATGTTTACTTATCAGGCTCAATATATCATAGTCTTATTGTTTGTTTCTCGGAAACATTACATTTTTAGATTAAATGTTTTTCAATTTTGCGTCCTTCAGTCAGATTTTGGTTACTTTCGAATGAGTCAAGCTTGCTGTTTCCCACCAAACTGTTTCCATTCTGTAATCGTTTTCCCTTTATCAAAATAAAAATTTATCGATTCAATATTTATCAAACTTCTGATCTCAGCTGTGGGAATAAAATTAATTTATTTGCATGATTTAAATCTCAATTTAGGTTTTGTTACATGGCACATAGCAGTGCTATTATTAAAAAATATTATTGCTTTTAAATTTCACAGAATAAAATGTCTCATTTCAGTTAAGAGCTGAATTTCAAACTGATAATTTTTTTGTTTCAGTGATTTTAAAGCAGTGGATAAAACATGTTTTTATGTGAAATAAAATATAGTTTTAAAACTTATATAAGCTTCAGCTGTGAATCTTGATGCTTTGATGTCTAAATGCATCATCCGTGACGTTCTCTTTAAATAGGTTCGCTCAGGTGAACATACATTACAATTGACGTTTCACGGGAGTAGATGTTTATAATGGAGATGAAAAGGCCTCCACCCTGTGATATAAAGACCAAAAGAACTGAAAACCCATCATAATGTTCTGATGTTTCACATAAATGCCTTTTGACTTTTACTGACATGCACAGAGTGTTTGTATTAAGGGAGTAGGTCAGAAGTGGACTCTAGTTTTTGTTTAATTAAGCAAATGTGTCTAAGAAAGACAATCTATTAAATTAATCTTTAAAATTAACCTAAACTGTCATCATTTTTTCAACAAGATATGAATTATGTTTCCTCTGACAACATACCCTTAGAATTTGTTTATGCTACTTTATTGTTGATAATGAAAACACATCCAGACTAACGTCCCTGAAAAGAGGCAAGAACATCCCCCTCATGCAGAGAGGGAGGAGCTTCTGTGGGCGTGTCTTCAGCCCAGAATCCCACTTGAACTTGAGGATGCTCTGAGGTTTCTCCACACTCTCTTGTCTCCTTCAGCAGAAGAAGGCAGCTCAGCCGAACCAGTTTAGAGCTTTTCAAAGACTTCAAGGATTTCAACTAGGCTGAAACAATGGGAGCCTGTCAGAGCTTCAGGGAGATGTGCGACCGCACAAAAAACACCAACATTCGCTTGAGCCTTCCAGCAGTTTGTGTCGTGTGGCAGACTGCCATGATCATCCTGTTTGGAGTTTTTATCCGTTACGACGAGGAATCTGATGCACATTGGGGAGAGTTCAAACGACATAAAAATATAACAAGTGACATCGAGAACGACTTCTACTTCAGATATCCAAGTAGGTTCATTTCTGTTTTCTTATTTTAGTTTTAAGTAATCTTTAGTTCTTTTGCCATGAGCTGAAAAAATCTAACATTTTTATGTTCAAATTTAGAACCTTTTAGATACTTGTTTAATTAGTTATTTTTCACTATAAGTTGAACGTTTTTCATGATATTAAGTTAATTTTAGATCTCATACTGGGATAATCTTTTCTTTTATTCAAAATTGCTGACAAAGCACTTGCAGTCATGCATAATGTATTTCTCAAGGGTTTTATTCTTCTGAGGTTTTTTTAAATGTCCGTGCAGATGACTTGAATAAGCTTGCTGCTTTGTTTTAAAAGAAAGTTATATTTTAATTAACATCTAATCTAATTTATGTTTTGAATTCTGAGTAGAAAGTTTTTTTGGTTAGGCTGAAATCAAGTCTGAAGCAACTGCAGTTCTTCATTTGCTCTAATATACTTTATAAAAAGCAGTTACCCTGATGATGTGTTTCTTGCTAAATTGACAAAAAAACACTAGTGTTTCAACTTGCATTGGGAACATGCAGTGCCCTGGGATGTGTCTGGCAGCTGCAATATGGTCCCATAACATGCTGGCATCCACACATAGTAGAAAAAATAAAAAGATCAAATGTTCCACATGTCTGGATTGAATAGATGCTTTATGCTGTTCCATCCATCCATCCATCCATCCATCCATCCATCCATCCATCCATCCAAATATACCCTTTCAGGGTCACTGGTGCCCATATCCAGCAGTCACTGTGCGAGGAGCAGGGTACACCCTGGACAGGCCTCCAGTCCATCACAGAGACAGATGGAGACAAACAACCATTCTCTCTGTCACTCATCTAGAGATAATTGAGAGTTACCAATTAACCTAACATTCATGTTTTTGGTCCTTGCTGAGAGGCATCAACTTTACCAACTGAGCTGCTCAGCATAATATTCAGTAATTTATAATTTACTTTAAACACTTTCATGGCTATCTAACCTTTTTTTTTTAAAGCCACCCACACACAGAGCAGCTTTCTTTAACTTTTTGAGTTTTCTATTCATGTTGTGTTTAATTCCCCGTCCCTTTACTTGCTCCATCTTCAACTTTTTCTATCCCACAACTGTTTCAGAGACATTTTCTCAAACTCCCTGGATGGTAAAACCTGTATATGCATCCTAATATTTCCCTAGCACATCAAAGATGACTGACACAAAAGAAAGCCACACCAACACCCTTGATTCATCTCCACTTGATTCCCCTCTCTTATATAATACACCCTCATGACAACTTGCATTGTGGAGGCATGTTCTAAGAGTAAACTGTTGGTGCAAACTGGACAGGTTTGTCTGTCATGCAGCCACATGTCTAAATCCAGAAGACAATAGATTCTGCAAAGATCACATTGTGCTATCATAACTTTATATATATATCTTTAGCTAATTTAAAGTATGATTAGGGTAAATAAACTGAAAAATAAATGAAATAATTTACATTTGCTGGGCTTTTTCTAAAAGATCTTTAATGGCCAAGCAAGCACAGTGCTATCTGAAAAATGTGCACTCAAATTAAGAATTTTGTGATAGGAAATATTAGTTTTTTTTTAACAAAACATAATTTAATACATAAATGTCTCTAAATTATATTTTGGTTACTTTGCAGGTGATCTTTATCTAATTGAAACATTCAACCTGTGTGTTGTTGATGCAAATTTGAGTTTAATATTTTTTCTGTGACTGAGGGTTATTCAGTGCACGAGTTAGTTTTGCTGCCCTGACCATGATGCCTCCTCCACAGCTCTATGCAGCTGTGATGTAATGTCAGCTGTGGTGTTCTGTCCAAACAGCACTGCAGATTCACTCAGCTGTATTACATACATATATTCACGTCATTGTCTTTAAACAATTCATTTTATGAAACAGTCTTTCACAAATTTCTCTGAATTGTGGTTTCTATTGTGTTTTTCTTATGAAACTAGTTTTGTTATGGGAGGATTTTTTTTGATACATCAGTAAACAGTCAATCGTATTAAATTTCTTATTCTTCTTAGGAACTTATGAAAAAAAAATTGGATTATCTCCCAATGTTTTTTTTTTTTTTTGGAATTTAATACCATTATATTAACTTCATTTACTATTATTATATTTTTCACATCCATTATACGTCTTTAAGAGGAGTAGACTTTGCCTGGCAGTCAGCATCTTCAGCTTCAGCTGCCCAACAAGATCAAATTCAGATTTTTCATTGAAACTCTCATCCTATATACCTTATGCAGGTTTCCAGGATGTACATGTGATGATCTTTGTGGGGTTTGGCTTCCTGATGACATTTCTGAAGCGCTACAGCTTTGGCGGAGTGGGGTTCAGCTTTCTAATTGCTGCCTTCGGGCTCCAGTGGGCACTGCTGATGCAGGGCTGGTTCCACTCCCTGGACTACACTGATGGGAAGATCAAAATTGGAGTTGAAAAGTAAGTTACTGTATAAGGGAGTGAGTTACGTACATCAAAAGCCATTTTTTGATTTTTTTGTTTTAATTTGGTTGAAATTCTATCATAATGATTATAATAAGGTATATCTGCACCTGCATGGTCCCATAAATCGGGGTGGAGTCACCAGTTTGACTGACAGGTTCACTGAAAGATATTTCCAGATGAACTAGATTTCTTGTTTGAGGTTGAAAGATAAACAGAAACTTGAGCTGTCAGGCGGCGATACTGTTGAAAACAGCCAAACGATTTGATTCAGCATGTGGTTTTCTGTTTGCCTCCATGGATAAAACTGATATGTTTATGGTTTTAATATTTAGAAAACACATTATCTTTCTGGATCAAAGAATTCAGGATGTGGGCACAACACTAGACACAATAAATTCTTTTTAGTTTTTTGACTTGCACAGATTACTGAAAACGAGGTTTGTTTTTCTCTCTACATTTGTGGTTTTCTCTCTGCAGCTTAATCAATGCAGATTTTTGTGTGGCTGGCTGTTTGATCGCCTACGGAGCGCTGCTGGGAAAAGTTAGTCCTGTCCAGCTGATGGTTCTGACTCTGTTTGGGGTTACACTGTTTGCTGTGGAGGAATATATTATCCTGAGTCTCATCCATGTAAGTCATAAAAGTTAGCTTTTTTTCAGAACAAAATGTGAACAGTGTGAATGCTGAGTTAGCATTCACACTGTTGTACAAAATTATTTTTGTCCCATGCAGTTCTTCTACAGCTTATTTTCTTATTTCCGTTCCTGAAGGCCAGAGATGCTGGAGGCTCCATGGTGATTCATACTTTTGGAGCTTATTACGGCCTTAGCATTTCTTGGATGCTCTATCGCCCAAATCTGGAGCAGAGCTCCAGCCTGCAGCGCTCCGTCTACCATTCAGACGTCTTCGCTATGATTGGTGAGTTGGATTTAGTGCACAACTGCGTGTAATATTATGGTTTGCTTAAGGTCCTAACCTGACCTTTATCCTGCCCTTGCTTTCTTCACAGGTACCCTCTTCCTGTGGATGTTCTGGCCCAGCTTCAACTCGGCCATCGCTGACCATGGTGACGGGCAGCACAGAGCAGCCATCAACACCTACCTGTGTCTGGCTGCGACTGTGCTCACTACCTTTGCTATTTCAAGCCTCTTCCAGAAACATGGCAAACTAGACATGGTAAACAAAATAATAAAATCATCTTGTATTATAAGCTTTAATGAACATGAATATGATGAAAGGATATTTGCGTAGCTGTGAACGTTTGCTGCACATTTACAGTAATAATTCAACTCAACTTCTCAAACTGCTCCTGAATGACATTTCTGCTTTTATGTTTTGATTTCACAACAAAATCCACATGTTTACTCCTAACATTTAGACTCTTCCATCATAAATCTTTAATCTGTGTTTCTGTATCTCTGTCTCAGGTTCACATCCAGAACTCCACGCTTGCCGGAGGCGTGGCAGTGGGGACAGCAGCAGAGTTCATGCTGATGCCTTACGGGTCTCTTATTGTGGGCTTCTGCTGTGGGGTTGTGTCCACGCTTGGTTACATCTACCTCACGGTACAACCCTGTTTTTGTTTTGTAGCTATGATAAGATAAGAGATCATTTTGGGTTCAGCTCTCAGGATAAGCTCATCATCCGTCTCGTTTCTTCCAGCCATTCATGGAGAAGTACTTGAAGATCCAGGACACGTGTGGAATCCACAACCTCCACGCCATGCCTGGAGTCATTGGTGGAATAGTCGGCGCCATCAGTGCTGCAGCTGCTTCAGAGTCAGTTTATGGGCATGAAGGGTAGGTTTTCTTTTCTAATGAAATGCTAATCCAGCAGCCGGAGGACATGAACCAACACTAAAAATAACAGACATTAAAGTAGTGATGTGTGTCTTGTTATCAAATTTTGTTTTTAGTTGTGAATGGTCAACACTTTTGTCTTTTTTTTTCTTTATTAAAGGTTGGTCAACACCTTTAAGTTTAAGGACGGATTCGAGCACATGGTTCCCACAGTGCAGGGAGGACACCAGGCTGGAGGCCTCTGTGTGGCTCTCTGCTTCGGTATCGGCGGCGGAATCATTGTTGGTAGGAAAAACACCACTGTGTGAGACAGAATACACAGAAATGTGATGTTGGAGTCCAGTAGGTTTATGTTCACATTGGGATTATTTACTTCTTACAGGTGCAATCTTAAGGTTACCCATCTGGGGCGATCCTGCGGATGACAACTGCTTCGATGATGAGGCTTACTGGGAGGTGAGAGATGAATTCTTTGTGAAAAATGTATCTGATTTGCAGAGTTGGATTCATGGTTTACATAATGAAAAACATTTCACTGTTTATAGTTCCCCACACTCTTTGCCATCACATTATTTACATAATTAAATCCTCTGTCATTCCTTCACCTCTATTTATAAAGAAATGTTTACAGTTTGTCCAGTTTCCAACATTAAACAAAGGAAACAGAAAGTCAGATAGTTTGCCCCTTTTTATTTATTCGCTTATTATTTTGTTTGCAGGTGCCAGAAGAAGAGGAGAGCGCCCCGCTGACGCTGCAGTACAACAACCACTTTCACAACAAAGACGTGTGAGTGTCCGTTTCATTCATCTATCAAAGTCTTTCTAATTGTGGAGATAATTTGCCAAAAAAATAATGCAAGGGCCGCTTTTAAGAGTTGGAGACTTGCGTTGCATTCAAGTTCCTTTTGGTGGCAGCAGAGCTCAGTTTAAAGAAGGTTGGTGTGGTTTTCTGTCTGTCTGACTGTGAGGTCTACAGAAAGGTCAGGCTGCAGTTAGAGACAACACAGACTTGTTCACCGACGATCACAAAATGTTTTTGTGATTCAGCTGTTTGTTGATGGGGTTACAGAACACTTTCACGTGTTCGACTCCCCAATGTGACCTTTAAATCACGCAGTAGTAGTCGTGTTTACAGTGGCAATAAATCCACTGTTGGCACTTGGGATCAGGGCGATCAGAGACAGAAACTAAAATGAACATTTTATGAAACCTGATTCTTCTAACAGACTTTTATTTCTTTCTTTTTTTTTTTGCAGAGTGGAGTCAAATTTCACAGTGGAGCATGACGGCAGAACTCGGTCATGAAGAATCTGACACAACCAGTTTATTTTTCTTCTTTCGTTACACCTCTGGATGTGAAAATTCGTGAATGCTGGAAAAAGAAATGTTTTTGGTTTAAATAGTACATATTCACATCTTTTCTTTGGGTTGCCTCATTTCAGAACTAAGAGATTAACAGAAGGATGTAAAATGTATCTCTTTTTAAGATGTGATGCTCAGTAATGAGCTGAAACCAGATCATTCTTTATTGTCACATTTTGCAATAATTTTACTTTAAACTGTCATTTTGCACATGTAAGACATATATCAAGTTTTTTTACTTGTTTTTTCTTCAAGTTATTCCTTTGCAATAAAAAAAATACCAGTGATTTGAAGAGAAAATTCAGATGACAATTTTTAACTCTTGTGCTTTTTTGTCTTTATTGCTATGAGGAAAATGTAGTGTAAATCATATTTTGTGTGAGAATTATTTCAAAAACAGAGAACTGTTTATTGTGGGACTGAACAATAATTTAAGAAATATATAGCTGTGACAATTTTATGTAATGTTGTGATAGCTAATCATTTTTTACATTAAGTCCCCCTCACTTTGCAACTTTTTTCATGGTTTATAAGTTTAAGTTTTTTAATATTTGCCTTTATCTGCATTCTCCTTTTGATTATATTGTTTTAACAAATACCTCATGAATATAAATATAAATCATATAAATATAAATCAAAATGTTTAGTTTGTCAAAATTCATTCATTTATTTGAATACTGAACATGATAAATTATTATTATTAACCTGTACTTAAGCAGGCAAATTTCAGCCTAAACATGAATGTTTTTGGAAGGAAACCAGAGAACCCAGAGATAATCCATAAACATGAGAAGAACATGCAAATTTGACACAGAAAGATTCCAGGACCAACCCATGACTTGAACCCAGGAACTTTGCTGCCCAATATATTATTTTATATATATATATAAATATATACTGCTGTCTTATAACTTTGTTGATGACTGTGATTTTTGAGTGAATAAAACAGTTGTAAATGCACATTTTGCACTTCTTGTGATTTTAATACATCAGGAAGAACTTTATGTTTGATCACATTTTATTTAATACAAATGCTTTGAAATCTACTTGCCATTTGTTACAAACTAAAAATATGCATTTATTTAGTTTTGGAACCATGTAGCATTTTCTCTTCAGTGGAGTCAGGCTGAGAAGAAAAGTTACACCTTTAATCCTTTCACTGTGAAAACTAAAACTATAACTCAGGTTTGTCCTGCTGATTTGGTCGAAGCGTCACAAAAAAGCACAAAAACTGACCTTGTAGTCAGTCCTTTTATAATATTTTAGTTTTTGTGTTACTTTTTTCATAATGAAGAGATTTAACATTTTAACATTATGTTTAGTTAATAATTTTATTAAAACTGCTCCTTCCTACATGGGAACGCAGCTCTGATGATCATTTTCTGCCCAAATGTTATAGACGATTCCAAACATGAGAAACAGGAGCTTGATCCAGTGTCTGCAGCAAGTAAGGCAGGCTTAGCACTGTTTTCTTTTGTCATCAGTAACGTGTTTGAGTAAAGGAGGTAATGGTGCCACAAGTGCTCCAATTAAATGTGATGCAGCCCTGCTGGGGGAGGTGGGGTGGCTCTATACGTCCCCCTTCTTACACAGGACAGGCCTCTTCCCATCATGCCCCTATTCAGTTCCTGCCACAACTCTGCTCATGTTTATTCATCAACCACTTAAAGAGTCCTGTTAAATCAGACTTATTTTTGCTTTGTTTTAGACTTTTTTCCTTTACGCTTTAAGCAGCCTGACCTTATGACATCATGAACCCTCCTAAATCCTGGTTAGTGTGTCTTCCATACTGGAAGAGTAGAGGAGCTGAGAGGTCACAGAGGAGGTGAGATGGAAGAACTTGAAAACTTAAGGGGTGGGGGATGAGGCCTCACTTTGTTTTGCTGATGACTGACTGTTCAGCTTAATCATGATCTGTGATTGACAGGTCGAGGGAAGGAGTGGCTGGGAACACTGGAAAAACTCAGAATGGGAGCTGTACATACTGTGCTCCTATACAGAGAGGGGCTGCCTTGTAATGAAGAGAATATCAGGAAAAGTGTGAGGCTTTTTTTTGTTTGCATGCCAGGGATGTTGTTTAGGGTTTGCAAATCTTCTGTAAAATATGCAGAACTCTGCTGGTCTAAACACGACGTGGGAGGTCATGGCGGTGAACTGGATTGTGTTTGCTCAGTTTACAGTCAACATTTATTCTAGGAAACCAACCTATTGTTTGGAATTGTGTCTTTTTTTTATTGCAAGCATCTTCCTTTGTTCTCTATAGATGTGCCAGCCACTCAGCTGTAAAACATCCCTAAATTTTCTGTGTAGCTACAATCATTTCCAGTTGTTAAAGAAGCCTTCAGGAGTTAATGTTACTCGGGTATAAAGAAAGCTATAAAGACCCTTCTGAAAGAAACTAAGAGTCCATAAAACTGTTCATAAACTATCCAGGCCTGCATTCTTTCTGCTCATCATTTCATCTGCTCATATTTTCTTCAGCTCAAAGGTGATTTCTCAGCAGGAGCTCCAGAACTTTTCTCATCTTTGTGGCTTTTAATTCTGGGAAGATGCCTTTTTAGATAACTTGAAGTCATTTTTCATTGCTTGATTACCCAAAAAAATATCATAAATTAGCACCTAAAATACTTATAAATATGACAAATTTCTAATTCCACTGTTTTATAAACGTTTGCAGTGACTGACGGGAGAGTTTATCACCTGAACTAGCGGGTGTTTTATCATGTAAACAAAGAGGAGATTAGATGTTGTTATGCTAAAATAAGGAAGATTTTCCTGGAAAAATAAAGACTTGATTTGTAAAGCAGCTGTCAGTGTTGTCCTACAATATTTATGTATCATTCTGTTTCAGGGCTGGCTCTAAGCAAGATTTCATGCATTTTCCAGTCATTTGAAGAGGATTTTTACTAAATTGTTGGGATCAATAAAACAACATTAAATCTATATTTTATGGAAGTAGAACAATGAAAACTTTAACTTGACTTTATCTGAGATCATAGCTTCCATTATTATTTTGTTTTTCTATTTACACTCTGACCAGTTGTCTTGATGAAATCATATGTTGCTTTTATTATGAAATATCCTCTGCACCACATGTAGTAACAAAGCAGCTGAAAAATCCACAGAACAAGTTACCTTCATAAACCAGTAATTATTCTACAAACTAAATCAACTATACTCTGACAAAAAGTTAGAAAATATTTTTTTATCCCCCATTTATGGAGCCCCCTAGATTAACAGCACCCTCAGCGTACTGTTTCTTCCATTTGGGTTAACAAACACATGTTCTGAAAAGCATGGGGTGAAAAAGGTGAACTCCCCACGTTTTATGTCATTGTGGCAGCAGTTAGAAAAAAGTAAGTAGTAAAAAGACGATTGCATTTTTTTATAAACTACAGTACTAATTACAGAAATCATCAATAAATTACTTTAACTGATTCTTAATACTATCAAAAGGTTAGCTCAAAATAGCAAAGGGGTAACTAAAAGTATCAAATGGTTAAAGACAGGAAAAAAACTAGAAAAAATAAAAAGGCTAGTTGAAATAATAAAATTGTGAGCTAAAAGTTATAACTCCACAGGCTTATTTATAAATCCTTTCACACATAATTTATAGATGAATATGAAGTTTAAAAGTTTAAGAAGGTATGAAGGAATAAGTATTTTTTAAATAATTTTAGTAATTTATGTAATATCTATATCAGATAAATTACACTGTCAACATGTTAAACATTGCTCACAAAGTCTTGAACACATCAGTGTAATATCAAAGATTAGCATCATTGTTTAAAGTTGTGGTTGTTTTTTTCTGCATATTTGTTTCCTAAATCATCAGCTGCCTGTTAATATATTAACTTATAAAGAGTCTGAATGTTCTTGCATTGCTGTCAATCATTCTGTCCACCTGAGGCATTTCAAGACCCCCACCCCTCTCATGCCACAGAGGCTGCTTAAGTGTCCCTGTCGGACCACAGAGGAGAACAACAGCAGATTAACCATGATCCTATCTGCTCACGGCGAGCCCCTTCATACGCTCCGTTACACCAGCCTTTACAGGGAGGTGGGGACGCCATTCAGGCCTGTGATATGAATCCCAGACGTGGGGACGAGAACAGAGCCCTCACTCCCTGTTTCACAGAAAAGAACCCCCTTTCCTGACACCTTCTAATTCTGGTTGCTACGAGCTCCTGGGCTCAATGGTGGACTCCTGTTGTGAGGGGGACAAAGCCTCTCAGTCATC
Source organism: Cynodonichthys magdalenae (assembly GCA_031762555.1). Lineage (NCBI taxonomy): Eukaryota > Metazoa > Chordata > Actinopteri > Cyprinodontiformes > Rivulidae > Cynodonichthys > Cynodonichthys magdalenae. The sequence continues at coordinate 9,398,738 of JARVJO010000002.1, read as the reverse complement.
CGGCGATGGTTGCTAAGGGAGGCAGAATGTATGGGGAGGGACAGGCTGCCGTTATCCTGGGCAAAATGTCTCTCTTAAGGCAGCAGAGGCCTGGTGATTGACAGGTGGCTACACGCTCCACTGAAGATCACCCTGTGGGGCCTGAGGTCTGTGAGGCCTCATATCTGTGACCGTGAACGTGAGTCATGATGAGAGTGTGTGTGTGTGAGGGTGTGTGTGTGTACTGGGTGGCAGGATGATCGTATCTGCAACTATGAAGGCACAGTTTTATACCTGCAGAGGGAGCTGCTTCTACATGAAGGTCCTCCTTCAGCCATTTTTAGTGCCAGAGGAGGTTTGTTCTGAAGTAAAATGAGGAGGAAAAACAAAATCTTACAAATAAACCTCACTTCTTGTCTGAAACCTCCAATGTTAAAGGAGCAATTGAGACTTGTTTTGACAGTTTATGACTGTTTTTACCTCCAACTTGTGTAAAGTTTGTTATCAAATTTACAAATATTTGACACTCAAATCAGTTTCACTAAAACTGAACTTTAATAAATATTTCCCCGCACAATAAATATAGGCCAAATTGCTTTACACACAGGTAACCCCACGAGCAAATAATTTAAAAAGGAAAGACGTAAAATAAACATTGATTCATCACAGTTAGTGCAAAACAAGAAGATTGAAATGTAATAAAAACTCAACATGTAATAAAAACTACTAAAAGTTGATTAACAATTTAAAACACAATGTTAATTTTAAAGATAACCAAAGGAGTCGTAATGAATTTTAACTCAGCAGTTTTTAAAGAAAAAACTTGAAACTAATTTAAACATTTTAATTTTAAAAAATCAGGTGTTTAAATCAATTCTTCCTACAGAAGTCTTGTTCAGGTTTGGTTTTTTTTCTCTGAAACTTTTATGAGGAAAATCCAAGAGGAAAAAATAACTTTTTAAAGAATTCAATGCTCTACAAATTCCTAAAATTCAGATTTAAATTAAAAGATTTTAACCTGATTGTGACTTTCCCTGACCTCTATCTTCAAGACATGGTTTCAAATGTGAATAAAGACCTTATATGATAAAGAGATTTTATAATAATAAAAAAATCTTAAGAAAACTGAATTGTGTTGTTTTTAATACAAAACAGCAGAGCAGATTGTAAAATTATCTCTCCCACACTTCTCCTCACTTTCTAAACATCAGCCTCTCCCGTTCCCCCGCCAGGACCACCGAGGCGACGGGGGGAACAGACCTGGGTTCACACAGGACACTTCGACAGACGTCTGGGACTGTCTGGGTTCTGAACTCTCAGACGGGGAGACTTTTCCACCCATCAGATGCTGCCCACGCCCATCCAACCCTGTCCCCTCCCCACCCACTTCCCCGTGACCTTGACTCTCTGTCACCGCAGCCCCTCAGACAGTCTGGGGTCAAAGGGCAACGCAGCAGCCACACATCAGACACGGTTCGAGTCCCTTGTGCTCGTACGGATGCTGAATGGTGAATTACCCTGAAGTGAGCCTGATGGAATGTGGCTCTGAATTCCTGCAGAGGCAGAGGATGTGAAAAGAAGGGTGAACAATCTAAAAGAATAGGAGGAGGGGCATTTGAATCTATGAATATGATTCTATAAATATGAAAAATAAATCAATAAAATCATGTGTGTGTATATAATCTTGGTGTGTTTTTAAAAAAATCTTTCACCTTTTACTTCTGAGTCATGCTGTCTTCAACCAATCAGAGACGAGCTGCCATCATGACAGCTTTGTGAGAGGAGGGAAAGAAACCGTCCCCCAGCTCTGATCAGTGAGAGTGTGCAACTGTGTCTCACTCCTTCAGGCTCACACAACTCAATTTCTCTTTCTTTCCCGCTTTTGTAACACTTTGTTCTTGAAATATAGATTATCTTAAAAAAAAAATAATTTCTGATCTTCATTCATTTTTGGCTCTGATGGAAATTCTCCTTCATGGTGTGAGCTTGTTTATCTGAATGTTGTTGCCACAGAACCCAATCACAGCCTATTTATAATAATAATAATAATAATAGTAGTAGTAATAATAATAAATACAACACACTGTTGAGCTTTGGGGCATTTGAAAAAACATAGGAAAATGTCTATCCTTTTCTTAATGTCCAATACATAGTAAACTACTTAAATGAATGAACTTAATATAATAAACTTGTTCATAACTTCAAACAAACAAAAAATTGTTAATGAAAAACTTTTAATATCTTTAAATGTATTTTTGTGTATTTTAGTCTCACTCAGACCTGTTTAAGCTGTAGCTTTATAGGAGGCCTTGTTTTGTGATTAAATTGAATTAATTAGTTTTGATTGTCTTCACACTGAGGATAAAAACAATGCTGCATAATTACTTTGATTCTGTATGTTTGATTTGACTCATTAGGCCATTCTATCTCCCCTGATCACAGCACCAAATGGGCCCTGTGTATAAAACATTTTGTTGGGCCTTTGTACTCTATAGATCAATATTTCTCACAAATATTTTCTAAACTATTTTTGATCCAGGCTTTTAGAGGGCCCCTCCCTGCAGCAGGCCCTCAACTGTCAGTTCTATGTGCTTGATCCCCATTTTAAGTCCACCAAGAGATTTACAGAACAGTTTTAGCTCAAATGAACCAACGCTTTTTTTGAAATTAAAAATTCTTCATCAGGTGTTTGTTTCTTTTTTTTCCTGGAGCTGTCCTCACAGCACCGCCTCCTCATCTTTAATTTAAATGTCTGAACTAAGCTTATATTTTCAAATTGAAATTCAGTTTTATATTTATTTTAATTTGGTTTTAATTGTATTTAAATTAAAAACTTAGCAGCAGCCTTTTTTTTCTTTTTAGCCAAAAGATTTGATTTTTTTGTAAATAAAATAAATCATGAAAACAACATAAAAGCTTTCATAACAGTAAATATATTGTCCTGACTTCATTTTCTGCTCTTGTTATAAAATGTTATGTATTTAATGTGTGATTTTTAACAGAATTTATTCTTGTTTTTTAGAAAAACATTATGTTTCAGATAAATCAGTTTCATAGGTTTACTTTTGTAGCACATTGATTAAATGCACATTTTAACAAGCCCAAAATAATTGTATCATTTGCTTGAATTATAATAAAACCTCAATTTCTTTATTAAAAAAATGCCAGAGTTCCTCCCCCCACACTCTTTTCTTCCCATCATTTGCTGTTTCAAACCAGCTCTTCTTGAGGCCCGGCTCTGAGGCTGAGTGTGCAGCGTGGAGAGAAAAGACTTGTAGGATGCATTAAATCAACCCCATTAGAAAGTGAAGGCGATGGTGAGGCTCAGGTCTGACTGAAATGCCGCCGGGCAGCCCCTCGACTGATACTATTCACATCCTGGGAGAGAGGTCAGTGTCAGAGGGGTTCACAGGCCCCCATCGCTATTCTTATGCAAAAGGATGGTGCACTGATTCAGTGGCTGACACAAACAGCTCTTGTGATGCCTTCTTTCCCTCCCAAATGTTTGAATATTAGCTCAAGCTGCTCTTGTTGCCGTTTTTTCTTCTCCTAATGAGCTTGAATTTGAAACAAGAATATATATATATAATGAAATGACAGAGACCAATCTGTATTGTCTTTACTCCTTGAAATAGTGTTAATTTCCTGTTTTATTTTCTGGAGTTTTGTTTGAAAAAATAACCTGTAGACTTCTATGTATCTGATTCTAGCGGTCACTTGGGAATAAGAGGAAATCGCCACTTAATTAGCTGTCCTTGACCCCTTGCTTGTGGCTCAGAGTGCTCCTGACCCCTGTGTCACTTTGGCCTGCTTATTGTCCTCTGGGGAACTGTCCGCATCGTGACCCCCTGACCCCCCACCGACCAGAGACCTCACCGTCAGGTCCCTGACCGGCTGGCCCACTTCAATAAGACACTCATCAAAAAGCAATGTTTACCCTGAGCAATTACCTCCTCTGAAGGATGATAGCTGCTGTAATTAGAGCTGCTGGAGTTCTTTGATGTTTGTTGGGCGTAAAAACACACATGTAAATAAAAAAATGCACAAAGCTTGTTGGGTAAAACCAACACAACAGTTTTCTTTAATGATGAAAATCACACCAGCGGAACGGTTTTTGCAACATCATGTGAATATTTGGGTTTTTCCCCCTCTGTCCAGGTTCTACACAGGCTGATTTCACTAATTGGTTTCTTTTCATCCAGAGAGGGGAACTAATCACCAAAATCAGCCGCTGTGTAGAGTTTAGATGGATTGAAAACACGCTGACTCCTGCATGGAGCTCTGTGGGTGAGAACGCCACCGCTGTCAGAGGGAGATTTAGATTTAAGGAGCTGGAACAAACGCAAGTTTTCACACTCAAACGACTGGAAAAGGGCATTTCTTTAATACAACTTTTGTATTTTTTTTTGCTTTTTTCATTTATTTATTTTTATTTATTTGTAATAAATACACTCTTCTAGTCTAGGTTTGCTCATATTATGCAGCTGCTTTGTTATTTTCTCTACTTTAAAAAAACTGAGCTGGACTTTTAAGCTTTTTGGTAACTAATTTTAAATTAAAAAGAGTCTCTTAAAATATATTATAAACTACATAAAATATGGAAACAAGAACTCCTTATTAGGTATGTTTGGTTATTAGAGCACAACTAAAAATCTACTATAAAATGTCTCCATTATAGTTTTTTTCCCCTTTCATGTTAGAATAATTAGAACCATTTATACACAACAGAATTTAAGCGTTTATTGTGAAAAGACACAGCAGTCACGGAGTAAATTCCACATTTCTGCTCTGAGTTGGGACAAGCTGGTCTGATTGTTTCCTGTCACTTCTGATTGTTTTGCTTGTTTTGACACAATGAGACAGAAATAATCCTCGGTTGACCCAGAGTAAGTGTGTCCATCTGTTGTTTGATTCCAGATCAGTCAGACCCTGCCTGAGAGGTCCGACTGACTTCAGGACAACCTGTAATCCTAAAAACTAATCGTCAGAACTGAGCCCTGCTGTGCGCTGACACATTTAAAGAGTCAAAGTAAACAGCAGAATATAAAATACTTGTTTTAATTCCTAGCTTCTTATACTTTTATTCCATTTGAATGTAAAACATATTCTCAGACTTTAGATAAAAGACACAATAAAACTGCTTTTATCGTGTTTTAATGTAATTTACCAGTGAGGTTTTGAGGGATTTTGTGCTGAGTTTTGCAGCTGATGAACTTTTCTTTGCCTCAGTGATTCAGTGCACGTTGCTCTGTCTGCTCCTCCTAATTAAAACTTAATGAGGGGTCACTTCAACGCTTTCTCACACCAGCCTTCTGCACATTACCATGTGAATCCCTCGATGTGGAAAGAAAAGAAAAAAAAAACGAAGGCAAGGTCTTGAATATGCAACACACAAGCGTTAGTTTAGCTTTTTTTATTTAACCTTAAATCAAGCATTTCATCAGGAATAAAGATATTTTTTAAGAAAACATTAGCTGGTTTGGACTGAAACACTATCATTAAAAGAAAGCTTTAAAAAATTAGTTCAACAAAGAAATAGTAGTTTCATATTTTTATTTTCATCAGAGAAGTTTAAAGCAGTAACTTGTGGTCATAATTTTGTGGGTCCATATATTATCACTTACAAGGAAGAATATTAATCAGCCAGTAATAAAACATTAATTAGCTTCAACAGTAAAGATGAATTATTTAGTGCCATATAAATATATTTTCTACAAACTTATGCAGACACATTGTTACATTGTTTAAACATGAGAAGTTTTTCAGGTGACACGACATAATTGTACATGTCAGTATATTTATCTCCTCCCACTTCAGTCCATGAGGTCCTGTAGGTCTGATCGGCTTTGGGTTCGGTTCTGTTGAGTGCAGAGATGCTCTGGGTTCTTGTCCCACTCTGAAGGAAAAAGAAAAAAGGGAATAATTGGCATGGGAATCAAACTTCACGTTGTAAACTCTTCCACTCTGCAAGGACAAAATCGTGCTTCGGATTGTTTGTGAAAGAAGACAAAAAAATCAGACATAAATGGCTTTTTGTTATTTTTAGGAAAGGATCAGAACAAAATGTGGGAACAATAACACAAAGGTTTTATTACAGTAATGATATTAATTTAAGAGCTTACAAGTTATTAAAACAGCCAACATTTTACAGCAAAAACCCCATTGGGTTAAATAGCACATAAAACCCATAAAAGATGATTTATTGAGAACAGAATAGAAGCAAATTCTGCAAACCTGCTCTATGATTTTCTTTATGCTTGTAAGCCTGTTTTGACAAGAGCAATATTCTTATTGTGCATTATTATTTTATATTTTGCACATCAAACATTGCAGGGAACATTTCTGAAAAAATAAACTTCCTTTTCATGTGTTGTAAAAGGTCTGGGGGGGGGGCTGCATGTTGTTCTTCTCCTCCATTTTCAGGCTCTAACGCTTAGCGCTTTTATCCCCGCAGGGAACCGGCGCAAACTCTTTCTCTGTCAATTTTCACCCACTCCCCGATTCAGATGAGCCCTTTTCTCCCACCAAAAGACCACAATGAAGGATTTGTCTTCCTCCTCTTTGTCCACCTCTGATATCTTTTTTCGGCTGCTCCCCTCTCTTTGCAGACGGCATGCAGCGTATGCAAATAAGCGCTCCTTTATTCCCTGGACCCCTCCCCTGAATGAACGCAGCCTTAAATGAGGCCACACTCTCACACGTTCTTACGGAGGAGGGGGGGCCACAGAACATACACACATTACATTATGCCCACTCTGACACAAAATGAGTCAAATATGAAATGCTAGAAACAGAAATCTTCGCTTTACAAACATAACAGCTGAGTTATGCATACTTATTAACTCCTTGTCTAAAAAAACATAAATAAATTTAAAAATTGCATTAAAATACCCTTCTTGCACCAATTAATTGCAGTGAATTTACTTTTGTTAAATAAATTACAGTATGCATATTGTTATATAAAATGGTCAGATGATGCTAAACAGACTTTAATTACTGATCTAAAATGCACAAGTCCATTAGCCATAAAAACTATTTTGGTTTTAGTGAAAAGATGTTTAAAAACATGCTAACTGATAGCAGCTTAGAGGAAGGACTTCATCTCAGGAGGAAACAAAACCTGACACGATTTCAAGGCTCATTTTTATTGTCAAACTTCAAAAGCAACGTCAGCTTTCAACACAGGACGAGTTTTCCTCACAGGCGTTTGTCCTCATTCACTGACACACAGACTCTGGTGGGTGTTCAGATGTGTGGACCAAGAGTTGCGAGACAAGTGGTCCGACAGAACGCAGTGAGGAAGAGGAGCAGACTGTGTAACTCCGAAGGCCGGATGAATTACGGCAGCGTCGGATGAACAGAAAGCGTTCTCGCTCTCTTTCTCTCTAAGCCAACATTCCCAAGCTGGCCCGTGCCATCTGTGAGTAGGTGTGAATGGGTTTAGGTTTGCGTCTGCGTGTACTGTGAATAGAAAAGAGGGGAGGTGATGGAGGGGGTGGCGGGGTTTTATGTCTGCTGGACAGCTCTGACAATTTGGCCTTTTCAATCTTACATTACTGAACCGTGCGGCCTCCTTCCCATAGCAACCCTAAGAGAGGTCAAAGGCTATGTACTCCTCACACACACCGCCTCCGCCTCTTCCTCGTCTTCTTGTACTCCAGGGTGGCCACAGATGCTCCTAATTCCAAGACCGGCTGTAGACGCAGCGACTGCACCCATGAACTTGAACTTGATTTTTGATGATGTCTGATTCATTTTGTGTGTGTGTAAGGAGAAAAGAACGAGAATACCTGTCATGGACACCTAAAAAAAGGTCACATCAAGGATTCCATGTTATACTCTTCACCCCACAACCTTATTTCCTGCTCTGTATTAAAGGCTCAGTCACCTAATTCTCCTCTCCTTTCATTGGACTCTCACAGGGGGACACCGCAGCCAACAGACGTAATCTGAAAAGCCTTGGATGTAGGAGCATCTCTCCATCTTCCTCTAATATACTTAACTTTAGGCTTTGCCCCAGATTGGTCTCAACCAAAGTTGCATAAAAAAGACCCAATGAGCCTCGCTTGACCCACATTGAGCTTCATCTAGGACTAAAGGCGACCTATGAGCCAGACCTTCTGTATATAAAAATACATATCAGCAGAGCCGTTGAAACATTAATGGTGTCCACACATGGTGAGATGGTAACCCATGAGCTATGTGGTATTAACATTTTATCGCTACTATGGCTACGCTGCTGCACCCACACAGAAAGAGAAGCGAACGCCGGCTACTGTCACTTCATCATGTCATACATTATAATTTCTCTGCACTGAAAATCCCACATAGAGGGAAAAAAAGCAACAATGAATAACAGGTAAAAGAGGGCAGAAAGAAAGGGAGAGGTAATCATCTGTTCCTCTGCCGTTTCCTTGACAGGGATATACATTTTTCTGTCAAATTTGCGAGCACAAAGGATTGAAAGGTGAAGAATGAATATTTTTTTTAAAACGGTGGCTGCACGCTTGGATGTTCACATCCTAAATCCTTCCGACTCTGTCAAAGCTGCTGACCTCGCTCTCCAGCCGCTCTGGTTTTTAAGTCTATCTTGATTGAAGACTCTTTGTTACAGAGCAGATTAAAAACCACAGTTTTACTCAGTGCAAAATACAACATCACAATCAGAAGGTGTTTACACTGGCAGCATGGTCATTTTTTTTTCTATTCCTATGTTATTTCATCCACATGCGTTTAATAAAAAAAAAAAAAAAACAGTTTAATTAAAATCAATAAAGGTACATTCCTGACAAATGTGCTTCAGTCAGCACCTCTCCAATCATGACCACACTGCCTGTGTCGGCTGCCGCAGTTACAGTTTGCAAATCAACCTCTGAAAACACACACTCTTCCTGCGTGCCCAGATCCTTTAAGCCGAGGATGGCTTTAGCATGGCACTGCATGAGCTAGCCTGCTACAGCTAGCTCAAATATGGCTGCCCATGTGCTACACCTGCCACCTCATTTGCAAACACATTTAGCTCTTTTTTCTTTAACTCTTTCCTGATAAGCCAATCCACCTAACTTTTTTTTTTACCTTTTGAAACAACCCTCTGCCCCTCCGTGTTCCCTCACCAAAGCTCTCCTCTACACGCTCTCTCTTCTCACAAACTTGCCTGAAGCGATAAGTCACTGTACATCACAGACGAGCAGCCCAAATGCAATTATAAAGACAGCTCGAAGTCTTTTACATGAATAAAGAGAGGAAGAAATACTTTGACGTGTGGGCCGCACATGTTTCACACGTCTTGCGGAAGCACACGTACAACACGAGGCCCATTAATAATCATTATCCGCAGGTTACATCACTCAGCTTCTCCAGGCGCACCCACCGCCTGAGCTGAGTCATTTCACAGGGATATGGTGTGCCACCAATTGTCCTGTGGGATTTTAGGATGTCTGTCTTTTTTGCTACCTGACACAAATGTGCAGAATCTGTTTGCCATGGGCACAAATTGCAACCTTAAAATTTGGATAAATAATGGCAGATGAGGGGCACAGACCAAAGATTTGAATCGGTTAGAACTGTGAAATTGCACATTTTTATTACACAACTGATGCAATCCATGCACACGGTGTGATTCGCTACACGACAGTGGCTTTTAGCGTATGCGTTCACATGCATATCATGTCTAAATGCACGCCCGATGCCTGGGAAATTCCTCTCACTTAGCAGAAAATGTAGCATCTCCATGTTTTTCAGACATGCAGAGTAGCATGAATAGACTAATGAACAGTCAGGTGGCACTTCAGGGCCTGCTCTAACACCCCCCCCCCCCTTCCATCACCCACATATCAAACACACATACACTTGCCCACACATTAGAAACCCAGTGGCTGGCCCGACCCCGTTGATCCGCACGACAGTCTAATGTCTCAGGCATCTGCTCATGTCTAGTCTGGAGGGTCTTTCCCACCCTGCCCCCCAGCCCCAAGCCCGCTGCACCACCAGTTCCCACAATAGTGGAGAAGGCAGGCTTTTCGAAGGGAATGGGTGGAGAGGAGGGGGGGGGG
>JARVJO010000002.1:9371015-9388607 GCA_031762555.1 Cynodonichthys magdalenae | reverse complement strand
GTCAGGCGGGCAGCTATAGAAGCGGGTTGGGGGGGGGGAGTGAGAGAGTTCAGTGCTGAATGATAATGTGAAAATGCACGAAGCTGTTCATTAACACACGAGCTTTGCAGCTGCACATGTGGGCCCTCCACACACACACACACACACACACACACACACTCCTTCACACGTCCCGCTTTTCTGCCACCAGAGTCAGGCAGGGAACTCAGATCTTAACCAGACTGAACGTTAATTTGCAAAATTACAGACATGATGCTGGTAACGATTCAGAGCGCCGATATTTGTCGTTTTGCTTTTTTCAGGTTCGTGCAAGAAGGTGACATTTTTCACCGGTGACATGTGACATTTGTAGCCTGCATTGACAATAAACTTTATAATCAAATATATAATCAAATTACAATGTAGAGAGATGTAATTAATTCCAAAAGGCTGACATGAAATTCTTAAAAAAGTAAATTTCTGATCCATGAAACACACGTATAAAGTGTGTATTTTACATTTTCACCCAAGCATTTGCAGACTGCACACAAAAAAATGACAAATCAAACAAAATGTGCTTGAATGGTATAGATTGTTTATAGTAAATGATATAAGGAGGTTAAAATCTGCCCTTTTGATTATATTTTACAAATTGCTCCAGAATTCTTCTATCAGTCCTGGTCAGAACTATATAGTTCCAGCTATCTGCGTGTTAATACATACTGTTTGAAATGTTTTGTTTTACATAATCAAAAATAAAAAAATAAACAATTTTGCATGAATTAACTGATGAGGTTTGTTAGACTGAAACACGCCACCGCCTGGTGTGCTTCAGGGAATAAAGAAGCACCATGACAAGAGAAGATGGCAGGTTTCCTTCAACCAGTGCCAGCTCATTAATTTTGTTTCTACCCAGCTCCCTCCCCCCTTTCAGCACCACCACCACCAACCACCACCCATCCTCACCCACATCCCCCTTCGCATCACCCCTTAACTGCTAATTAGCAGGAGCAGAGCACAGAAAAAAAGCGAGAGGCCATGTGTGAATGCAGAGGAAATGGGGAAACTCTTCTTCTTCTTCTTCTTCGCCTTCCTTGTGATCCCTCCCCCCCAGCCTCGACCGTTACGCACTCCACTCCATCATCTCTTTGACTCCACCATCGCTGGAACCCAACAGAAAAACCATGATGCAGCTCACCTCAAGTGCCAGCCCAGCCATTTTAGGCGCCGTGGCGAACGTCTCCCAAGATGGCTCCTCTGAGTGGGCTCATATACTCCAGGGAACTGGGGAGGGTCTTTGTCCGCCTCCTGGCACAGGAGAAGTGTCTCTGCTGGCGTCGGAGGGCAAAACAGGACGGGGTAGGAAGAGGCAGCAAATCCTGACCAGTTGTTTTCCTACTTCGGTCTGTTTTTTTTTCTTTATTGTTTTCATTTAAGGACAGTTGTGTTGAGAAATCCAAGGTCTTTTGATGGAAGGCAGCAGCAAGAATGAAAAAACAAACAGAACAAAACATTGCATTATTACAACTAAAAGGTATTTTATTTAAAAAGTTTTAAAAAGTCGCTCACAGCTAACAATACATATGATACTGACTGAACATTTACTCAAAATCCTCCCACTATCCAAACTTTTAAAGCTCTGAGAGGCTCATACAAAGATCCCTTCGGTCATGTTTTTTTCAGGGTAGGAGTGTGTATTTACTGCAGAAGAATCCCTCACATTATAAAGGTTAAACCAAGGATGCGTGGGACCAATACATACATGAGCCTCAAGTGTTTTTCGTCCCATTTGTTAGGAGGCACACGGGGTTCACACGCTACCTACAACAGCGGAATGGTCTGAAAGAGACTCGGACCAGAGCCTTTTCACATCTCCAGTACCTGAAGTAATTAGCCTGAGTTGACAGCGAGCTCCACTGCAATGGGTAGTTAACAGAATGAATGAACGCTCATCTCAGCTTTTTAGAGGCTTTCTCTAGGCTGAGCGTAAGCATCACATAGACCTGAAGTACCAAGCTGAGTAGTTCAGCTCCCGTCTACGGGACGGCCCCAACTGTCTCATTGAGTCGAGGCACAATCTTTCAAAGGCCTCCAGATTTTCTACAGCTTTAAATACAGACTCCAAGTGTTTTTTTAAGCCTACTCCACTGCATTATTAAAAGTTATACAGGGCCTGAATAAAGCTTTTCTTTTAATTAAACAAAGTGAGTCTGTTCGTGCTCCTAATGAAAAAAGAAAGACAAGTAAAGTGTTTATGAACACATCAGTCCTAAATCAGGGATCTGTGGCAGGTGCCCCTTAACTTGCAGGTATTTGATTTTCTTTTAATAAAATGACGACCTCTGAAGATCTGCTGTCGTCGCATTATAACAGAAAGAACATAAACAATAAATTAAGTTTCTAAATGTTATTTAACTGCTTCAGTTCTAGATTTCTGTCCCTCTTAATTGCTCATGGTCTTCTACAAAACATTTTTCACTCCTAAAATATAATTTAAATTAAAAAAACCTTTTTTGTGTAAAGTCTATAAAGGGGTTTTTAAAATTCACAAAGTTTAGAAGTTATTTTGTGAGACTCAGAATAAATAAATATCGTAAAAAGGGCAAATTGTCAGTGTTTTGTAACTGACATGACAAAAACAAACTGTAGAAGTTTGTTTTATATTTACAGGCTAACTCTTTGTTTTTGTACAAACACGTTTCATACATATAATTTTCACACCCCTTTAAGGACCTTTTCGATGCTCTATTTACAAAATATAACAACAATTTTCATCAAACTCCATCTCACCTTTTCTGTGAGGATCCACCTGGAGCCTCCTCCACCGTAACGTCTCTTGAGAATGAACACGGAAGTCATTTCTACTTTCGGTTATCTAGCTTTATGAAAGGAGTTTAATACTCATACAGCTAGATAACCAAAGATAAAAACAGACCCCCCCTCCTCTCTCACACAGACAGACATGCAGCTCAACATGATGATCTGGAAGAAGGTAAAAGGCCTTAAAACGTCCACATTTCAGGTTTAAATTAGGCTTTATTTTTAAATACAGCTTAAAAAACTGAAAATAATAAATAGAATAAAAAATAGGAAGCCTTGTGCATTAACTAATTATGTTTTTTTGCTCTTTTAGGAATCAATTAAGACTTTTAGGTCGCTATTTCAGTCACATCACAAAAAGGCCTGATGGTGGTTTGATGTATCTTTTTTTAATTTATTTAAATTTCAATGAGAGAAAGACTGACTCATGTATAAATTTACTGAATACATGCCCACTGTAGGAAAAAATTGCATTATTTTCTAAATTATAACAGAAGCTGTGCAATGATGTCATCTGCACGTGCTAAAAAATACCCTTTGGTTAAAATTGTAACTTTTTTTATAAACAAAAATGTAGATTTTAATTGCAGGAGAATTATCATTTGTGGTTTATGTTAAGTTTAAACCTACATGCAACATATAAAATAAACTACATTAAGTTAAATCATAAAAGTTTTTTTCTAAATGTACATTATTTTACTGGACTTTTTATTCCCACAAAATACCTCTTTCTCAGTGTGCAGTGTCCCAACACTTCAAACAAATCAGTCTTTTACTTGATTTGTTTACACTATGTAGACATAGGCTATTGCTCTAACATTGTTTCGATGTAAACTTATATATATATCTATATTAGAAAAAAATAAAAATTTAAGAAGTTTTCTTTAAAAGGCTTTAAAGGATCAGATGGGATAAAAAGAACTCTGTGGGCCTGACAGCATCTTCAGGTGAGGAAATTATGCTCTTAAATCTTCAGCTGACTCTTCTAAATATTAAAGACAAAATCTTCTTTTTTTATCCAAACTGAGCTGAGCTTCAATGATGCTTTAATTTGCTCTTGACTCTTTTATACTCTCGAGGGCAAAGAATCCTCACTTTTAATGAGAGTTGGGATTGGCCTACTTCTTCCAAAACTAGATTATTTCTCCTCAGAAGAATTAATTTGTTACTAAAATCGATTTATTCCTGAACATAATAAAAGAAAATAAAGGGAAAAAGGTATTAGATATTTTAAAGATTTATATAACAAGGGGTTTTGTGTAAAAGAGCAAATGTCTTTTGTGTTTCACCTATTTTTTGGTGACAAACTATAGCGTTTCAACCTTTTAAATCTAACGTTTAATCGTGTAAAAGACAAACTATTAACTGAATTAAACGCTCATTATTAGTGTCCTGAACGGATTTATTTTTCCTCCTATTGAAAGCAGGTTGAATGATGTTCGTGCAGAAATTTGACCCAATCCCAGATGCTGTTCTTACCTGTTTCAGCTGCATGAACCCCGCAGGAAAAAAACGTCCTCGGCTTTAATTTGTGCTGACGTTTCCAGGCGGATATTTATTATTATTATTATTACTCTTAATATTATAAATATGTCTGTCTTTTTATCCGATCCGCACAGACAGCTCGAGCCCCGACGCTCCGCACCACCTCCGTCCTCACTCCTCCAGCATCTGCCTCTCCTCCAGCCTGAGCTCTGCCTCTACTGACAACCAGCTCCATCACTGACGTCATCCTGGACCAGTGCCACGGACGGACCAATCACAGAGCCCGTCTAAGCCAAAGAACGTCAGGAGTGGTAAGATGTCTCACTTTGAGCAGTTTTCTGTACCTCGTTTCTTTTCGACACTATCTCTTCTATGAAATAAATAATTAGGCTACATTAATAATTATTGGTGAGAACACTGCTGTAATTTTTTTTAAATTTTATTTTACTTTTAAAATAAAATATCTTTGAGGCGTGAATGGCAAATTAACATTGAGGGTCATACTCAAGAGCTAATTGAATTTTCTTCCAAAGAAAATTGAATAGGAAAAGTGTTTTCAAGCTACTTTGATAAACTCTTCCCTGGAATAAAAATAATTTAGACTGAGTTACGTTTATCAGATTTCATGTTGTGAATGTTAAAACTTGCAAAATAATTTATATTATTTATCTTTCAATGACATACCAGATAAATCAGATCACAACATGACAAGTGGGTGATTCAATGGACAAATTGGTGCAAATTCTGTTGTGATGGCAGCATGTCTTTAACCAAATGCAGTGATGTGAATTATCAATGATAAATAAATTTTAGAATACGACCTCCAAATATGACTTGCCCAATCTCTCACAAGCTTACAACAATTTATTTTCTGCTTTTACACAGCTTCCATTTTCTAAAATTCCGTGTTATTGTTCACTCAATCATCCATCATTTCCTCTGTCAAGTTTTGGATCTATTGTTGTTTTTTCAAACTTCACATAAATTAAATGCTTTTAAACAGTAAGGTAGTTTTCTTTTTAAATTATGATCCATTAGCTCCTAATGATTTAAGTTTATTGTTAAAGTCAGAAAACAGACTAAAGTTCATATTTTGAACGGGTTTTCACATTTTTCTATTGTCATTAGTTATCTTATTTTTGGATAAAGTTGTAGGCTACCAAAACAAACAAACAAATTTGTCAGTCATGACTTGAAATGTCACTCTCAATTCCAGCACAACTTGTAAAAAACTGTAAAATGTGTATTTTAAATGTGAAAGCCTCTGTGTATTTTTAATTAAAAGTGCTGACAAAAAATAATTAGATTGAACTGAAAATTGCTGAGATTTCCTTTAATTTTGGGCCTATGAGATCCACATGTACCTCAGAAAGAGAACAAGGGAGCAACATTATTTCCTTAATCCATATCAGCTGTACAGCTGCATGGGTTCAAAATTTCAGAGATAAAATTAAACATGCGTTTTTGACCAACAGAGAATATGTAGAAAGCTGATGAGATTTTGACCTCATTGCATATGAATACAGCAGAAAATGAGTCGATAGAGATCACTCCGGTCAGTAATGAAAAACGCAAAATCACGACCGCGGCAGGACTCGAACCTGCAATCTTCTGATCCGAAGTCAGACGCCTTATCCATTAGGCCACGCGGCCCCTTTTCGACGATCATGGTCGACACATTCCTGCTCAAATACTTCTTCAACGTGCCCTTGTCAGTATGGATATTGTACTGTGGTATGAGACATAGATATTGACGGTTTTAGTCAAATCACAAATGCCACATTTGCATATACTCATATTTATGCCGCCATTTTCCCGAAGATGTTGAAAAATAGTTAAATCATCCGCACCGGGTGAGGGCGCTAAAGTGCAATATTCTACGTGGTCATACAACTTCTTGTTGGGCAGGAACATAGATGGGCAGAAATGCTAAGGTACTAGCTTGTCTGATTTATTTTTATGAATATTCAAGTGTGAAAGTGAAGTTATGACACAAGTCAACTAGGATACACGCTTCGCTTTAACAAACAGTTTATCTCGTGTTTCGCAGTGGAAAACGTATTAATTCGTTTAGTAGATTAACATCACGTGCGAACGGAGTTTGTAAACACGCGTGGGTTTGGAACGTGTAAAACATTTATTATAGTTTGTTAAGCTGGAACATTTTATGCATTAGTTTTAGAATAAAAGCATTACGCATAGGCGAAAGGTGGACAAAAACATTTAGGTAGGTTTGAGAAATATTAGGTTTAACTGAAGTCTGAGAAACTAAATCATTCATAAGCTTGAAATCAATATAATTTATACTATGTAGAATTTATTTATGATTCGTTCTTACCAAAAGAGATCGTAACATAAGCTGTTTTATGTCATTTTATTGTTAGGTTGTCTTCCAGCTCAGGTGAGAAGCCCTCATGAAGTGATGCTGCGCCCTCCTCTTCAGAGGACTCTTTTCTGTCTACGATGGAGGTGTCCAAGCTCCTTCTACTCCACCAAAGCACATTCAGTCCAGGGCGAGGACTCAACAGAGACCCGTCTGAACCCCCTAAACATTCAGATGCTCTCCAGAAACCTCCATGAGCAGATATTTCATGGCGTGGAGCCAGAGTACAGAGAGGAGGACGTCCAGCACAGCATTAGGCATTTGGAGAAACACAAGCTGTGGGGGAAAGAAACGTCGCTGTTGCCAGATGTTGAACTTAAACTTCCCCAGATGTATGGGCAAAACATTGATGAGCACTTTCGCATCTTAGCTGAGAAGCAGAGCCTTCCCTACCTTGAGCCTGCCACTGAACTGCTTCGGGCCGAGCTGCCTTCTATGCCTCAGGAATGGAGCTGGGAGGTTGGGTGGATGCGTTACGGGCCTAATGGGGAGAGTCGGAGAGTTGATTTCCCAGATGAGTCTGCCCTAGTGTTTGATGTGGAGGTGTGCACATCAGAGGGACAGTGCCCTACACTGGCAGTTGCTCTGTCTCCTACCAACTGGTGAGAAACAACAAATCAGACAGAAAAAGTGACTTAATGCTGAGTACCTAACACAGGGATCTGCAACCTGCAGCTCTTTGAAGCTTTGACCAAAGCTGACATGAGATTACAGTTTTTGTTTTTTATATTCACACAGGCTACCTTTAGAAGTTTTCCTGTCAATTTTTTTGCAAATATGTGATCAATAATACCAAGAGTGAAACATATTGATTAGATCAAACTAGTAGCTAAAAATTGAATTTACTTCAAAACTTAATTGCAAATCTTTTATTTATGGGTTTCATTAAAACTTGTCCTGTGGCTCATGAGATATTTTGCTAACAGGTGCTCTCTTGTTTAGGTACTCCTGGTGCAGTAAGCGTCTGATTGAGGAACGGTATTCCTGGTCAAACCACCTAACACTTGCTGACCTCATTCCACTAGAAACACCTTTCAACTCTGCCCGCCCTCCCGGGGGTCAGTGGAAGGAAAGGCTCATAGTGGGCCACAATGTCAGCTTTGACAGGTCCTATATTAAGGAGCAGTACCTTCTAAAAGTTAGTATTTAGAGGGAGGTGAGTTGTGTGCTCTTTAAGATCTGTGTGCTCCATCTTTATTGTATTCACTTGTCTGCTTATGCTTTGCTGTAAGGGTTCTAAAATGCGCTTTATGGACACCATGAGCCTTCATATGGCCATATCTGGGCTGACGGGGTTCCAGCGCTCACTGTGGATGGCCAATAAGCTGGGAAAAAAGAGGGGTCTTCAGGAGGTCAAGAGGCACATTAAGAAAGCTGGACAGAAAAGGGAGGGACTCATGGTTTGTTTACCCCTCTGCTTCATTAGTTCTAGTAGATTTATTAAATTTGTGTGTGTTTTTTGTTTTACAGCAGCAAAACTTATCTCAATCTATTGTTTTATTTGTAGATTGGCTCCTGGGACTGGGTGAATATTAGCAGCATTAACAATCTGGCTGATGTCCATGCTTTATACGTGGGAGGGCCACCGCTACAGAAAGAGGCCAGAGAGACTTTTGTGAGAGGAAGCATGGTTGATGTCAGGAACAACTTTCAGGTCAGGTTTTTTTTTTTTTTTTTACAAAGTACCTGTTTCATTAGATCTTTAGTGATTTTCACTTGAGTACAGCAATACCAGATAAACTTGCTTTTGCTGCCACCTGCAGGAGTTGATGCAGTACTGCGCCTTGGATGTTGAGGCCACACATCAGGTCTTCACTGAGCAGCTGCCCCTCTTCATGGAGAGGTTGGTACATCTCAACCCTGTTTATTTTTCCTGTTTAATAATGCTCTGGTTTAATCAGATGGTCCATTCATCTCAGTCAAATAATTAAAAAAAACCCAGCATGTCTGTTTAAACATAGCTATTGTCACAAAGTTATTCTGATCTTCTGCATTTTAAAAGGTGTCCTCATCCGGTGACATTTGCTGGTATGCTGGAGATGGGTGTTAGCTACCTTCCTGTCAACCAGAACTGGAGCCGGTACCTTGAAGATTCTCAGGACGTTTACGAAGAGCTCCAGAGGGAGATGAAGAAGTCTCTGATGACTCTAGCAGATGATGCATGTCAGCTCTTGGACAGGGACATGTAAGATGATCAAGTGTCGTGCAGTTGACGCTTTTCATTTATGAAATTTATGATGTCACAAGAAACGGTCACAATGCATATGGTTTATTTTCAAAGGTACAAAGAAGACCCCTGGCTTTGGGACTTTGAGTGGGATGTTCAGGAGTTTAAGCTGAAGAAAGTGGCAGCTACCAAGAAGAAAAATGCCAAAACAGCAGAAACACAAACCGCCACTCCTCTTCCAGACTGGGAAGATGGTAAAAATTCACACTCTTAAAATGTATTAAAAAAATTTTTATTTTCTTTCTAATTGAGTGTTTTGTTTGTTTGCTGTAACATTTGTTTAACTGTTTCTTTATCTTGAACATAACATCTGTATACAAAATATAATAAAAAAAAGAGAAGAGAAAATAAGTAAACTGTTCATGAAGGGGCAGGATGAGGCAACTAGCACTCAGCTGTATTTTCTTAAACATACATGCTCCCATCTAAAGTGAGAAAATAAACATTTACAGTTTTGAATATCTAAAATAAAAGTACATATTACCAAATATCTTGATAATTAATAAAACAATAATAGTGGTTAAAGCCATTCTAACATATTTATCTATCAATAATTGTTTCTATCTGTGTTTAAAGCTTGTTAAAATTATTGTACATTTAAGAGAGAACGATAATGAAGTTACAAAATGAAAAAACATCCAATTTTTCTGATTTTTAGACCCAGGCCCTCCATCTGAAGAGGCGATGGAAGGACAGTGTCCCAGCAGACTGGCTGTTGAGAAACTCAAGGAAACCGCAATTCGACTTCCAAAGAGAAGGCAACATCTTCCTGGACATCCAGAGTAAAATTATTTTAAGATGACTGGCTTTCATTTTCCTCCTCTGTTTGCCAGATGAAGTCTGAGTCAGACTCTCCTCTTGTTGTCCAGGTGGTATCGTAAGCTGTGCGAGAAGATGTCTGAGGACAGCTGGTCACCTGGAGCCAGCCTCATCAGTCTCCAGATGAGAGCGACACCGAAGCTGATGGGTCTGACGTGGGATGGTTTCCCCCTGCATCACACTGAGAAACACGGGTGGGGATATCTGGTGCCTGGACGCAGGGATAACCTTCATGAAATGGAGGAAAACGCAGCACCGCTGTGCCCACACAGGTATACAACCTGCTTTCTGATTGTCCTTAAAGTTTGCACTGCTCTAAACAAGAATTTTAATGAACAGAAATACACAAACATTACAAAACAAAAAGTCATGCTGCAGGAAACTGGGGTGTCTCATTTGCCTTTTCTTGTGAGGAAATATCTCCTGCTGCACGTATAAATGGAAAAACTTCCTGTGTGAAAACAGCTGCAGGGGGCTGGTGAATACTTCAGGTGTTTTAATGTGTGTGTGTATTAAAGCGTTGTTGCGTGTTCAACAGAGCGATTGAGCACGTTTACAAAAAGTACTGTGAGGAGAACAGCAAGGAGCAGCCCGAGTGTCTGGACTCGGATCCCTCAGAGGACCTTATATGGACAGACAGCACCGTGTGGACGAAGGTACAGAAACTCAAACTGTGGCTCACGTCTTTGACTTTTTATGGGGATCAATAAGTAATTAATTAATTAATTATTATTAATTAAGTAATTAATCAGGCCTACAGTCAGACAAAGCATCTTTTTCACCCTCATTTCATTTAAAGGTAGAAGAGTTGAGCTCCTTGGAAAGTTTCCCAGAAGAAAATGGCATTAGGAATGTGAGAAATGAGCCAAAAACGAAGCGGGTGAGTATTGTTTCGTATAACAAACACTTTATAATAGTCTGATAAATTCTTTTCTGCTTAATAAAGATTTATAATTTTAAAATGTCTGTCTGCTTTGTCCAGTTTCCTCAATAAACTGTAATTTATTATACAGTATACTTTTTTTGTTAGGAAACCCACGATCCACATTTTGCCGAGGAGGAGAGCCAATGTCATTATCACCACGGAATTGGCCCCTACAACGATGTCGATATTCCAGGCTGCTGGTTTTTTAAATTACCTCATAAGGTGAGGCTCTTAAGTGCTCAGAATAACCAGCACTGACACAGTATTGCTCCACTGAGCTTTTCGTCAGTCTGACTGAATATCTGTGTTCACAGGATGGTCATCACAACAACGTTGGCAGTCCTTTTTCCAAGGACTTCCTGACTAAGATGGAGGACGGGACTCTAAGAGCAGGAAGAGGTGGAACCAACGCAACCCGAGCTCTGGAAATAAACAAAATGATGTCCTTCTGGAGGAATGCTCACAAACGTATAAGGTATTCATCTGTTCTGAGGAGATATATTCTGATTACAATCAGATCAACTAATATGAATTTTATCGGTTGGTAGCTCTCAGATGGTGCTGTGGCTACGGAAAGGAGAGCTTCCTCATAATGTCAGCAGGTTTGTTTGGCTTGTTGAAAGTAATTCTCTATTATTCGACTAATCTACTGATTGTACGTAACAATTTTTTTTTCTGTCCCCCAAAGACACAAAGACTTTAATGAAGAGGGTCAGTATGGTGCCATATTACCTCAGGTCATCACTGCAGGGACAGTAACTCGTCGGGCTGTGGAGCCAACATGGCTGACTGCCAGTAACGCCCGAGTAAGATGTTTATGTCTATTGCAACACGAGTCAGAAAATATTAGTTTAACAGATAATTTGGGCAAGGAGTTTAACTGGTATTTATTTTTCTTCAGAGGGACCGGGTAGGCAGTGAGCTGAAGGCCATGGTGCAGGTTCCACCTGGATATCACCTGGTGGGAGCAGACGTAGACTCGCAGGAGTTATGGATTGCCGCAGTACTTGGAGAAGCTCACTTCACCGGCATGCATGGTAAAAATCTGTCCCGGGGAAATTTACTTGAATTCCAAAATATACTTTGCTTTTTTTCACGAATTTATTTATAATCGTATAAAAGCTTCTAATGTAGCCCCTCTGCGGTTCAGGTTGCACAGCTTTCGGCTGGATGACCCTTCAGGGAAAAAAGAGTCAGGGAACGGACCTACACAGTCGAACCGCTGACGCTGTGGGCATCAGCCGCGAGCATGCTAAAGTGTTCAATTATGGACGCATTTATGGCGCAGGACAGCCATTTGCCGAGAGGCTGCTGATGCAGTTTAACCACCGGCTGAATCAGACAGAAGCTGCCAGTAAGGCCAGGCAGATGTACGCCTTAACTAAAGGTTTACGCAGGTAAGCTCAATGAGGTGAATGAGTTTCTGTAGTTAGAACACATGGCTGAGCTCCAGCCCAGCATTGTGATCATATTTTTGCCAGATATCAGCTGTCAGAGGAAGGGGAGTGGCTGGTCAATGAACTGAGTATAGATGTGCAGAGAGGAGAGGATGGAACTGTCTCACTGGAGGAGTTGCGGAGGATCAATAGATTGGCCTCAAAGTGGTGATGTAGCCAAAAAAACTCAAACATTAGCAAGCTTTTATTGTATTCCTGCCAGTTCTTTAATTTTCCCTCCATGCTCCTTATAATCTCTCAGCTCGCGGCGAAAAAAGTGGGATATTGTTGGAAAACGTGTCTGGGCCGAAGGGACAGAATCGGACATGTTCAATAAGCTGGAGAGTATAGCTCATTCAGCCCAACCAGCCACTCCTGTTCTGGGCTGCAGGATCAGCAGAGCTCTGGAGCCCAAGGCAGTCCGAGATGAGGTGAGGAACTCGTAACAAAACCATCCCTCAGTAGGTGCAACAAACTGTCAGGGCTGCATTTCTGAGGGGAATCGTGACTGAAAATGAGTATGGTGTTTGGATAGCTGAAGACTCTAATTTGACCTCCTCACTTTCTTTCAGTTCATCACCAGCAGAGTGAACTGGGCAGTCCAGAGTTCTGCAGTAGACTACCTGCATCTGATGCTGGTGGCCATGAAGTGGCTCTTCGAGGAGTACAACATCGACGGACGTTTCTGCATCAGCATCCACGATGAGGTTCGGTACCTCGTCCGCAGTGAAGACCGTTACAGAGCAGCCATGGCACTACAAGTCACAAACCTTCTTACCAGGTCTGGGTTTTATTCTGTTGAAATCTGTACTCTGTGATGGGCAGTTAAAACAGCACTTGTTTTTCTGCAGGTGTATGTTTGCTCATGCATTAGGCATGCAGGACCTTCCACAGTCTGTTGCGTTTTTCAGTGCCGTTGATATTGACCAGTGTTTGAGGAAGGAGGTCACTATGGACTGCGTGACCCCCTCTAACCCCACAGGACTGGAACGAAGATACGGCTTTCAACCTGGTGAGTTTTTGATAGTAGCCATGTTTTAAATAAAGTGTTTAATATACAGGGTGCACAGAAAGGGCAGAACTGTAATTGTCAGCTCTTCAGAAGTTAAAAATAAACCTGTCTAGTCAATTCAAGTAAAACAAAACCACAAAAACACAAGTAATTTTATATTGAAGGCAGACTTTTATTTAACTTAAATTTCATAGTTTATTTTCAACATTTTGCTTAGTTTTCTTTTTATTATTTGTCTTAAAAATTTTCAGTCATCCTTTTAGTGACATATCCCAGGCTTAGCAAATATTTGTGTGAGTACATGGAACATAAACAAAATAACAATAGAAGTGTAATAAATCGAAAGAACTCTTTTGAAAGTTTGGGTTTAAATTATCCTGAATCCTCCTCTGTGTAGTGTAAACATATCAGGCTGCACTGTAAATAAAACTGTACTATACTTTGATTAAAACACTTTGTTCATCACGACACAAGGCTCAGAGATCAAAGTAGTTCAACACCTCTTCAAATACAAACAAAAAACAAAACCAAGATTTATATTCTAAGTAAAGCAAAACAATTGGTACTGTGTACTTTATGTTTGTGTTTTTAAATAAAGTGACAAATGAACTAACACTTTGCAGGTGAGGCCTTGGACATCTATCAGATCATCGACATCACCAAAGGCTCTCTGAACAAAGCAAGATAACAGTTTATGCAAGAACACGGTTCACCAGCAGCTTGGATTTAAAAAGAAAATAATAGGAGGAGCTCCATACCAGCTCACTGTTTTCTCTTCTTCTTTTTGGGTTCCTGTGTCTCCTCTTTGTCCTGTGACTCCTCAGTCTGAGAAATGGTGGAGATAAATAAGAATCCTCCAAACAAAATATGGCTCAAACCATTCAAAAGTAACTTTGATACATGCACCACGAGGGGAGACATCTGGATTTTGGGTGAACTTTGTCAACTTATGTCTCATTGGAAAAAAACGGAAGAAGCAACAAAAGTCCCCTAAGATAAACAAAATCGAGGTTATATAAGACTAACTCACCTCCTGGCTGTCAGCCTGCTCGTGCAGAGCTGCATCCAGGCACGCAGCATTGATGCGGAAGTCTCTTGATGTGCTCAGCTTCATGTACTGCATCAGATTAACCTGGACAAGTGTACACACATATCTTACTGGGAGGTCAAGTTAACGATGATGCAGTGTTGAAAAGAAGTAGTTTGTTTATGTTAAAATATACATAACTTGTAAACATTTATATATTGTTACTTTTTGAAGGTTTCGTTATATGCTCACACAAACCTTTGACTTCTTTGAGAGTGTGATGAGATATTTCTCATATTGTTCAATGCTGAAGATCAAGTTCGGGATGGCCTTTGTCTCACGCAGAAGCTTTGTCTATCAAGAGAAACAAAAATGTTCAGTTCTGAATGTGCTTCAGGACAGATTTACAAAATTATGGCTTTAATTGTTATAAATATTTTCTTGTAGTTAATAGTCTTATTCTCATAAATCCAGGTTGTAGTTCTTACCGAGGCTACAGTGTTCACTTCGTTCCTTTTCTTTTTCTTCTTCTCATCTGAACCTCCACTGAATTCTCCACCCTAATATAAAACAAAAACAGCTTTTAAAACCAGCTTATCATGCCTACAGTGTCGCTGAGGCTAGCTGTACCTGTGCATATGTGATAAAGGAGTAGCACTGTGGTGTTAGGTGGGTGCCGGACAGTTTAACCTACACAGAAGACAGGAGAAACTTTAATTCAACATAACATTACAAATGATCTGAAGAGAAACCACTTCAAACCTACCAGCTTCTCAAATCGAGCTGGCAGTGCAGCGTGCTGGTTGGTACACTCCTGGATGTACTAATGTTTGGTTGAAGAGAAGGAAAACGTCAGAAAGGGGCAAAATCAAAAACACTGAGATATCAAGTTGGACAGATGCATACATATTTGACCAGAGTGGTGAGGGTGGTGTAGGTACGACTCAGTTCTCTCAGCAGCGTAATGGTGCAGGTTCCCAGCAGAACCGCCGTCTGGACGAGCTCGTTTAACGCAGTCAGGAGAGTTCCTAGCTGCAGGGTCACCGCTTTCTCAACTGGATCCTGCTGCCCCGGAGCCTGGGAGGCCTCGGCTATACGTAAAAACATTATTGGTATTAAAACCACTTGCTGTCTAATGCAGCTCTACTCCCATTGCTGAAAAGAAAACGAGGTTTCTTACCAGAACCAGATTTATCAGATGTCTGATTTTTCTTCTTGGCAATAAGCCAATCCACCTCATCAAGAACTTTATCAACCTGTGACAGGACCAGCAGCTGGGGCGAAATATTAAAGTGACAAAGGTGAGCACACAAAGCAAACATGGTCCAGGGTGAAAAACACAAGTATGAAAACAACAGATGCTTACAGTTGCTGTTGTTGCCGTTTTCATGTTGACGATGGCAAAATGAGACTGTTTCTCCACTTCCACATCCTGATTGTAGAGAAAGAAAATAATGAATCCACCCAAAAGACCTCAGATTGTTACACAGCTACTTACACTTATATTAAGTGCTGGAAATCCTGTAAACCCGCCAATAAAAATCACTAAATCAAGTGTTTAGTTTTCATTTGCTTCAAACGTTTTTTATTCACATTTATTAAACAAGAGTAAACCTCTTATTTATGTATTTGAGCATGAAATATGTTGAGTTACTGCACTGTATGTTGGTTTAGTAAACATATACACGAAACATTTTTGAAATGTCAGTTTTGTTACGTATGGTTAAGGCCCCGTCACTTTTGACAACTTATGAAAATTTTAAAGACCTCTTTGCAAAAGATGGAATTAAAAAATGAACTGGAAGCCTCTTTTAGGTGTGTACATAGTGTAACGCTAACAAATTGATCAAATATATAACTTTTATTAATAATTTAGACATAAAAAGTTTCATAAATTGTCTAAAATGTTATAGTGGGACAGGGCCTGTTAGTGTGCAGCACCTATGTGGTTCTCTGTTAGTGTTGACAAAAAAACTGTTCCCTTCCATCATTTAAGTTGCCCATCCCTGTCTTATTATATTGCAGCCGTCCCATAAAAGACTTGAACACTGCAGGATAACTTTCAGTACCTGATCAATATCTCCCAGCTGGCTGTGAATGTCCTGGCAAAGCTCCAGCAACAGACTTGCAGGACTCTTGTAGAGAACGTGCAGACTGAAGAGAAGAGTCAGAAGGCCCTTGGAGAACGCTGAATCCTCTAAAACAGAACCAATATATATATATATATATATTAGGAAACACTGTGGCACTTAAAGGCACAAAAATAATGTGAACTCACCAAAACTAGTCTCCTTGCAGATTTTCACGGTCCATGTGATCATCTGCTCAAACTGTTGATTTCATAGAAACAGGTTGGATGAAATACTCTTCTTTGACTAATTAAATATATGTAAGGCTGTACGCTACCTGTTTTGAGGAAGGCTTTATCTGGCGTGAGAGAACAGTCAAAATGCTGACCAGCAGCTGAGCTTCTCTGCTGTTAAATTCCTCCTCGCCTCCACTCAACTGAGTGAACAGCGCCCTCTGTTGGTAGGCAAAGAGAATTGGAACTGCTGCTCTTTCACAACGTTAAACAATTTGTTTAGTTAGGACTATTCATGTTTGTACCTGAAACTGTCGGATGTAAAAGTAGTTCATCTCACTAACATCGTCCGGCTCTGCTTCGTCTTCTCCAACATCTGCAACAAACAGAAGAAGATGAATCGCTGCTTATTTTAAAATCAGAAACTTAGAATTTGATACTTTGCACTGCTAACCCATAGCAGACAAAAGCTGTGCCATTTTCTCTGGGTAGCGCTGCTGGCAGGTGGTGAAGATCCGGAGCAGACCATCCAAACAGAGGTGAGACAAGCTGCAGCGCTTCTCTTTCTTCCCTGCCTCCTCCACCACACTGGGGATGTTGGTGTAACGCCACATCAGCACACTGGGAACCATTCAAACAAAGAACATTCACTGTTACATACTGTCCCGGTGATGTCACAAAGAGAAATAAACGCATGAGCAATTCATCCAAAGGCTGATTTAAACCCTCAACCTTGTCATGTCGCAGAGGAAGTGGAAAGTCCTGTCTGCGTTCTGTCCATCTGGCCCATCGGTGTGTCCAGTTTCTTCTAGTTGTTGAATCTTCTGAACAACTACATTTAACGCGTAACGCACAAACTCTCCGTTTGAGCGAAGCACTGAAAGAGCCTCTTCTCTGGACTGTGTATTATCTCTGGAAAAATAAATAGTTTGGTTAAATATAAATTCTACCTTGTTCAGCTTCTAAAATGTTGCCCAGTAACTGTCATTTTAATATTTGTGACCCATCACATCGAAACGAGAATTAAGTCTAAAAGTGGAGAAATAAGCAAATATAGTGTTTTGAGTAAAATGTTTGCAAAAATTGCCTTTTATCAAAATATAATGAATAAATGCTTTATCAATGTAACATTTGATTGAATTGTCTGTAAAATAATTCAAAAATTTTTTTTTCAATA
>JARVJO010000002.1:9356455-9370915 GCA_031762555.1 Cynodonichthys magdalenae | reverse complement strand
TCAAAATGTAGCTTTTAAAGCCACAAATCTGAAAATGTAATTAGCTCATTTTGACTTAATCCTCACTTTGATGTGATGGGTCACATTTTATAAGTTACAACAAACTACAAAAACTAGTTTTAGGTAATCTTTTACTGTTTTTGAAAACATTAAAATACCATAAAATATTAACTCAATCTTCACAAAACTGCAGGGAGTTTTTACCTGAACAGCACAGTGATGAGAGTTGATACGAAGCTCATGGAGAGTAAACTGCGGGGGATCTTGTTTGAAGGCACCCGACCTTTCCCAGATTTCTCCTTTAAGATCTCAGACAGTTTGTGGTAGCGGTGGAACAGCTCAATAAGCCCCTCAAAGTGACTTTTACTGCAAAACAGAGAAAAGTTATGAAAAGGTTTCAGATAAAAATCCCACTATAACAACAGTGCTCTAACATGCTTCATACAGAGAAGAGCGGTTTGTTACTTGTAGTTGGATTTGATGAAGTTGTACTCCATTAGGACTTCATACATTCCCATCACCAGAACAGCATAAATGTTGTTCTTCACTCCAACGCTGGA
The DNA here is from genome assembly GCA_031762555.1 of Cynodonichthys magdalenae. Taxonomy (NCBI): domain Eukaryota; kingdom Metazoa; phylum Chordata; class Actinopteri; order Cyprinodontiformes; family Rivulidae; genus Cynodonichthys; species Cynodonichthys magdalenae. The sequence continues at coordinate 9,370,355 of JARVJO010000002.1, read as the reverse complement.
TCCCATAGAAAACTCTGCAGATTTGTCCTGAACAATTAAGACAGAATCCAGCTTAAGATATTCCCTACAATTTATTAGTAAAATGTTAAAACCTAACAGGGATAAATAAAAAAAGAATCGTTTTGTTGCAGAAGACATTCAGATTTAGACTTGAACATTACACAACTTGTAGAGTTTACCATACATAACTCAGATCAGGTCTATCCTGATTAATGGCCCCAAGGGACACGTAAACCCACCGCTTCATATCAGCATCAAGTCCCACTCAGGATATGATGTCATAATAAACAAGGAATTAGACACTTTTAAAATGTAATGTTTATGCTGTTGAAGCGAGGCACATAGGGACTTGTAGATTCTCTGTTTAAAGTAAATGACTATAATCAATCACAAAGTATAAAATATATATCAAAAATTCAGTTAATCAGTCACAAAATATCCTTCAGTGGGAAACAAAACACTAAACGTACAACTATAAAAGCAAATGTTCATCGTTGTTCTGGCTGATGCATCTTAGGTTCTTACTTACCTTCCTAAAACTTCTTATTTTAGTAAATAAAATAATTTTTCCTTTAACAGAACCAACAGAACTAGTTTGCTCTTGGAGGAGACACAGACTGAACTCAGTCCTCACCAGTTCAAAGTCCTCCAGTTCACACTTGATCATGCGTCGTGTCGTGCTTTCCAGGATGGTCTGCAGGTCAGATTGATATCCCTCTTCCTCTTCCTCCTCTTCATCGCTGTCAGCGTTGGGGTTGCCTGCTTGGCGCATGTTCTGCAGCCACAACAGGCAGTGTACAGTACAGCTCACCAGATGTGCCTGAAACAGGACAAACACTGTCAACACTGCACAGACGAGACACAGCTGCGAATATCCCCCGGAGCAGATGGAGTACCAGCGGCTCCTGAAGGTAGACCTGGTCCCCGTGAGCAGTGATGCATGGCTCCAGTTTCACAGGGGGCAGAAGGTCCTGCTCAGGCTCGTAGTACCGCTTTAGCTAAGAATACAAAGACTTGGTGTATGAATTTCAGTGCAAACTATGACACATTCACTGAGTGCATGCACAAACCTGTGAGAGGAGAGTTTGCATAACTGCGCTTGAAAGCTGAGAGTTGCGGCGAAGAACATCATAGAAACCCTGAAAAACGGACAAGAATCGGCTCCATCAGCCTTAAACATCTTTCAGAAACTAAATGTTTTACAAATTTGTAAACACGGAACGTTTCATTAAAATCCAACCAGTGATTCATGAGGTTTTGCCAACAGAATGGATTCCAATAGGTAATGGCAAAGTTTTAAACACATATCAAATACAATCAACTACTACCACGCCATGTTTTAGCTCAATATCTGAAAAACTGAGTTACAGCCATGTCTGTCTTTGCAAAGATTGTTTTTCTGTGGGAGCCATCTTGAACTGGACTGACCGCAAAATTTAATCAGATGAGGATAAAGACTACTTTATCCAGACTATCAGAAATGTTCCCTTTAAACTTATAAGCCTTAGGAGCTCTGACCTCATAGAGCATGAGGCGTACATCTGCCTGCTGGCCAAGGCAGCGCCGCAGGCTGCTGAGGATCTCCAGGCAGAAGGCTTCATTGGCAGCAGAGTTGTACCGAGAATGAACATCCACTTGGACCTTAAGGTTACGATAAAAAACAAAACAGCACAAACTGACAAGATTACCTATGGTAGTTTCTTCACTGCAGGAGCTTTCAAAAACTCTTGCTGTTTGTATGTAAATTCGATAAGCATGAACCGTACCTGGCTGGAGGAGATGGCCTGGCTGCACTGACTTGAGGCCACACTGCCCAACACTTTGAAGTTTTTCAGCAGCAGCAAGAAGCCAGTCACTGCAGACTTCCTGCCATCCAGCTGGCTGGTGAGGAGTCATTTTAATAGGCAAAAAGGATTAAAATACACTTTATTTGAGGTGAAAGAACTTCTTTTAATTAATTCGATAAGCTTAAAATTCTACTGAGAGCAATCTAATTTTGAAATTCATCTGATGAAAAAACAAAGTAGTACAAACCTTGAAAACATAGCCTTGCGAAGAACCAGAATTAAAGCATCTTTCATAGACATGCTGACTTTGAGCAGCGGCTGGAGAGTACAAAAGAGAAAAATACAGTTAAACAGCCGAATCCTCCTCACTTTCTATATAATGGTCTTTTTTAGGTACCTGGACAGCCTTTAGCAGACCCTGAACAGTGGCTAAAGGCAGGTAAGTCAAGTGGTCAAACGTCTCCGTCAGCTTGGAGGATGACTCCAAGAGGATCATTGGAGCAGAGACCACAATGTCAGAGAAAAGATCTGATGGTACAGAAACATGGAAACAGATCAGGTATTGTCATTTCATTAATTAGGCGCTATAGTAAATCCACATCAGTATCTAAAGCTTGTTTTACCCAAGTAATGACTGACAGGTGAGGCCGTCTTTGTGACCAGACGATTTAGGACCTGCTCCAGAATCTCTCCTCTGATAGGCTCGTGTATCTGCCCAACGAGAAAGCATAAAACATGACCTCAATATCAGATATTTATATTGTTAAAATTGCAAATTCAAACTGAATGTCACTTTACCTTAAAGCCCTGCAGCAGCACTTGTCCTCCCAGTTTGCATGCCAGTTGAATGGGGGTCCGGGCTACACCAAGAGATCCCTCTGTAGCCTTTCCAAACGGTCCAGGTTTGGGTCCAAATGTGTCCATGAGGAAGAACCCTAGCTGCACCAATCCCTGGGTGACATGATCCCATCCAAAGACACTGCACAGGAGATAGAACCCATTAAAATATGTAAAAATTGTGGCATTCTTTTGTTTTTCTTACAAAGAAAATTATTTGCTTCATAAAGCCCACTGATTAGTGTTCGTCTAGTAGATATTTTATGAGACTAACCTGTTCTTGACTGTGTCCAGAATCATCTTAGCAACATTGCATTGTCCCGACAGGAGGTTCTGTAGAAACTTTGACCCTTGCTGAAGCTGCTCATCCTTGAAGCTCTTAATAACTGAGGTTTTAAAAATGTCAAACACCTAAAACAATGGGGAAAATGAAGAAAGCAATTAACCAACGAGAACTTCAATAAGAAAAGAAAACTAAAAGAAGAGTAATACTTTCTTACCTGTTCTTCATAGCGCTGGATACGTGCAACTGAGAGCAACAGGGCAACACTGAAAGGACACAAGTCCCCATATGATGTCTGCAAACATGCAACACAAAACTTAATGTTACAACTTACAAACCATGTTTGTGCAAAACATATTTTAAAAATGAGCAAATAACCTTAAAACTTTTAAGGAACTCTCTCCCGAGCTCATGGTCCAGTCGAATGGCAAAAACTATATGGAGGATAACGGTGCCCTCTACATGCCTCAGCTGGTCTTGTGGAATAGACTGAACCTCTAAATCCAAGTTCCTTAAGGAAAAAAATGAAGAAACTGTTCTGTAAGGTTCACAGCGAGCACAATTTGAAGAGTACGAGCCACTCACTCTCCATGTTTCTCCTCTTCTTCCTGGTGAACATCCTGCTCTTTAAAGTAACCAATGATTCCATCAAGGACCAGTTTCTTACATCCCTAACAAAGAAATTATACAAAAAAGCAATTAACAGAAAGAGAAACACATATAAAAAAGTCTACTTGTTCTCACCCACATATACCTTAGCAGTTAAAAGCAGCAGCTGGTAAACCAGTGGTGGGATCTCCTGCAGGTCCAGTTTGGTGAACATCCTTAAAACTTTCTCGACCAGAAACTGCAGCTCCTCTGATGACAGGGGCACGTCTCTAACATGAGGCAGACAAAACTACAAGCTGTATTTATTATGTTGTAATATCTTTGTGAGAGACTGCAAAAGCACACTAAATCATGTGTGGATAAAACTTAAGCTTTTAATATACTGAAGCATTTTAACAATGTGAAAATGTGTGACAGCTGTGTAGTTGAAGGAGTTACCTGAACATAGTTGTCAAATGAATAACACACTGTGGGTCCCATCTGCATAAACAAGGCAGAACTAAGTTTTAAACCACTCCTGAGAACTCTTTAGTTGTATGTCATTGTGCAGACAGTTGTAATTAGATATACATTATAACATTTACCTGCTTGAGCAAAGGCTGTTAATCACCTGCTTCTTGTATTCTTCACCGCTGATCTCTCCTAAAATGTAAACAAGCCATAATCTTTTCTGTTTTGTAGTTTTTTATATAACTTTATAAACAAATAATAACATATACCTTTGCCATATGGCAATGCTTCACATGCAGCAAGAGCAGTAAGAACAGTAGGGAACAGCTCCATGGACTTTCCACTGCCCATTTTCCCTACTTTAATGGCGTCAACAAACAGTGATGCCAGTTTTGCAAGGGATGGCCCGGAGAGTGTGTGAGTCTGTGTAAAAGATAGGAACAGTCTAGTTTGCATCTAAGCCCATCTAAAAAACATACAGTATGGTAAGATGACATGTAAGATGCCATTAGAAGACAAATAATAATGCTTTTGTTTTTACCTCAAGCATCAGCAGACCAATAATATCAGCTGCTACCTCAGTCTGAAGATCCCCAGACTCACAAAGAGGAATACAATGTTCATATACAAGAAGTCTGCGATCTGCCCCTTCAGTGGAATTAGGTGGAGAACCTACGTATAAGAGCAAATACAACAAACTCGCATATTTGTATTGACTCTAGGAGGTGGTTGGGAATTATTAGGAAAACGTATGATCTTTAAAACAGAAATGGATATCTAAAAACAAGACAACACACAGTTTACTTACCTTTTAATATGCCTTTAAGTACGTTACCGACCTTCTTACCCTTAAGTGCACTGTTGGTTATCACAGTAATAATCTAGAAATCATGTAATAAAAAAGGTAAGCAACCACACACTACAAAAGTGTAGTCTTAATTTAATATATGTAGACACGTGTTTCGTTATCAGTTGTTAATATAACTTACTAGGTCATTAGTCAGAGATGTTAGGTATTTCTGAAGTTCGGTGGGTCGATCTCCATCAGAAAGTGAGATGATTTTATCGATTTCAGCCTTCATGGTTCACCTAACGTAGGCTATTCAGCTCGGTATGTCGTAATTTTAAAGTTTTCAAATTTTAGGTCAGTTTACTGTATTTAAAATTAGACAGCTGACTTCAATGAAACAACTCATTCAGTAGCGAGTGTATTTGCTTTCATAATGCTAGTTAACTTCGCGCCATGGAACACTTCCTGTTTTGCTTTGTGGTTGCCTCGTTTGACTCTGATTGCGCATATTAAATAATGTTAAAATACCGACTGCGTTCAGTGTTATATGAAAATTAAAAAAAATATAGCGTTTGTTATATTATAAATTGAATCTGTCCAACAACAACACCTTTGGCGAATTTCCTTTTTATTATTTAGTCCTGAAGTAATTTTTCTTCAGATCTGGCAACCAGATATGCCGTTCGTTCAGTGCGTTGTTTCTCGCGAGAGATTTATTTTGTTCTTGCTCCTCGCGAGAGGTAAGCTCGTTCTCGCCACGTGCCCACCCTCTTGTTATTAGTTTATTGGCTTCAACTATGGTAGTCTGTAGAGGCCGCTGGTAGGTAAAGGAAAAAGGAAGTGTTTCATATTGCCTTGTGGTTGTGTCATGACATATAAAGTGGTTGAATGAAACTATATAATATGATTATAGTGCACGCTAATATATTATTTAAAAAAACATATGAATTTTCACCTGCGTACTACGACAAGTTTTTACTCATTCGAGTCAGCAGCAATATGTTTAAACGTGCACAGCAGTAGGCGTTCTGTCTCATGGCAGTAAATATTGAATTATTATGTATTTTTCCACGGAAGCCGAGCTTTTCAAAATTTCCCGCCGGCACAAAATATCCCCGTGTCGGGCCAGTGGCGCAATGGATAACGCGTCTGACTACGGATCAGAAGATTCTAGGTTCGACTCCTGGCTGGCTCGAATTTTTCTTATTTTTCATTAGATAATTTCGCTTACCTGACAAATTTCACGGAACACATCTACGGGCAGCATTTGGACGATAATTAATCTTGTCCATCATATGCTACCTAATAAGGGATGGAGCACAGATGGTATCGGGTAATAAAGAATTAGATTTTGTTCACATTTTTCATTTCAAAAGATCTTATACTGCAGCTTTTATATAATAGCAAAATATATTTCCTTATCCTTTCCCTGTGTTTTTGTATTTCAAAGATGAGCTTGTAGGAGTGGAATATCTTTACCAACAAACTGATGAAAGTTCTGCAGGACCTGAAGTTGAGGAGTATTTGACATGACTATGGCCACCATTGAGACAGAACAAAAAGTTGCTGCCTTGCAATCTACCAGAGAAATTACTACATCAGCTCCAGCCCCAGCTGCAGCAAGCTTCACACCCACCTCTTTTGTCGTCCCTCCTCCAGGGATGACGCCTCCAGCAACCAGCTCCACATCCATACAGGGTATTGCAGCTCTGGTCCCACCTGTGGCGGGACCTCAGAATCTTCCTGCAGATCTGCAGAAAAAACAAAGTCTGCATTTAAAGAACACTACTGGGGAACTAAAGCTTAAGAGTGAACTGAAACCCCAAGCCATCTCCCAGACTCCCCAGGTCCTTCTAGCAGCACCACCAGCTGCCTTTGTAGCCATCATTGTGCCATCAGTGACCCTTTTGGCTGTATCTTCCCCTGCACAGATGATGGCTACTCCTGGACACCCTCAAATGTTCCTGAGCCTTCCAGTATCTTTAGAAAACCCACTCTCAGCTCAGACACAATCTTCCGCTGGAAAAACTTTCAACACGTCCCAACAATACAAAAGAAAACAACAGGAGAACAATCTTACTGGAACTGGCAAAAGAAAATATATCAAAAAACAAACCTGATCATTTGCAGTAAGTGCAAGACAGACAGAAATCCTTCATTACACCGGCAGTATTTTGGCAACTGGTACTGTGAAAAATCTGAGACTCAAGTCTTATGATGAATGGAGGGCGGTACTGGAGAAGCGAGGCTACAGAAAAAAAAAACCATCTGGAAATGAAAACCCTCCTGCTTTTTAAATAGTCCACATTCACAGATAGTGCTCTGTGTGTAGCCACTGCTTGTATTTTGTTTTTGTCAATTTCACTTCTGTTTGTTTGAATGTTGTACAATTTTGTTAACAGTGTTCTTAAAACAATGTGCATTTTATACTTATGTTTCTTGTTATATACAGTTGGTGTTACTGCAATAAAAGGTTAAAATTCACTTTTGTAATGCATATTTTATATTTCATGTCATTATCTTTATAGTATTTTTGGTATTAGATTGGTATTTATAATTAAATACTGCAAGATGTTGTGATTCCATCTGTGTTTCACTCCTCATGATGGCAACAAATGATGGACAAGATTTATTTATACGCCAAAATGATGTGAGGGTTTTGATATAGTAGGTGCAAACATAATTTTTCCATTTGATACCACATTTTGTGCACGTTTTCACTTGAAAATCATTCCTTGTGTTTAATTTCTTTTTAGGGATATCTACTTTTTAAACTAAATTATTAATAAAACAAGAATAATCTTAAGAAATAGACAAGCTTGGTAAAATGTGCTTTAACAACGAGTAATATTAACATAAATACAGTTTATGTTCATTTAAGGCGCTTATAACAAGAAAATTTCTGCGATAGCTGGTCTCGAACTCGCGATCATCGGAAGTGTATCTGCTTTTTGATGATTGCCTACCTGGGCAAAGTAAATTATTCTCCACGTGTCAAGCCTCCTGTTAGCAAGGTTAAATCATGAAAATCATGTTCTCACCTACCATCAAGAGCCTTACAACATAAAAAACAAAACATTCAGTATTTTTGTCTACCTTAACACTTCGTCGCTTTGGAGAATAATTAAATCTTGCCCATTATTTGTTACCTTGAAGAGGGGTGGACCACAGATTGAATCACGTGACATGTTGCAGGTAAACAGTACAAGTCCAGTCTAAAGGACTCTATCGTTCTATTTGTGTCGAGGTCGAGGACGGTTTAGACAAACGCATCGTATCGGTCGGCCAAATTTTGAGGTCCGCTCTAGTTTGGAGGCGGCTGCATTTTTTTCTGGCTCTCTTCCTGCAGAACACAGCAGGAGTGTCGCAACCCACCAGAACAGACCATGAAGTTCCGTTCAAAACAACTTTTCTTTCTTTTGTCGTCTTTGTCTCTCGGTGTTATTGCAGAATTGCATGGTGAGTAGAGGAAAACTTATTTATTTGTGATTAGGAGAATTATGTGATGCAGATTTGTCTCCAGTAAATGTCACACTTTGGCAAAATCCCTTTAAAATTAGTTCCAGTCTTCAGTACTTTTTAACTTCTTTGTTTTATGGGCCTTAATCGTAGTTACCTTTTACCTACATGCACTCTGTGCTGGACTCTGTGGCTAAAGCAGGGCTAAAGGTAACAGATATGCCAGTTATATTACCTCTAGCTTATCTTTTGCTTGTATAGGGAAGTGAAGAATTTACCCTCAATTCCCATTTTGCTCATAAGTCTCTGTAGAAGAGCTACACAGGAAACTAACATATATGTGCACATTAAAAATAGGCCATGAAATCTGAGAACCTCAGACTTTCAGAACTGTAAGTGGGAGTGTTGTCTTCTATTTTCCCCCAAAAAGTATGTGATCCCAGATACAGCATGTCAAACAAAACATATCCTGGAGTGTATCAAATGTTGCAGTTTAGAAGAGTTTACTTCAGTAGTTTTCCAGAAACATTGATATGTAATTCTGAAATGTGGGTGTGTACTTTAAGTGTAAATACAATCCATCAACAGTGTTGAACTTCTGAATCTTCAGCTCTTCCTTAGACATCATCTGGCATCAGTCACTTATGCAGGTTCTGTAGGTAAATTAAACAAATAGTTGGCAGCCGTTCACAGATTTTGCTTAGAAATCTTGAATTTGAGCACACACCATCGATGTGAAAAAAAGAAAAGAAAAAGGAATCATGCAAGTTTGGTTTTTGTATGATTCTGATTAACGTCTGAAATCCTGACAGCACCAGAAATCCAAACAAAGCTTGGGAGCCTTAAAGGTGAGTATGTGAGCATAAAAGGGAAGGAGACCGGGGCCCATGCCTTCCTTGGTGTCCCCTTCGCCAAGCCCCCCGTCGGCCCCTTGAGACTGACTGCACCTCAACCTGTGGAGAAGTGGGAGGGACTGAGAGACGCCACCAAGCAGCCCAACATGTAAGACATGATGTGTCATCCAGGTTTAGCACATCGCACTCTGGTTGTTTGGCTCAGTGCTTTTTGAAAAAACATCTACTTTTTCAGGTGCGTTCAGAACGTTCAGCTTGTGAAGGAATTGCTAGAACTACTTGGTGGCATGTTGGCAGAACTTCCCAACATTTCAGAAGACTGTCTTTACCTGAACATTTACGCACCCGCAAACAGAGCCCGCGATGCCAAGCTTCCAGTAAGAACCTTTGATTTAGTTTGTGCTTTAAAAAACTCATAATTACAAGCTGAACTAGATAATTTGCATTTCCTGCAAAAAAGCAGTATGAATGTTTAATTTTGAAGGATTTTTCCTGGAGGATGCTGAAGAAGATTAAAATGTTTAATAGCAAAACTGAATGTGAGTTAAATTTCAACAGCTGACTTTAGCTGAAAGTAGGAAAACAAAAGTAGACAGTAGCAGAAACAAGTTTAAAATGCAGAATAAAAAAGCCAACATTGGCAGAAAAACAAGAAAATGAGTACAAAAGTTGCAAGCTGCAAAATAGCTAGTAAATTAAATTAGAAGATAAATAACTAAAAAGTAGCCGAAAAGCTGAAATTACCACAAAGATGCAGAAAGTGCACATCATTACCAAAAGGTGAATTGAAAAATAAATAAATAAAATTAGCTGAAAATAGCTACAAAGAAGAATAAAAGCCTAAATTAGCAGGAGGAAGCTGAAGCCTAAAATCATTTAAATTGACAGAAGAACAGATGAAAGGAGCAGAAAAACACTAAAATTATTATAAAAGATGTTGAAGGAAGCTAAAATTAGCACCAAGAAGTGGAAAAAAGCAAAACCAGAACAAAATGTAAAAAGTACAGGAAAGATTTCTAAACATTTTAAAGGGTTTTAAGAATGCTAAATATAACACCATTCATTGTCAATGAGAAAAAAAGGCAGAATAAATTAAATAGCTGACAAAGTATAAGTTGCTGAAATACCAAAAGTCAGAGCATCCATGACATAAATGAGCTGAATGTTTTGATACATGAATTGTTAAAAAAGCACAAAAATTGTGGAACGAGTTAGATGCAGAAAAGCGTATGAAAGAGAAGTAGATCATCTCAATAGTTAAGTCCATCTTAAAAACCGATTTGCCTTTAAATTATATTTATATATTCATTTATTTTATTTTATTTATTTGCACATACAAAAAATATAATATCTGTCATATGACAGAAAAAAACTGTGCAAGTTAGGAAGACCCTAAAGCCTTATCAGACCACCTCCCCTATGACATCATAGAATTAATAGCAAGCAAGAATAAAATAAGTCAAATACAAACCCATAAGAAACAATTGAAATCTCATGCCATTTGAAACAAGCATAATTTTAAATGTTTTTTGAAAGAGTGAATCTCACTAGAGGATTATTCCAAAGTGAGAGCCCTCTTATACTACAGTGTACTTTGCCTAATTGCTATTCTGCATAATGATAAACACAAAATAATGTCTTTAGTTACCAAGTCTGTGTGAGGATCAGTTAATGTTTTGTGTCTGGTTCTGCTGGTGAGACAAGCAAGTATGTATGAATTACAGATCAAGGTGTTTCGTTACTTATTCAGGTCATGGTGTGGATCCACGGTGGAGGATTTACAATGGGGTCTGCTTCAATGTACGATGGTTCTGCCCTGGCTGCCTACCAGGATGTGGTTGTGGTCCTGGTCCAGTATCGACTGGCACTTCTGGGCTTTCTCAGGTAAATGGACCAGATGTGATTGTAACCTCCTTAGTTTGATCCAATTGGTGCCACGTGTCAGCAGGTGTTCTGTAACTGCCTGTGGTTTATGCAGCACCGGAGACGAACATGTTTCAGGGAACTTTGGCCTTTTGGACCAGATCCAAGCCCTGAGGTGGGTCAAGGAGCACATTCACAACTTTGGAGGAGATCCCGATCTCGTCACCGTATTTGGGGAGTCTGCAGGTGGAATGAGCGTATCTTTTTTGGTACGAATTAACCTAGACATAAAGTTATTATTTTTTTTTAAATGTGCAAACAGAACTTTTGAAATTGTCCTGTTATTTGACCGTACAGCTTTTCTCACCGTTGTCCGATGGTCTGTTTCATCGTGCCATAGCTCAGAGTGGAACAGCTGCTATGGATATCCTTTTAATAAATGATCCTGTTCCAGTAATGCAGGTAAGTTGTCAAACGTTTTAATGTGTAAACATTTTTCAGTGCATAATACTGAGAATAATATTTTAGATTTTCTAAATGAATGAGACTGTATCTGTTATCAGATGGTTGCAAACACATCTGGCTGCAGCCATGAAAGCACAAAGAAGATTGCTGACTGCTTGAGAAACCTTGATATTGATACCATTGTAGAATATGGGAAGGTGAGATGTTATATGAAAAGTTTGACATGTTTTATTCAAGATTTTTATTCTAAATATTAAGTTTTACTGTATATATTTCAAACTGTCTCCACTTTTCTACATGTTTTTTCTTTTTTTTTTACCAAGGACCCTACTTTGAGATATCCTATAAATACTGATGGACACTTCCTGACAAAACCTATACATGAGCTGCTCCAAAAACGTGAACTGCTCACGGTACCATTTATGACAGGCACAACTAATCATGAAGGTGGATTTATTCTTGCTAAAGTAAGAAAAAACATTTGTGTGAAATAAGAAGGTACTCATTTTTGGGTTTCTGTGGCTTCTTTTTCAAATCTAATGCATCTGTTTTTCTTTAGTTCTTTTCACCTCCAACCTGGACTGAAGGAATGGATCGACAGGATGTTATGAACACACTGTCTGTATTCTACCCTGATGTAAGACTGTCAGTAGTTGATTTGTCAGTGTTTTTTTTTCTTTTGCATGTTCAGTCCTCTTTAACATTTTTTGTTTTTGTTTGTTTTCGTAAGCCCAAAGATGCATACATCCGAGACCTGATTGTTAAAGAATATGTCAAATCTGGCAAAGACCGAGTTAAAATTCGAGATGTGTACACTGAGCTCCTTGGAGATTTCTTCTTTTCCATTCCAGCACTGAAAACGGCAAATGCTCACAGAGGTATTGCATAAAGGTTTTGCAAATTTATGTAGTGTTTGACGAGAACTTTGACTTTTATCATACTTGTTTTTATTACTACTAGATGCAGGTGCTGCTGTTTACTTGTACGAGTACCAGCATCCTCCCAAATTCCTGCAGGAAAAAAGGCCAAGCTTTGTGAAGAGTGACCACGGAGATGACATCTTTACAATGTTTGGGATGTGCTTCACAACTTCTCACATCAAATTAGCTGGTAAGTTAACAACCCTACAAGTATCCGCTTTGTTGTTTGGAATATAGTGTTACTGCTTTTTTTTTTTTTTGTCAATGTAGATTCTTGTCTTAAGGACGAGGAAGAGTTGAGCAGAATCATGATGAGCTACTGGGGCAACTTTGCTCGCACAGGGTAAGAATGACTGCTTATTAAATGTTATCTGCCAGATATTACACATATAATGAAAATTGGTCTTTGTAGGTCTCCTAATGGAGGCGGCCTGGTCCACTGGCCAAAGTATGGAGCAGAGGAAGAATACCTGGCAATTGCTTTGAAGCAGGAAACTGGTCGTCACCTGAGGAGGGACCGGTTCGTCTTTGTGACTCAGACTCTGCCAGAGAAGAGGAAGCAGCATGAAGAGAGTATGGATCACATCGAGTTATAATTCACTCATTTCTAAATGAAAGGGAGCTAAAGTGTAGAGAGGGAATAAAAGCATCTAAACACATCATTACTTTATGGACATATAACTTCAGGCACTGCTGATTTTATTTGAATATTAAGTACTGTAACTCTTTTATGATCTGGTTTTTAATATAAGAAAATACATCTGTTAAAAGTATTATTTGTATCCCAACATATATTTGGCCCTACTTAATCATTGAGAAATGGTTAGTTAACCTTGAAAACATGATTAATTAAGGGTGATTCATACTTATTAAGCTATAAATTATCACATTAATTAATATTTTACCCATAAAAGCTAATTATTCAGTGTGAAAATACATTTATTTGAGTGTAATAAACATGTTTTACTCAGAGGCGAAACATATATCAGGAGACAAATTTAGATTTAGATTTGAACATTTAATTGCAAAGAATAAAACCATACAAATACCTTCAGCTGGACCAAAATACAGCTCTTTCTTCAGTCTCAGGACATTTTGGTAAAGAGTCATGAACAACAGCAAATATTTATTCATAATCTTCCGAGCCTGGCCCTCCTCAGGGAAAGTCCTGCCTACCACCATGTGGAAGTACTGCTTATATACTCCTGTAACTCCTCAGACTGAAGAAGTCTCTTAGAGAAGAGACAAAATGTTTTTTCAATAAAGACAGATCTACCGGTACTCAACTTTTTTTTTTTTTTAGATTTTCCTACCAGGATTATTAAGATTAATCAGGATGTGTTAATTTATATTAGAACAAATCATCTTTAACTAATTATTTTTTTCAAGGTTAACTAACCATTTGTTAATGATTAAGTAAGGCTAAACAAATTGTAGTTATTAGAGGTGCACCAATAGCAGTTTTCTGGCTGGTGGCTGATCACCGATCTTTAAATAACCTGATATACAGGTAAAAGCCAGTAAATTAGAATATTTTGAAAAACTTGATTTATTTCAGTAATTGCATTCAAAAGTGTAACTTG
>JARVJO010000002.1:9325214-9356355 GCA_031762555.1 Cynodonichthys magdalenae | reverse complement strand
TGACCTTAACCCAATAGAGCATTTCACCTCCTGAAGAGGAGACTGAAGGAGAAAACCCCCCAAAACAAACAAGAACTAAGGCTGTTATTCAGGTTAAAATATGTTCTCACAGACTTTTGCTTCTGACATTTGTTTATCTTTTAAAACGTTTTAAAGCCATAAAAAGGAGTAAATAGAGAAAAATAAACTTTTTGTAACTGTGCATTGTGCAAAGCAACTATTATTCAACCAGAATCCCGCAAAAGATCAAAAACCTCCTTCACATCAAAACTGAAGATACCAATGTTTTCACAGATCACAAGGATAATGAAAGCACACACACTTTTAGAGAAAAGGTAGTCATGCATGCAGCATCTTTCCACACTCCTATTACAGTTAACTTTCCCAACAAGAGTCTAGAAAGGAAGTGCAATGAAACAAGTAGTTCTGTTGAATTCTACTTGGATTATTTAGTTTTTCAGGTCTTATTTTCACACAAACAGAACTAATATGCATTAGGCTCAAAATGTATTTGTCCTAAAATCAATAAACTAATGACAAAAAGAAAAATTATCATTAAACTCCATCTATTAGGAAGTCACTTTACTCAGTCACTGTCTAAAAAATACACCAAGTTCATTAAAGCTTTTGATAAAATAACCTTATGCACCAACTGGAATTAGATTTATTTTATTCAGGCAGTTACCACATCTGCTGGTATGGCTTCAACAAACTATAGTTTTAGAGGGTACTCTAGGATCAGAAACAAACAAACAAGATGTATTCCAACTCTCGTAGTACATGGAATTGTACTTGGGATGATGGCAAATCTGTTTCAACTACATGAAGGATAAACTAATTATTATTTTGAGGATTTGAAAAATTCAATGCAGTTAGTAAGTTTTAAACTACTATCTATTGGAACTTTCATATTAGTGACAACCTTCCTATTTGACTCAAATGAAAAGAAAAAATATATAATTGGAATGTCCGATAAGTATAGGAAAAAATACTTTTAAGAGAATTAAACAAAATGTAAAAAAACTGTTCATTTAATTGTATAGTGAAATTTTTTAACTGACCTTCAGCTCCCAGTGAAAGGTCATCTTCAAAGCTGCAGCTGTTCTTCAATGTTCCTGTAAAAAATGCAGAGGATAGACAAAAAACAGTGTACACACAATGTATTTGAATTATACAGTACAACATAACCATTTTAAATAACTTTTAACAAGCTGGGATGAATGATTTAGGAAGTCAAAGTCTATAAAACAAAGGTGGTGTCCTAACAGTAATAATCCTAAAAGTCTGGGGTCTTCGCAGTATAATTAGCTATAGTGACCTTTTTAAATCAGGTTAACTCTAAAAGAAATGTGAGTTACCTCTTCCAGGGGAATCACTCCTATCATCCACAGAGGCTCCATTTGGAGACCTGGACAAGAGGCATAAAAACAGGATAAGTTGAACGGATTTATGAACAAAAATTCTTCAATATAATGTTAACACAATGTCTCCTAAAAAGCTGTCCACTGCTTCCATAAATTAACAAATGTTTTCTACAGAAAAAAGACAAGTAATACACATTAAGTAAAATATATTATCTCATGTTAAGAGAAGTTTGGTTGGGCAAATTTGACTAACCAAGTTAAATGACACAAAAGTAGATAATTATACACCACTGTTAGTCTGATTAAGAAAACCTTACAACATGAGTACAAAACTAAAGTGTGATATATTGTATTAGGTCAGCTCTTAAGACCCTGTCACACTATGACATTTTAGACAACTTATGCAACATCTGCAAATTTTGTCCAACATGCAAACACACTGAAAAAAAATTGAAAAAAAAAAAAAAATCATAAAATAGCACCTTCTTTTGGACGTGATCATATTATGTTGCTAATGATTTGAACGGATATGAAATCCATAAAAAATTTGGGGCTCATAAAAAACAATATATTTGTGAAACTTAGTTAAAAGAAAATCAGAGCAAACACAAAGCACCTGCAGCAAAAACAACAGTAGCAGGATTTATTTGTTGCTTTTTTGTTTTAAAGAGTAATGCCAGTGAGTTGTAGTTACACAACACAAGGGCAACACCTGATCATAGTTCATCAATACGGATCACATTATATTAGATATCATGTGCAATAATGTCTTATCAGGAGAATTATGGTGGTATATAGAGTAGTGAGACATTTGAAGCAAAAAAAGATGGGACGGAGGAAGTTCAGGTGAGGTCTGAAATTAGTTTATTGAAATATGTATTAGCTTGTTAATACTTTTTAAACAAATATTTTTATCATGAGAAGTCGTTCATTGAAGAGAGGAGAGTCAGGTGGAGCTTCAGGGTGTGAGGTCCTGTTTAAAAACCATGTTAATTATTATAGATCCAGAAGGAACAGGTGAGGACTGACGTCAGGTTGACTGTTTTCATTATTTCCACAGTACTTATAAAGGTATAGATAAGGTTGTGATTAAGTTGTCAGCTGCAGAACAACACCCCACTGAGATCTGTACATTTATCTGGTGAAATGCTTCTCCATAGTGACCAATATGTGAATTTTTATCTTGTTTAGATTAAAATGAGCCACCTTTAGGCTCAGGAGTGTACCTCATCTCTGAATCATTTTGTATGTTTAAGAGCAGCAATGCAGGAGGAACATAATGGAGACAAGAGGAGAGTCTGGTACAGAGCTGGAGGTCTTGAAATAAATTAGTGAAAACTTTTACTGTAAGAGTTACTGTAGGTGGTGCTGTAAACAGAGTTGACAACATATGAGATGTAATATGAGATGGTTTGCCCACATCACCATTTTCCAAGAAAAGATCCAATAACATGTTTGTAGTTATTTTATGACATATTTCTGCTCAGACTATGTATGATTCTGTTAGGTTTCTGATACGTGTCCCCCGATATTAAACTCATTCCTATGCCTTTGGCTGCTGGTTAGTTAACTCACAGAAACACCATAAGCAGGATGATGTATTACATTTTTTCAAACTATTAGAAAACTAATAATAGAACTAATGAAAACTAAACTAAACTAAAACTAAGCATTAAACAAACAATAAAAACTAGCAAATCCACTCTAAAAACTAATTTAAACTAACTGAATTCAAAGAAAAAAAATGCGAAAACAAAATAAAACTTAACTATAATGAAAAATCCAAAACTATTATAACCTTGTCTCAGAGTACCCACCCACAGGACTCCCCGAGGGACACGGTCGAACGACTACTCCAAGTCAACAAAACACATGTAGACTGGTTGGGCGAACTCCCATGCACCCTCCAGGACCCTGCTGAGGGGGTAGAGCTGGTCCAGCGTTCCACGACCAGGACCAAAACCACTCTGCTCTTCCTGAATCAGAGATTCGACTATCCGACGGACCCTCCTCTCCAGGACCCCTGAATAGACCTTACCAGGGAGGCTCAGAAGTGTGATCCCCCTATAGTTGGAACACACTCCTTCCAAATGTGGCACCATTTAAAAAAATTTAACAGGCTTTCCAATGGTATACGATTTATTTCCAAGAAGTATTACAACAAAGTTAATAATCAACCAAACACAAATTTCCTTACAGTTTGTGCTCAGTTTAGAATAACTGGCTATCAAATTGTATCTAAGTAACTAGTTTTACAGCCTGTCGAGTAAAAGCTACTTCACATCGCTGCCCTTGAACTTGGGAGAAATAACTCAAGCCAACTCCTTATTTTACTGTGCCTAGACTGTATAACCCAACTTAAGTACCTGTGAAGTAACAACCCCACCACATACCTGGATGTTTGTGATTTTCTCCTGACCAGAATGGTTGCCCAAAGTAATTATTGAGCAGATTATTTGACTAGTTGAAAGTAGCAGTGATTTAACAAGGTCTTGTTTCCAGAAACACCGAGCTGTTACACAAACTGCAGCTCTTATCAGTAAGACAAACTTCATATCACTTTGAACACAAACATGCAAGTTTGCATTTCTGTCCTTATTAGGACCATTCATTGACTTTCATTCGTTTCCAGTCATTTCTAAAGCCTAACTCTGGTCCCCATAAGAAGCATTGAGTCCCCACAAGGCTGTGGTTTTCCGGAAAATGATCCCAATGATGGAGCAAATTCACGTCCACACACACACATGCACGTTTGTATTTCTATCCTTATTAGGACCATTCATTGACTACCATTCATTTCTGTATCCTAACCCAGGGGGGCCCCCCACTGGCAAGAGCGTCTGGTGATAAACGACTGAAACACTGGTTGACCCAGTGGACACCACTGTAGATTAAGTCTTGGAATTCTTTTTTAGCACTAGAAACAAGTTAGTACTGAAACAGTCCTGCTGTTCCTGTACTAACAGTGCAAAACACCAAGCCTCCAAAAGAGACTAAACTTACACGAAGAAAAATAAACTTTCAAAAATTAGAAGAAGTGCACTGCACTATTTCTATTTGTGTAAAATTCGTGATTCTTCTTCAATTTTACACAAAATAAAAAAAAAATAGAAAAATAAATAGTCAAATAAAAAAGGTTGTGCCTCATGTGTCTCATCTAGCAGAATAATTTCACACTGATTTTGAGTCATTAAGTCACATGACCAGGAAGCTATTGAAGAAAATATCAGCAAAACTACGTAAAAATATTAGTAAAAAATACAAAATGCAATAAATTCAAAAGACAAATGTTGTGCCTTATGTGTCTCATCTAGTTAAAACAGTTTGACATGTGTTTCGTGTTTCTGAGTCACATGACCTGGAAACTATTGAAGAAAAACTATGAATTTCATAAATCATCATAAATTGGGAAAAGTTTTAAAATAAAAACTGCCCTGAAGAATCCGGTGGCTTCAGGCTTCCTCACCTGCTGCAGCTTGAGTTCTGCATGTGAGCGACAACAACAAAGGCTCTCATTGGATGAGACGCTTGATGAAGGCTGTCTAAAGCCAATCGTGATCAAGATCCCACCTCCCCGCAGCGACTACTGGGTTTGTGTGTGTGTGTGTGTGTGCGTCTTCATAGACAGCCCAGAGAACAGACGGAGAAATACAAAGAAACTGCGTTAACGCGCGTTAAAAAATGATCGCTGTTAAGCGTCGACTGTGTTAATGTGCTCAGCACTAGTTTAGTTTTAATTTTAATGGTGTAGTTTATGCATGATTGATGTTACTTGACATCCAGTTCCCAACAAAGTGTTGCTTAATCTGTAATTTACACTCCAAGTCAAAGGGGCCACTGATGAGTGGGCTCGACACACGGCAATGATTAACGGCTGTCATTACAACCAGGGTGAAACCTGACACACCAGACACAAAAGCTACATCAGCGTGGTGAATTGCGCTCTCGGGTCGCTTGTCTTCATGAAATTTGATTGGTTCTTCTACTGCTTCTTGTAAAGTTTATTGGTGGTTCGCAAAAAAAAAAAAAAAAAAAAAGGTGGGGGGTGCATTACGGACGTGTAAACTAAAATCTTGCGATGCTAATGATGTTGAAAAACAAATGCACACCAAGATACGGTTTTATGAGAAAAAAAACTTACCGGATAACTTGACCCTGGCGCAAACAAATCCACATAAAGCTGCTTTTTTAGTAATCACTTGGTGAAGGGTCATTTAAAACTGGAAGATTTGACAGAGCTAAAATAATGTTGAAAGTATTAGCTAACTGCAGAGTGTAGCATACTCTCAGCTCATTAGTCAGTCAATGAAACCCTCGCTGATGGTTGTAATGCCATGCGACAGCGACAAAAGTTCAACATTTTTCCCGTACACAGTTTTCGCCGGTCGCGTGGCTTGAAGAGGGCAAACGATTGTTGCCTCATCCCCCAAGTTCCATAGAAAATTAACTAGACTCCGTACTATTAAACTGTTGTCTGTCTAATAGGAAATCAAGATTTTCTCTGAGTCCAACTTACTGATGTTGCTGTATTGTCCCTTTGGTGCTTTTAAATGTAGGCGTATTCAGAGTTTCAACAAATTACAAACCAAAACCTGCCCTGCACATGTTGAGGTTGACCACCATCTGCGTCAGACAGAAGACATCCAAAACTGGGAACACAGCAGATGCTTTGGACGATGAACAGGTGAAAAGATCCTTAAACGTTTTAATAGATTAAATTTTGTTGCACTGAGACATTTGGAAAAAATGAAGAGAATCAGAATCAGTTATTCCTCCTGCTCTATCTTACTAACATCAATAATTTGAGTAATAGCAGCTGAATGTATGTGAAGTGTTATTTCCATTATGAGACGTGCATTTATGCACTAGTTACAACAGGGTAACTTTGTTGCTGATTTAAATGAGAACTATATATTAAATAAGTGGTGTTCCTTGTTGGAAAAAACATGAACCTGAAAGCTGTTCAGACTGCAGGTCAAAGTGAGTCCTATCCATTATTTTTGATCGTATGTGACTGATTTGGTTTGTGTAAAACAGTGTAAACAGTTCAAGTCCAGGGAACTAACATTGATTCTACTACAAAGATGGAGTTGAATTAGCATTATCAGAGTGTGTCAACAACAGACACCACCAGTACCTGAAAGACTAAAATACTGCTTATACTATAGTATACTGCTTATAATTAGCTTTTCTAATTAATTTAGGTCATGTTTCATGAACGGTAAAATAACAAACCTAGAAGTGGGTTGCAGTGTGAACGTAGCAGCCATGTCATGTTGTGTTTCACTAAACTATTTATTTTCCTTCCACAGACACGGTGATAAAGCAGTTTCCAAACACCACAGTGTCTGAAGTAAGAGCCCTCATTCACAGAAAATGCAACAAGGCCTACTCAAAGAAAACAGATTCCCTGTTCCTTGAAGGACAAATTGTTTAAATGTTTGGTTTAAATGGTTTCATGCTGTGTTTTTAATGTAAAGTTTGGAAAGAAATGCACTTTAGCTATTCCTGCATGCGATTTGTTAGTTGTTTTCATGCAGAAACCTTAAAAGTGGCCTTATTTTGTGATTTATATAGTGTACTTTTCAATACTACTGGCCATGTAAAATAATTTTGCAGAATCTTTTTCAAACATGCTGCTGTGCCTTTTAATGTACAGAAATTTTATTTTGTAATATAAAAGATATAAAAATTTTTGAAGAAGTAAATACTTAAAAGCTTAAAACATATTTAAAGTGCTCCTTAATTTTATGTGTATTTTAAGTATGTATATTTAAGCTAAATTAAATATATTTAAAGTGGTTCCATTTTAACAAAACTAAGTACGTTAAAATATATTGCAATCGTCCTAAAGTAGTTTAAGTATTGTTAAAAGGCAAATTAATTTACTGTAAGTTGTTCCAAAATAACACATTTAATATACACTTTGTACAGTACAATTAAAATGTAATAAATACATCAAGAAAAAGTACAACTTAAGTATACTTTTTTTTCACCTGGGTAGGCTATTCCTGCTTAAACACTTTCTGTATTTTAATTGTTCATCAGTCACTTTTATCAAAAGTTCAATGTTAGGAAATATTTAAAAAAAAAGTTTAAACACATTTGGCTAAAAACTCTTATCCTTACAAAGTGTTGGAACAAAATAATGAAAAAAATGTAACTACTGCAAAGTGTGGGTTAACCTTTGATGTTGGTAAAATAAAATAAAAATGTCAAAACAGACTGTATACAACATGTTTTATTATAAGAGTAAATTAAGTTTAAGCTGATAAGTTTAAACCATAAAAATATCACGTTACCTATTGTCTGCCTATCAACACAGAGCAACAAAACCTAAACTGTAAAAAAGTGTTTTCAGTGCAGTTCTGAATAACATAATTCAATCAACTTCCTTTTTGAAAGAATGCATATCTCCTGCCATAATTTGAGAATCAATGGAGTTATAGCCAATTTGTTCAAACTATGCAACATTTATGCAATCATATACATTTTGCAGAATGTGTGCTGAGGATGCCTCTCAGCTGTCTTAAATCAGATTACTGTTTACTGTTCACTGTTTAGCATTTTTTGTTGGCTGTCGATCAGCTGTGGTGGCCATCTTGAACTCAGGTGATTCTAAAGGTTAATCTGTCCAGAGACAAATGAGATATTTTGCTAACAGCAGTGTTGGAGGGCAGCAATGCTACGACAATAAATGTGTCAAACTGACATGTTTCTCTTTGCTAGGTTCATTTAGCTGTGGCACACATCTCAAATCAACTCCAAAGGTTAATCTTTTCAAATATATTTTTTTATGAGTTTCAATAAAATCCATCCAGTGTTTGAGTTTCCCAACAACACCCACACAAATATGAGGAAAAAATAATATTGTCCTTTCATGATAAGATTTTACAATTCTCTCTACAAATGATTTATTGTACTTCAGAAATGCACAAGAATAAAACCCGAGTTATTTTATCATTAAATAATCCACTTTATAATTACAGATAAACAGCTATCTATTAACATACCAAGTCTTTGATTTTATTATTTTATCTTTAGAAAGCAAGTGGTCTAATTAAAATAGAAGGCAATTCCTCTTAAAAATATCTGCATTTTCGAGTCATTTGAAGAGCATTTTAAAACATTCTTGGGATTAATAAAACAGAAAATCAGTTTTATTATGAACATGTTCAAATCACCGTGCTTAGTGCCTTTTATTTATCATATGAAGAGTTTCAGAAATAAAACTTGTTCACAGCTTACAGAGAATTTTACCTGAAAGTATTTATTGCCCAACAGGAAACACGTCAAGTTTTAGTCAAACAAAAGAATAAGTAGTTTATAACTACATCCTTGGCTAAAACCCAGTGTTAAAAATAAACTTCAGAAGTTTAAAAAAAAACAACAGTAACTTTACCCTCTTTTATATCTTGTAACAAGCTGTACAAATGTATATAGTAGTTTCTGTAATATGGAAAATAACACAAATTCTCAATGTCCTCCTGGTTCTCAACCTGATTTAATAGAAGAGGGGAATGTGTGAAAATTCTATTGCTTCATAAAAAATAATTTTTAGTTTTGAAAGATTATCAAATTAATTCTTATTTTAAATAATGAGCAACTGTTGACAAAAACAGCAAAATAAATAGTGAACCAAATAAATTCCTTTTATCTTTAACCACCACTCAAACGAAAACAAATTAATTCATTTCCCATGTTTTGGGGTTACTTCTTTTGCATTTCAGTATACATTTCGGCTCATTAAATAAGCAGAGAAGAGCACTTCCTGCTGGTCGGACCACACTTTAAAAGTCTTTGATTATGTTTTGGATCTTCCAGCTCTGGCCGGTGCATTCCCGAATTAGAAGTACGCCATTTTCAATTTCTAGACACCTTTTTGTCTCCTTGTTCTTAATTTCTTTGCCCTGAAATCAGAGATTAAAAGTAAATATTCTTTTATTTCATGTACCATGACTTTATTAATCATCTCTAGTTTTTTTGTATTACCTGACTGAATTCCCAGTATATGCCCATTCTTTTCTGCATAGCCTCTTTGCAGTTGTACAGGCCAGGCTCCGTGTTTTTCTGCCCTTGGTCGGCTATACACCGGTTATCGTTGTACTTGTGGGACTTGATACCGCCGACGTAGAGTTCACCGTTCCCACGAAAATATGCGATCTTAAATAAGAACAAAAGAAGATGAAGTCATTTTATAAACTACCAACAACAGACACAAATCTTGAGTTCATGAACGAGACTCATCAGTTTCAAACCTGCTTCTCTTACCTGTGGACCGTAGTAATAGCAATTGAAGGCGATGGGTGTGTGACCTGGTACTGGACCTTGGTCTATGCACATGTTGGTGTCAAGATTTTTCAGCTGTCCATAAAAAAAACAAACAAAGATAAGAAGGATTCTCTTTTAAAAAATTGCATGAATATGTATGCAGCAATGCATCCTGTCATGTTTCTTCTGCCATCAATGGGATCAAACTTACTCCTCCATAAGCAACCAGGTTGTCCCAGGGGTCCAGCTTAGGATACACATTCTCCAGGTACCACTTGAAAGGTTTGCACTTCAGCCTTTCTCTGAGTTTCTTCCTCTCAGTGACATCTCCAATGTCGATGCCATGATTCTGCAGAGACAAATTATTATATGGGCTGATTGGTTGGATGTGTGATTTCTAAAAGGACAGATCATGGAACATCTACTTTTTTAGCTGTTAAGTACATTTTGTTATGTTGGAGAAAATTTTAATTTAGTGCTGGTACTGCGTAGATATCTTTACAATCTTTTTTCTCTATTTTCTATATCTTTTTCTGAACTGCAGTGTCACAAAAATTGCGATAGAACTGCTAAATAAGTTAGATTTACCAACTATAGGTCTGTCATCTTCATTCTCCTCTGGCTCTGGGTTAAACTCTAGCTCCAATACGTAAAACTGGATGCTTGACATCTTTAACTAATTTGTAAAAATTAGCTATATAGTCATAAACTCTCTATCAAACTAGAATGGACCACTCTGAAGATAGAGGGGGCGGAGTGTGAAGCACATTGTTTGGATTTAAAGAGACAGTCTCAAAATGAGTTGATCTGAGAGACACCTCAGAAAAAGGAGTGAAAAAGGGCTTGTGGAGTTACAATAAAGAGGAATTCAGACCAAAGCATTGCAGCTCCATGTTATATAGATCCCAACTGAATGATTTAAATATGAAAAAGAAGGATTTAAAGGCATCACGTCTCCTTTAAGAACATTTATTTCTTAATGTCAATGCAAAGAAACAACTAAAACATGTAAAATCAACACCTGCAGATGTGAACTGTTGAATGTTGTACCTCAAATGGCAGGTTCCATGCCAAGTTGACGTTGTGTTTGTATTCATCCATCCAGACCTCTGCTACCCTCAGAGCATTTCTCTTCATGGCAGGACCAAGGTCCAGCATATACGGCTTGTGGTACCTTTCAATGTGGGCAATCTTAGAACATGGAACTACTTCAATACTGCCTCCACAGGTCCAAACCTTCATAAGAAAACAAAGAAGAAAAAAATTTAGAGAAAAGTACTGCTTTAATTATAAAACACAGCCACTGCAGCCACCTGTATTTCCTCTAAAAGTTTTGCAATATCTCGCACACTTTGCTCTTTACTCATACGTTTACAGATTGTCTATCAGATATCTGTTGATGACCTTTAGCCTAAACCACTAAAGATAATCTGATGTGTGTCAAACAGGCGCTCTTTGGCAGATCTGTGATCCTGAATTTGGTCATGAAGGTACAAAAAATAAATCTGTTTGATGATCTTTTCAGGAAGGTTAATTTGTGCACCACTGCTAAATTTCCTTAAAAGGTCTTCATCGTCTCCAGTGATGCTTTGTGGGCATCAGTTACATAATACATCTAACTGCTTAGCTGTTGCTTTGATAAAGGCAGCTGGCTGCTAACTGCTGAGTCAAACATGAACTGGACTTTTATCTACAATATGAAAAAAACAGGGACCAAAAAGATCATTAGGATCTGATGGTTGAATAAACAGCTCATACATGAATGCACAATTCATATCAAATGTACAGTAATGGGTAAAATCATCATGAATTAGTCTGAATAGAAACTTTACTCAACATTTATTTTGCTGGTTTTAGTATTAATTATATTCCAGCTTTAATGTAAACCTGAGAAAAAACAAACCTTTATATTTTGTTGAATGCATGACTTGAAAAACAGAACCTGTTATTTCTCGCTTAAACTCTGATAGTACGTCACAAGGTGTTTGATTTAGAGTTTTTATTTTTAGATTTACTTACACGAATTCCAAGCTCTACATTTTCTCCACCGTACACTTTCATCCCTTCGTCGAGAACTCCGATTTCTCCGAGATAGGCTCTGTCGGCCACCAGGATTCCCATGACTGATGGGCTTCTAAAATGAAGGGAGGGAACCGTTAGACCTGCAGAATTTCTCATGCATTGAATTTTAACCAGAATTTCAGCATACCCCCGACAACGAGCGGTAGGATTTTGTGTAATATATCATGTATTAAGTACTTTTTGCACTTCTCCCATTTATGTATCGTTTGTCCAAAGTGGATATTTTTATTTTGTCTTAAAGGTGTAGTATGACATCTGTTTGAGAGGGACACACAGGAAGTGTACCTCTGCAACCCGTTTAAACATTATTAAAGTTTGTAAGTTTCTTGAAGAACTTTTTTTTTTAATGTAAACATGTTTGAGTAGAAACATGCGCATTGAAAAGTCTATCAAAACAGCATACCCCTTCAAACATTGGTGTGCCGTTTTGATAAAGAAGCCTAAACTGACAGACGGCGCTATAAAAATCAACTTCCTGTAGTCTATTCTGACAGGGTATACCACACTGACAGAACACCGGTTTGGTTCTGCACAGTCCAACTAGATAAACTCACACGTACGTTTAAATTAGAGATTCTCCAATTAACCTTACGTGCACATTTTTGGTCTGGAAAAATCAAAATTCTTGGGGAAAGCCCGGCCCAGCCCTGAACAGGGCGCAGCATGAAGCAAAAATAAACAGAATTCCTCAACAATAAATAAAGTTGAGTAATGTGCAGTTAAACCATTTAATATCAGAGTCACATAATTAGTCAGAGCTCTGGGATCCTGTCAGTCTGCCTCTTTTTGCATTTAATCTGCCCAGGTTTTTCAAGGCTTTATTAGGACAGACACAACCTGCCTGAACAAAAGAAAACACCATCTTAAACTGTGATTACAACTTAAGCTTTAGAAAAACAAACCAACAATCCAAGTAGTTGTTTTAAGCAGCGGGAGTTCCTGATTCTTCAGGGTAAAGAGGGTGTTTTTCTAGTACTGCAGAGTTTATACAGTCGTGGTAAAAAGTAAGTTTCCCATTTTTGTTTTCATGTTTTACACAAAAGGAAGTAAAGTGAAATCACATTAGTTTCATATAAACTTACTTTCCGGGTAAGGAGCTGTCGTTAAGCTTGTAATAATCTGGAGAAAATCCCTCATACATGCACCACAGGGCCCAGTCGAAGGCGTGAGCTGATGGAAGGTAATTAATAACCTTGAGATCATCAAAGTTAACTCGATCAAACACAGGAGAAACCACCGTGGTCCTGTCCGCTTTGATCTGGGTCAGTAAAGGTTCTGCCCTGGATGAGGGGAAGAAAAGATTTTTTTTCTTTTAGTGAACCTTCTTCTAGTTCTCAACACAGACAAGCCTTTGTAATTTTTCACCAACAGTTACCACAATGTGTGACACAATACAGAATGAAAAACTTTATTTTCAGCTACAGTGCGTAGTGTCTAAATAATGGGTGCTACAGTTAAAAGGTTGAGGGAGTGTCGCACTTAAAAGGATCAACAGATACAAAAGCGTTGCCTTGAAAAGCCAAATAAGCCATTTGCTAAGTCATGTTTTATTGCATAACTGGGCTGGCCAACCACACTTTGCTTCAGCTTTAAAAACAGACACAAGACCAGAAGACTGTCAGTCTGAGCCCAACAAGCAGCAACACAGTTTGTTGCACAAGCTGCCCCTGTGAATCAGACTGTGGTCTAATGCAAACAAGGTGCTTTAGGTCAAAATAAAACCTCATCTTTTTCAGCTAATTGTTCTACATTAAGTGACGCAAATTAACAACCTGAACTCAGAGAATACTCCCCAAGAGAAAATGTTCCAACTATGCAGGCGTAGATTTAATTCATTTTTTTAAAGAAATAACAGGATATTTAATGTATTTTGAATCACTCAGGTTATTGTTTCTAACTTGTGGACAATTTGTGGTTTGATCACAAACTCAGCCACATATCTGCTCATCTCTGTGCAGGATGCTGAACTCCCAAATGTCTCCTCAATTATCCTCTTTTGTTTTTGATTGTTGATAATAAGGAAGAGCCTTTGTTTGATTTAGATAAAGTTAAAATGCATCACAGAATCATTTTTTTTTATTCAGGAAGAAGGGCTATAACGATGCTTAAATAAGACCCCCACATTCCTACCACATCTCGTGGACTTCAATGTGAGCGTCCAAGATGGCCACCACGTCGGCCGTCGCAGCCCTCCAACCCGAGGCTCTGGCGAAAGCGAGGCCTTTCTGCTCATTGTGCCTCACTCGTGTTATGCGGAGACTTGGGTTCTCGTCCTCAAGGGACTTCACATATAGGTCAAGGTCACCCTTCAGGTTTTCTGAAAAAAAAATAAAATAAAAAAAAAGTACAAACACACACGCAAACAAAAACAAATCTGTCAACATAACTTAAACATAGTTTCTCTGCATTTTTGTTTGTTTTCTGTTTTATTTGTAATTATTTTGCGTTTCTTTTAAATTATTTCTCTATTGTTTTTCTTACAGTTGTAGAAGTTTAGCATAAACCATACCCTGGATCTGAAAATGAAAACTAGCTTCTGGTGACACAGTCTGTACAGGCCAACAACCTACTATAATAAACATACAACACTGTTTTTATTATAAACATGTTCTGCCAATTTTATTCTCACTACAGTGTTAATGTGTAAAACCTTAAATGAATACAGAAAATATTTAAAACTGAAATCCTGTGAGTCATCATCTACAGACTTGAAGGTAAGTTCAGAGGGTTTGTGAGCTCTTTAAAGGAACCATTTCTGTTTCAGGCAGTTTTTCTTGTTTATGTTGCTGACAAACAACAGTTAACCTAGTAACAAAAGAAAAATTTGGTTAAATGCAAATCTGGCTCCAGCTTAACTGGAAGTACAACCCTATTCATAATCTTTAGTAAAATCACCTTCTAATACTAAATCTGTCCAAAGTCATGTTTCACACTGTTTAATCTTAAAAGGAGACATATGATGCTTTTAAATCCTTCTTTTTAGCATTTAAATCTTTCAGTTTTGGTCTATATAAAGTGGAACTGCAATGCTTTGGTCTCAATTCCTCCTTATTGTAACTCTACAAACCCCCTTTTCACCACTTTTCTGAGATTTATATCTCAGATCAACTCATTTTGAGGCTGTCTCTTTAAATCCAAGAGAGGCACTTCACACCCGCCCCCCTCCAGCTTCCAGACCGATCTATCCTAGTTTAACAGAAGGGTTTAGACCTATAGTGGCACAGAAGCTTTTTATTTACAATAATTAATTAAATAATGTCGACAATGGAAGACTTGTCCATCCAGCCTCACATGTTGGAGCCAGAGTCTGACCCAGAACCCCAGTCTGACCCAGAGCCAGAGTCTGACCCAGAGCCAGAGTCTGACCCAGAGCCAGAGTCTGACCCAGTGGAGAATGAAGATGACGAAAGTGTGGTTGGTAAGTCCAGACCTTATTTGGTAGTTCCTTTGCAAATACTGTGATGTAATAGTTCAGAAAATAGAGAAAACTGAATGGGTTGAAAAATATGACCCAGACAGAATATAAAGATATCTATGCAGCACCAGGAGAGACTAACTTTAACTATTCTGCACTCCTAGAAACTAAGTGCTAGAGATCAACCGGTGCAGGCTTTTGAAGGCCAATACCAATTATTTTGACATCAGTCTAACTGATACGTTCTGACAGTTCTTAAAGCCGATACTCCTCTGTAATCCTCCATCAACATGACAAAAATAACAATAATAAATGTTAAACAAGTCTCAATTTAAACTAAAAACAAACATTTATGAATTAATACATTTACTAATACACTGTACACTGAAGAAAACCTGCGTCACGACCGTTATACTGAGTTCAGAGCAAACGTGATATAAGCTTCAGAGGCGTCTGGTTTACCTATGGTGGACAGCAGCGCTTTACTCGCTCTTAATGAATGTAACTTCGAGAAAAGATAATAGTTCTTTTTTATTTCAGCAGAGAGAAGATGCATCAAATTCAGTGGCAGAGGGAAAGTGAAAATAAAAACACGTCACTCCCGTTCTCAAAGTGAAACCTAACAGACCGCTGTTCTCTCCCCCTTGTAGACAGAGGGCAGATACAACTAAAAAAAGACAGTTCGAATACACTAAAAAAGTTTAAAACTCAACCTTATTGTTGGCACTCAGTCTTGCATTACCAGCCGCTCTCTCCCAGGGGGGAGATGCGCTGGCTTGATCCAAGGAATGGATCGGCCCAATGCATGAGCATATTGGCCAATACCGATACGAGGAAAAAACGCAAATATCAGCCGGTCGATGCATCGGTCGACCTCTACAAAGTTTACAACAAAATGCTTTTAATCGCTATAAAAGTGGATTTTACATACTATGTCCCCTTTAAGTTAATGTTTGATAGAGATGTTTTGTGTTTTAGATATGAATCAGCCAAAAACCACTGTTTGTAATTTAAACTAAAAAAAATCTCCTTTAGTTAATGAGTATCTCTATAATGTTTTCAAACTATCAATCAATCAAACTTTATTAGCAGAAGTTGCATTAATATTTACATTAAAAACAAAAAGGATATAAAAGTACATTAAAAATAAACAAATGTATTCATAAAATCCTATAAATAAAATTTCACAATTACTTAAACAGTGATCCAATAATACACAAACAATTCAACCAGTGTGTTTTCAGGCTGGATAAGTAACAATAACTACTCACTACTGGATCTGTGAGCACTGAAATTATACTGTTACAAGATCCATCCAGTCATTCTTTATAACATCAACTGTCTTAAAAGTGCTTTATGTCTGAAAAGACCTCAGAAAAAAACTGGATCATCAACTCAAACAGAAATGAGATGAAGGCAGCTCATATCTATTTTCATACACTTGAGCTAAAAAAAACAAAAAAAATAGTTTTCTAATTGATCATACTGTGAGAACATCGATACATTCTGGTTGGTAGATTCTTGGAAAGGAAATCACTTCATATCTTTGTAAAGAAACAAGATCAAAAGCAGGAACTGACTCTGCTGGTTTGACAGAATCTACATAGATGAACATGAGTTACAGGAACCCACAAAGAATAAAAAAAACTGAATTATAACGACCAGGTGAGCCGTTTGGCTCCTGTATGTGTGTTGCAATCATTTTGTAACCAACCTACCATTAGAGCTGTTGTCATCCACCATAATTATCTCCTTCAGCAGGTTTTTAGGTGTGCGATCAATGATGCTCCTCATGGCTCGTTTAAGGATAGACAAGGCTTCGTCCAGGTAGATTAGCACCACGCCCACAGTTGGCAGGTCCTTTGGGTAAGTTTTTTTTAAGCACCTAGTCAAGAAGGACGTGTCTGTTCAAATAAGCCAACAATGCTTTGTTTGATAACAAAAAATATGTTTGCAAGTTATTCGGGTTGATGGATGTAAGAAGGGAGTGGAGTGTAACAAGGAAGTTATTTCAAGCGTAATTTGAGTAATTTGAGTAATAAACTCAAGGAAATTATCAAGGAAGTGATGTTACCTTGGATCTCTTGTGTCTGGAAGAGATCGGTCCAGAGGGAGGCGATCGCTCAGAAAAACATTGTAGCCATACTTGTCAAACAGAGCTTGCGCCTCTCGTTGCTCATCTTCGGACAGATTGTCGCCCCACTCCTTGAAGATGGGAGAGTTTGGGAACACTTTGCCAGTTTCTTTCTTTTTAGGAGGGAGCTTTTCTTTGGGTTTCTCTTTCGGCTCCGGCACCACGTGAATCGCTTCCTTCAGGACATCTGCAATTTTTCTCTGGGTGTCTCGGTCCTCTTGCAAAAATTTCTGCATGGCATCTTGCTTTCGCTCAAACTCTTTCAGGACTTTAGCTGAAATACAAAATGACAAAAGAGACGAGTGTGGCAGTGTGTTTAACTTGTGCGACTAAACACCTATTTAAATATGAATATATAAATTGTGTTGTACATTTTGCACAATGTATATAGATGTAGAATTATGACCTCATGCTGCTCTACACATATTTTAAGTTACAACAGAAATCAGTTTTATTCATAAATTTACCAGTAATTTATGAAACCGGGGTGACTTAGTGTCACATGACGAGGTCAGAGGTGAACTGGAATAAATAAAACGCACCTCGCAACATAAAATTCTCAACAAATTTAGCCTTTCTCAGATAAACATGAAGATGTTGAGTCACTCTGACTGAAGGCCAAATAAATGATTCCAAAGTCAACACAACTTCCACACCTGCTAACATTTAATTCAAGGAGCATTAAAGCAACATTGCCGATGTTTTACTACCTATAGCTACACTAATCCTGCCTAAACTAACAATAAACAAAAAGACACCACTGTAATAATCTGATATTAAAAGCAAACATCATGTTCATGTCATGACCCTGATTAAAACTGACAAAGAAAACAATGTTTTGGTTTATTAAATCAGTTACCATGTATTTGGACATGTGTTCATCAGAGGGTCCTGTACCCCCGTTTTTATTATTCCTGGAATTATTTTATTTTATATGAAAGCAACTGGGTGGACTATCGTAAATTAGGATCAAAAACCTTAAGGAACATATTAAAGTTAAAATGGTCCATCTCATCTAACTAGAATTTAAAGATGAAAAACATCTAATTATTACTTTTATTCTGGCAATGTTTCACTTTGCTTTTAAAAATCAAACTGGTACAAAACTTTCTAAATTTTAACTGGGGAGAAAGAAGTGAACTTACAGAGACCGACTATGCTTGCCTCCAGGTCAGAGATACTCCTGATGGTCCTTGATGAGTCCGGTTCTTGGTGGTCAGCCTCAGTGCGCGCATAGCCGCTGCCCTTCAGAACCATCCCCAGGTACAAGCACAACCCAACGCAGCCCACAACGAGGAGCGGGCGCTTGAACGACACAGCTCTCATGATGGTAACCCCCGGACTAAAAGATACTCAAATATCTTCCCATTTAACGAGAACGGAACGTGTATGGACCTGACTGACGGGTTCGACCTGCAGCACCACATATCACCTCCAGTGTCCGGGTCGCTTCGCCTCCTCAGGTGTGTCTCATTAACACTCTGACGTCACATTTAGTTAGTGTTGACGTGTCCGTCAGATAAACACGTCCGGCAACATTTTAGCCTAATTCTTCCATCTCTTTGTTAGTAATTCTGTGAGCACATTATTGCAGTGAAAGCTTTTTGAAACCTGTCAAAATAAAAGCTGTCAGGTTGTCATGCAGTGACAGAAGCTGAATATTTAATGTCAGAATTAACTTAATATTTTTTTCATTTGTAATAAAGAGGTTACATGTCAGCTCTTAACACGCTTTGTTTTATTTTAACCTTCAGCTACATTTCAGAATGCGCTTTCTACCCTATAAATACTCAGATTAAAGGTTAGTTGCCTGCAGAAACGTCAGAGTGATGCCCAGACTATGTTGTAGCACATTTACAGTAACTTGTAATTAACGGTATTCACAACAAACAAACCTTAAGGTTGACCATCAGGGAAAAACAAAACAAAAAAAAAACAACAAAAAAAAAAAACAACAAAAAAACAAATAAAAAAACAGTGTCTAAAACACTTTAACTTCTCTCTCATTTGTTCTTATTCAGTCATATTCTGTGTTTTGGTTTTGAAATATTTAGTTTTTACTTTGTGGTAGCTTTAAAATAAAAAGGAACAAAGTTTAAAAAAAATGTAACCAGGAGATAAACATAGCACAAAAAGTAAGGAAATTTGTGTTTGTTAGATTATTTGATTCATATTTTGGAAATAAATCCTATAGCGGGTATCTGATCGGAAGGGATACCAGAAGCTCAACAGCCCAAGAAGTTTTCTTTATTTCCTAAAAAAATAAAAATTCACTCAAAGCAGCTTGTAGATTCATTTTTGAAAATTACAAAAATAAATTACAAAGTGTGTAAAAGTGTCTGCGGCACTGAATTGGTTGCAATGAAAAAGTTTGCCACTAGTAGACGCCAAGAATATGTGCGTCTGTGGGACCTAATCGAGATGGGCACTTTTGAGACTGTTTTATACATTTTGTAATTATTTTCGTAATTTTCAAAAATAATCTAGGAGCTGCTTTGAGCACTTTTGCTTTTTTCTAAGGATTTTTAAAATTTTATACGGTGATGGTGGGGAATCTGCTGTCAGTTATCCATCCCTGCATTTGTAAAACTACAACCGTATTTCTTCATTTCTTCATTGAGTTGCAAAACTGTTTATTTTTAAAAGTTGTAAAAGGCTGTATCGTTTTGGAGCCACATGCGATAGAGGACGCAACAGTGTTAGGCTAAGAAAACACAATCTTTATTCCATGTTTCTTTGAATGGTAGAAAACGAAATGATTGATTTATTTTGGTTTATTGTCCCCCAGGTCCCCCAATCAGATGCCCTGTATAAGATTTATTGTCAAGAAGCATTGTTACGACAAATAAATTATCTACCAAATACAAATTTCCTTACGTTTTGTGCCAAGTTTATAAACTTACACACTCTAAAATGAGGTAAAAGCACATTTAGAAACGAAATTATCACGTAAAAAGTTCCATAACACTGCAGATGTGCAACAAAAGCTATGATGGATGACTATCATGAGCACTGTGTGGAAATATTTTTAAGACAAAATGCATGAAGAAAAAAATTAAAATCAAAGACAAAGATCTGATTCAATGTTTCTGTTTCACACTTTTACATGTGAATTCACTTTAACTCTTATTGAGTTCCAGTGAACTTTGACCTCTGAAAAGAAAAGGTTTCATGACTTTGCATCTGCAGAGACAAAATACTTTTTTTTTTTAAATGTGGGTGTTTTTGGCGTTCATGGTTAAAAACGAGCGAGAAAGGGTTAAAAGCTGAACTAGAAGTTTGTGACAAGATGCTGAATGGTCCAGCTCTGCCCGCTGCAAGGCTGAATGAGGAGTTGGTAGTTAGCGTTTTCCCCCTGAGCGATCTCAAGACATCTGTCGGTTGCTTTGTTCCTGATTGCTTGACCCTGAGGAGGTTTGATAAGGAAATAGGGTAGATAGTTTAGAATATAATTATTCACCTGAGAATGACAACTGTTGCCACTTTGATCTCTCTTAGAGTCCCACCTGTTTGAAGTCCCACTGCAGGTGTAATTTGTTTAGTTTTGCCATGACGCAGTCCTGCAGGGTGGGAAGGCTTCCAGCTCCGGGATCCACCAGGCAGCGGTTACTGTTATATTTGTGAGATTTAAGGCCTCCTATGATGATTTGATTCTCTGTGTTGTAGTAACAGTGCTGGTTCAAGAAAAAGAGATGAGTTAGGATGAAAGAATTATCATGTTCTGTATCTATATTTGTGTTGTTTTCAAACATCACCTGCGGTTCTTGGAAATGGCACTCATACAAAACTGGGATGTTTCCTGGAAGGGGTCCCTGATCCAAACAGTACGTCGTAAAGAACGCATTCTGCAACTTCAGCATGGAAAAAAAATGTGACCCAGTCTTATTTTACTTCAAGATTCTTTTGCTAAACTGTGAAAATATCTCAGGCTCATTTATTTGCTTGACAAATGAAATATATTTCTTACCACACCGTACCCCAAGATGTTATCCCAAGTTTCCAGACTTGGATAGACGTGGTCCATGTACCACTTGAAAGGTTTACATTGCATTTTTTCTCTGAGTTTTCTCCTCTCTGACACATCACCTATGTCAATTCCATGGTCCTGTGTACAGATAGTGAAGGATGCATAAAGAGTACAGAATCTAGTTTAAATATCTGTATTTATTTAAACAATCAGTCAAAAATGATTTTTTTAGGGATTTTTGAGCCAGAGATGTCTTTGTTACATGTTGGAATATGTGCTCTCAAATAAATGAATTATTGTGCAATGTTAGTCAAATTTTGGAAAGGCAA
Source organism: Cynodonichthys magdalenae (assembly GCA_031762555.1). NCBI lineage: Eukaryota > Metazoa > Chordata > Actinopteri > Cyprinodontiformes > Rivulidae > Cynodonichthys > Cynodonichthys magdalenae. The sequence continues at coordinate 9,334,793 of JARVJO010000002.1, read as the reverse complement.
ACAATTTGTTACCTATTTACTGGAATGTGTTTTCTGGTTTAGAAAATCAGGTAAAAATGCGACAAGTATAAAAAAGCCCATGACTCACAGCCCCCAGCCGCTAGGCTTTCAATGAAACATCAGGTTTTACATTTACTGAAATCAAACCAACCTGAAGAGGAACGTTCCAGGCAATAAACACATTCTTCTTGTACTCATCCAACCAAATCTCAGAAACCCTCAAAGCGTTTCTTCTCATGGAAGGGTTGAGATCAGGGGCGTACGGTTTATGCGCCCTCTCGATGTGAGCTATCCGAGAGCAGGGCACAATCTCCACGCTCCCTCCACACAGCCACACCTGAGGAGCCAGGACACGGGTCAGAGGTCATGAGGGATTCTTGTACCAAAGCTCTTTATTGCAGCTCGTATTTGCTGCACTCACGCGAATCCCGAGTTCAACGTTTTCCCCTCCGTAAACTGTCATTCCACTGTCGAGGCCACCAATTTCCCCCAGGAAAGACCTGTCTGCTGCAAAGATTCCCATAACAGAAGGACTCCTGCATGAAACAGACATCACTGATACAGCTGTGCCTACCATTTAAATAAAACAGACACTGCCCAAACATAAATACTTTATATTTCATCTTATGAGCATTCATTTTATATTGAGCTCCAAAAGGTGAGTTTACAATAATCTATTATAATTTTTCCCATACTTCCCAGGTTGTGATCCATCATTCATCATCAACCAGTCGGGATTGAAGGACTCATACATGCACCACAGCTCCCAGTCAAAGCCGTGAGCGAACGGGATATATTTTTCCACATGCAGATCATCAAAATGGACCTTATCAAAGACAGGAGACACCACAACAGTTCTGTCAGCTTTAATCCTGGCCAGCAAAGGTTCTGCCCTGCAGACGATAGCATGAGAGGTGTTAGTTAAGATTGTATTTTTATAACTTTAAATAACTTAACAATAAGCGTAAGTATAATCAGTGCTGTTTTCTTCATACCATCCTTGTGTAGCTTCAATATGAGCATCCAAAATAACCACGACATCAGCGGTGGCGTGCTCCCAGCCTGTGATCCTGGACTGGGACAAACCCATTTGTTTTGTATGCCAAACTCTCTTTATGAGTCCAGGTCTTTCTCTGTGGATCTGATCCATGTAGTCTGCCAACGGTTGCCCAAGATCATCTGTAAAATAATAATTTTAATTTTTTTTATGAAAATGTAGTGTGAAAGGCTGAGTGCTGATGTTTGCTGAAGAAGCTGGATCTTATGGCTAAAAAAAAACAAAACTGCACACTGGCTAAAATGAACAGACAACTAGTTTAAAAAGTATTGAAACAAAATGCAAGCTAAAAGCTAACATTCATAAAATGCTAAATAAAACCTAGGAGTCACAAAAAGCTAGATAGAAATGGCAAAAACGTGTTAAAATATATCGCCAGCTCACAACAAACATCATCTCAGGGCACTTTTACAAGCTAAAACAAGCAACATGCTACAGTGCATCACAAAAATGAGTACACCTCTCACATTCCTGCAGATATTTAAGTATATCTTTTCATGGGACAACACTGACAAAATGACACTTTGACACAATGAAAAGTAGTTTGTGTGCAGCTTATATAACAGTGTAAATTTATTCTCCCCTCAAAATAACTCAATATACAGCCATTAATGTCTAAACCAACAGCAACAAAACTGAGTACACGCCTTAGTGAAAGTTCCTGAAGGGTCAATATTTTGTGTGGCCACCTTTATTTACCAGAACTGCCTTAACTCTCCTGGGCATGGAGTTATCCAGAGCTTCACAGGTTGCCACTGGAATGCTTTTTCACTCCTCCATGACGACATCACAGAGCTGGTAGATATTTGAGACCTTTGTGCTCCTCTACTTTCCGCTTGAGGATACCCCAAAGATGTTCTATTGGGTTTAGGTCTGGAGACATGCTCGGCCAGTCCATCACCTTTCCCCTCAGCCTCTACGTTTGTTTGGGGTCATCACCATGCTGGAACACTGCCCTGCTACCAAGTTTCTGGAGGGAGGGGATCAAGCTCTGCTTCCGTAATTCACAGGACATATTGGAGTTCATGTGTCCCTCGATGAAATGTAACTCCCCAACATCTGCTGCACTCATACAGCCCCAGACCATGGCATTCCCACCATCATGCTTGACTGTAGACATCACACACTCTGTACTCAGTACTCTCTGTACTCCTCACCTGATTGTTGCCACACATGCTTGAGACCATCTGAACAAAACAAATTAATCTTGGTCTCATCAGACCAAAGGACATGGTTCCAGTAATCCATGTCCTTTGTTGACATGTCTTCAGCAAACTGTTCGCGAGCATTCTTCTGTAAAGACTTCAGAAGAGGCTTCCTTCTGGGGTGACAGCCATGCAGACCAATGTGATGTAGTGTGTGGCGTATGGACTGAGCACTGACAGGCTGACCCCCCACCTTTTGGAGGGAAAATACCTTTTGAGGGGAGAATAAATTTACACTGTTATATAAGCTGCAAATAGATTACTTTTCATTGTGTCAAAGTTTCATTTTGTCAGTGTTGTCCCATGAAAAGATATACTTAAATATCTGCAGGAATGTGAGGGGTGTACTCACTTTTGTGATACACTGTAGTTAAAAGCAGCTAAAATTATAGCTAAAAGTCACACTAGGCTGACTAAAAGATAAAACTTGGAAAAGGTTAACTAAAGCCCTAAAGAATGACTGAAAGCTAAAAAAGTATCTAAAAGCTAACTAAAAGTAGCAAAAGGCTAACTAAAAGCAGAACAGTAGCTAAAACCACAGTAGCTTTAGACAAAAAAAACAAAAAAAAGCAGGCAGCTGAAGCAGATTATATTTGTAAAGAAAGTTAAACATTTTGAACGTGTTTATATATAAATGGTCAATAACACAAAATACGCAAAAATAATTAAATTGCAAAAAAATGTACAGAAAAATAATGATAATTTATAAAACAGGAAAATAATTCCACACAAATAGTTGCAGAAAACCCCTAAGAGCGACATAAACACTGTGTGTAACTCACTGTAAGTACTGTGGTCATCCACCAGAATGATCTCCTGCAGCAGGTGTTCTGGAGTGTGGCTGATGACGCTTCGTATCGCCCTCTTTATGATAGAAAGAGCTTCGTTTACGTAGATCAGCACCACGCTGATGCTGGGTAAGTCTTTAGGATAATTCTTCACCAGACATCTAAATGGTGAGAAATGATGAGTTATGCTTCAGAAGGTAAAACTTTTATTGTTTGTTCCTTTCAGACAGTTTTACCTGGAGTCTCTCGTATCTGGAAGCTTCCGGTCAAGTGGGATCTGGTTACTCAGGAAGGCATTGTATCCATAAAGCTGAAACAGAGCTTCGGCCTCTTTCTGCTCCTGTTCTGACAGACCATCTCCCCACTTTGTAAACAGGTAGGAGTCTGGATATAACTTGGGCACCACAGGTTTGTTCTGTTTTTCTTGTTTTCCTTGGTCCACATCATGAACGATTGTTTCAGTTGATTTCTTCTGGCCATTTTTCTCCAACAACTTTGCTTTTGAGAGAGTTTGAAAAAGAATGGTCACATTTCATATAACCACATTTTGGCATACAACATAATAATGCTTTAGGCCTACTCTAATCTTAATTAATCTTAATATAACCATTTTTTAGCAGATTAAATAATACTATACTGATAATTAAATTTCTATTAAAAAATGTCTGTATTTGGTGATTACAGGCAGAGTCTTACATATTATTTATAAACCCCAAGATTAAAAAATCTTATTGAGTATGCTGTTCTGAAAATCTAACATTTTTATTATTACTATTTATTTTTTTATTTGTTTCATTAAAACAAAGTAAATTCTATATACAATAGATGAAAAAAAAATACAAATAAAATGAAGGGCAGCAGAAAGAAGAAAAACATCTTATATCTGCCCAAGAATAAATTCAAACAATAGTAATTTACAAAAAAACCAAAATGAAACAAAAAACAAAAACAACATGAAATCATTCTCAAACAACAATTTGTATAGATACACATTATTTCATATTTCTTAAACAAACCAACTTTTATCAATTGTTATTATGGAACACCAAAATGTTCATAAATAAACAAATAAATAAAATATTATTAAACAAAGTCATGCTGCTGAAGTGTCACTATATTAATAAGCCACTGGTAGAAACCACCATTATGAAATAAAATAGGACTTTGTAAAAAGGACATTTTGGAACAAAAACTGATGGAATGAAATACAAATATCTCAAAAATATATTATAATATTCTGAAATAACAATAGCAATAAATAATTTCTATTAATAAACACATTTTTAACAGAAAATGAAAAGTTTTTGTTATAACATTAGAATTTTAAATACATTCAGTTATTCCACAATTATGTTGTCACATTATATATTTATCTATTATTTAATAAGAAAGATACTTATTTCATAAAGTTTTACTTATTTAATTATGAACATTTTGGGGTTCCATAATATTGAGAGCTACACACAGTATATCAGAAGGTAAATAGTATAAGTCTTGCTGGTTAAATGTCTTCTTCAACAAACTCACCATACATGTGATTTTTTTTTTTATTAATTATGGCTCAATCGCTACATAAACAACAAAATTAAATAAACTGTTTCATTCAAAATGTAGTTAAATAAAATAGTCTCTTATAAAAAGTTGTAAAATGTTACTCACCCAGCTTATTTAGAGTCTGCTCAATCCTGTCCAGTTTTCTGATCACAACTTTCTGATCTGTGGCTCCTTCTGGAAAAGATTTCTTTACTCTCCAACTCACACTCATTGAGATAATTATGTAGATCGACAATAAAATAGCTCCAATTATTCCAACTCGTATAAATGCCTTCATTGTGGTTTCTCATAAAAAGTAAAAGTAATTTTCTTGTCTTCGCCTTAAAGCAAGGTTTCAACAGAACAAGCTGGACAATAAAACATCTTATCTTTAAAGATAACGTTTCATGCCATGCGCACTTTGACACGAGCAAAGTATATTTCATTTTTTGTATTTGTATAAGAGTCTTGTTTTGAAATAAATGTCACAAAAAAAATTAAATGACCTCATTTAGTTTTAAATGATAAAATCTCAATAATTCACTGATTTTAAGATGAAGATAAACAATTTTACTAAACATAATTCAAAGTAAAAATTGTCCGCTGGATAGTTTTTGTGTACATTAGAGCCTTTGCAATCAGGGTCGAGTTACAATATATTTATATCACTATATATTTATTAATGGCCCAACATTCCTTTAAAGAATGCACATTGACTGCTGCTTTTATCAGAGTTCCACAGTTTTACAGATCATAAATAAGTTGCACTTATTCAGGTCAAACCTTGAAAATAAAATAATCTTTTGCAATATTGAAAGATGTCACACTCAAGTATGTGTTGTTAATGACTCGGATATTTGAGTTAAAGCTATTTTTGTACTTTTAAGATGAGTTGGCTGTCAGCCATATTGAACAGGGCAGACTCCAAAATTCATCACCTTTAAATAGATGTCTATGATTACTTTGAGCTTTAATAAAATTTAACAAATAGTTAGATGACATAGGCTAATCAGACATCATTTCTCTGCTTTCACTTTCACCTTCTAATAGTAAAAAGTTTTTATTTTTGTGGTTCGGTGATCATTTACAACCTCTTAAAATGAACTAAATGTAGTTAGTGGGCAACATTCAGGAAACCGTTACGTGAGAAAATGAATCTCTCTGATTGGTTGATGCGACGCGTCGAGCAACAAAAGTTCAGTTTTGAACTCGAGCGTTGGCTGTTTTTCCGCGAGACCCCTAGACGCGCGTCCACCATTGACTTTGCATGTAAACCGGCTGCTCAAAACGTGTTCCGTGTGAACCCAGCTTTATATGATTTAGTTAGGTTTGTATTAAAAATAAGCCTTATTTTAATCAGATTGTATTCAAATATGCAAACACACACAAAAAAACCAAACCAAACCACCCTTTGAAGATAATTATTTATGTACAGACTATAGTTAAAGACAAACATCTTAGGGTGACTGCTCCATGTGAAGTTTAATAGGTGACAGTCTTGGCGGGCTTCGTCTCCTCCACTGCAACTTCAAGGTAACGAGATCGGCGGTGGCGACGCAGAATCTCAATCGCCCTCTGTTCTACGGGGGAAGCAGTGATCCCGAGATCCTCCAGACCAGGAAGTCCCGGGTACTTCATGTCTGTTATGTGAAACTGCAAAAGGAACGAACAAACACCGTGTTTCAATCGCAGCTACAGAAACGTTTTAGTGCAGAGCTGATTGAATTGATTCACAATGTGTGATAAAGTTCTTCAACCCAGTTTGTTTCCTTTTGTTATCTTACCCTGTCCACTTTGTCTGGAGTTGTCCAAGGTTGAAATGGGTTCATGGCAAAAATTTTTGCAATCAGGCTGAGGAGAACAAAAAAAAAGGCATTTGTCAGAGCAGGAAATGCAACAGGAGCATATTCTGATGAACAGTTGGTGTAATGTTTGTGTGATGGCTGTACATCTACAGAAGCAGCTGAATAAACATGCTGGACAGCCATTTAAACATCTTTGTTTTGCTCCTATTGTGGGTTCTGCTTTATACAGTTTAGGAACACAATGTTCATAAAAAAAAAAAGTATAAAGTGCTTACTGGTAGAGCGGGCGAGGCAGACTGTAGGCAACAAAAGGTCTGTGTGCTACTGCATAAATGTACTCCACCAGGTCATGAAGGAGGTAACGGTTGGGACTTCACAAAAACACACAAAAAAACATTATTTTCTCAGTCCTTTAAATGTGTGATACAAAGAGCTGACATGAAATAAGGAACACAAATACAATGCATAAAGTACTATTTGGTCATTTCTCCTTAGTCCAATATGACATATGCACAGAAGCTCAGCCAATAGGAACTTGTTTTTAAGAAACCTCTTAAATCTCCCAGTCTTTTGTACTTTGATGATCACATTTCAGTACTGGCACTTAAACTGAATTATTATTTTTTTTAATTATATTTATGTTAATGAGCTGCCTACTTACCCCACAAGTGCATATGTCTTTCCAATAGCATCAGGGTCTTTTATAGCATTGACAATGGCTTTGGCCACATCCACCACCTAGACAAAAAAAAACTCTGTTGTTGGACTTACTTGATAGACAACTAAGTTTGAATAATTTGCTAATATCTACAACACAAGTTAACTTGTTTGTTCAGTGTAAAACGTCAGACATTATTTGCAGACAGAAACTCCTCACTACTAAACTGTATTGCTGTATAACTATGTTGCATTTGTTGACCAAACATACACAAACAGGTTGTTTCACTGTCTTCTTTCCCAGGGCTATAAGTGGAACAGCATTGCTGAACCAGCGCATGTCTGAAAAAAGGAATGAAGTGACAGGAAATATCTGGTTAATTATCAAAACAAACATTTCCAACATAAAACACACAAGTGGCTAAAATAAAGTGAGTAAAACGTTGTGTTTATGCCACATTCCAACACACAATGATCTTACTTGCAAAATAGTTGAAGAAAGCGTCCTCTCTCCCAAACATCTCAGATGGCTTCATGATAATAGCTTCAGGGAACTCTTCTCTCACTGCTTTCTCCCCTACAGCCTATATTAAAGGATGATACATACATGAACACCTTTACCTTTAAAACTTGTTTAACACTTGTAACTCCAGTTTAACTGGCAGAGAAATATTTGTACTTTTTGTCCTGGAACAGTCTGCTACCTTATTTCTCAGGTACTTGGAGGGACTGCGGATATCAGCATTGAGGTGCGACACATGAATAAATTTTGAGACCCCAGCTTCTCTCGTTGCCCTGGCGAGCTGTTGAGGGATGGTCACAAAGGTATCTTCAAAGCTATAGTTTCTTTATTCAAAAAACAAACAAACGTTAAAAAGGAAATTGATAAAATTCAGATCTACATAAACTACAACAGGTGCCTGTTTTCCAAAGTACCCCACCTCGTTTCCCATTCTTTGCCCACCAGATTGATGACCACGTTAGAGAACTCTACAGCTCGTTTGGTGGAGTCTTGGTCCCTTGCGTCCCACTCCTTCCACACACAAAGAGCAAATATAATGAAACTATTATTTGCTTAAAGCCTTAAGCTCAGCTAACAAGTGCTGACATTTCTGTGAGTAGAAAAGAGAAATGTGTTTATAAGCAATTTACCAGAAAAGTGAGCTGCCCAAGATCACCCATAGGCCTCAGGTACATGAGGTCATATTGATCACAGCGATAAGGAATTATAACCTGAGTGCCAATCCGAGCTGCAAAACAGTACAACATTCACTCAACTTTAATATTATGTTTTCACTGTATATTATGAAAGTCTTTCTTTCCACTTTTTTTTTTAAATTTTGGAAACTCACTCAGCCTATTAACCACGTATCGACCCAGGAAGCCGGTGGCACCAAAAACTGTGGCTGATATTCCACTGGATGACAGGCGGCCTCCTCTCCCTTTGGGGATGAGCGCATGATGCAGTTTCCTCTGCTGGACCGCAGTGCCAGATGCAGCCAATACAGCAGGAGAACAGCTGCCTGTCGAGGAGGGATATCAGTTATGCTTCATCAAAAAGTATTTGCTGCTAAATGTTATTTTAGTTTTGTTTAGTCGCACTTTACATATGATGTCGTTGTTGATAAAATGCATGCATTTTCTGCACAAAACAACGAGGACAGACACGTTAACCCTTGTTAACTTATCTGATGTGTAATGCAGTCATATAATCTTGTAACAAAATAAAAAAATATTAACCCTTATTCCTCGCAGAACGAAAATAAACAAACAAATGCAACCACTGCTGAAGCTAGCGGATAATTAGCAGCTGGGCCTGTTAGCAACAAGGTCACCCAGATGGGAGTCTGGTTTGTGTTAGTTTGTGTGTTCAAGTGCTAAATATATATACACATAGAGTTATACTATTGAACTGAAAGGCATAAGTCGGGTTGTAATTCTTGCTGTAAAATTACTCACTTGAAATCTTCGAAAGGACACCAGCAGGACGGCTAAACAATATTACCGCCGCCATCTTTGCTACTACGGCAGCCGCTTCGGACAAAATAAAGATGCAAAGTAGTTCGCGTATTTGTGGCAAACAAAAACATCAAAATGGAGCTTGGTTTGCCAACAAAAATAAAAAAATATATATTTATTTACACGAATAAAAAGTTTATGAAATATGGCTAAAAAATAAAAACAAATTAAACAGTCAAAAGAAAACTATAGATAAAAAATATGCATAATAAATGATTCCTAAATGAGTGACCGGCAGGATTTCCTATCGTGGGTCAGTTATGCTGTTTAACACTGATTTATTATAGACTGCAGTTGATACACAAAAAATCACTGTACTTTAACTTTTAAATAAAATACTGATAAATCAATTGCAATGTTTGTTTTAACACCAAATGCACATTTGTTTGGACAAAATATTTTGGTATGGTATTACTTTACAAACATAAATAATTTATGGCCCCCTCTGCGCGGGGGGGGGGGGGGGGGGGGGGGGGGGGGGGGGGGGGGGGGGGGGGGGGGGGGGGGGGGGGGGG
>JARVJO010000002.1:9298143-9325204 GCA_031762555.1 Cynodonichthys magdalenae | reverse complement strand
ACCCCCCCCCCCCCCCCCCCCCCCCACACACACACACACACACCACCACCTAAAACAAAATGAATATTTCTAGCATATCATTGAGCTTATAAGAATAAGAAAAAAATAATCTTTTCATCTTTCTTTATCTAATATTTTACCTAAACTATTTTATCTAATATTGTACATTTGTTATTACATTGTTGAAACTGGTCTATTTTAATTTACATAGCTTCCTGTTGACATTACCTGAAGTTACTGTTGAATTATTTTGTTGATTTACTACTGATGTATATTGTTCACGGTCCACAGCTTTTCCTCTCACTCTCTCAGCAGCTGGTCAGCCACAGTAAAGATCCGGAAACTTCATGACTATAGGTGAGAAGAGCTTTGTCCTTCATCTCAACCCTTCTTTACCATGACTGACCTAAGCAACACCATCATTACTGAGGGAGAGGCTTTGTTTTGTGATCCGTCTCTCGCTCCATTCTCACCTGTGAAATCTCCAAAGTTAATGGCTCTTAAGTCTCTGTCACACTGTAATGTTTTAGACAACTTATGCCAACTTATGCAAATTTTAAAGATGTATGTTGAAGATGGAATAAAAAAATCAAGTGGAAGCCCCTTTTAGGCATGTACATACTGTAACGCTAACAAATTGATCAAATATAAAACTTTTAATACAAATTTAGACATAAAAAGTTTCATAAGTTGGCATAAGTTGTCTGAAATGTTATAATGTGACAAGGCCTTTAGTAAAAAACAAAGTCCTGAAAATGCAGTTTAATATCAGATTGATTTCCTGAACACAAACATTTAAATAAAAAAAAAAGATAAGGAATGATCCAATACAAATACATTTTGAAACATTTATTTCAGAATAAAATACATAAAACTTTTACTTTTTACTCATATAACTCAGCTACAATTTGTCTTCTCAGAGTTTCCTCTTAGCTAACACAGAGAGGGCACAAGACTGTCTTTAATTTAAATAGAACGTTTTTAGAAAAAAAATCTGTTATAAAAATCAGGATTATAACTTCTCTTTGATCAGTAACATCAGTTACGTTTGTGTAAGTTAAAAAGGTGTGACCCAAATTCTGTTGGGAAAGTAAGCAGCAGCTTCTAAGCCAAGTGTTGCCTCACTAATAAAGTGCAAAATTTCTAATACTGCAAGGCACAAACTATCAATGTTAGGACTGTCTTTTTGGATCAAAATACAATATATATTAGAAGTAACAGACGTAAAAAACGATTTCATTCAGTAACAAGTAAAACCTTGTCTAAATTCTCAACAAATTTTAAAATATGTCTGTAGTACATATGTATAAGAAAAGACAAGAAATGTACAATAAATTCTATTATAAATACATTTTTATGGTGTGTTTAGTTAAAGCTGCTCAAGACTCAGCAATATTTCACAATAAATGAGGGAAAAACAGTAATAAGTACTGCATGTCATCAACTTGATTCACAATAAAAATGTATGTGAAAACTATTATTTTGTTGTAAAAAAAGCATTTGGCTCAGCCTAAATGCAATCAGTCCAACAAATATTAACAATATATCTTGAAGAAATTATTGATGCAAAAACTGATTTTATGAAAACTCTAACCAGGCTTTTTTTCCATTTAGCTGTTTTTATGAATTTATTTAGATTTTTGATTTGTGTATTTTATTTGTTTTCTATTTTATATAGTACTTATTTTGTTTTTTAAATGAAAGGAAAAAATGTAATAAAAAAAAAAATTAAACTTAAGATTTTCAATGCACAGCAAAGACTGGATTCAGTAATGCAGAAAAAAACATCAGCAGTTTTTATGTGGCAGATTGTTCGGTGTCTTTAACGTGACAGAATATGATCAAATTCTTGCAAATCAACTCGCATCACAACTCCATTAAAAATACAAATGATTTCACTGTCTAAAAAAGCTTCACAAAACAAAGAACAATGAACTGTAACTGTGAACTTGAACTAATAGAGTGTTTCCCTCTTTACTGATGATCAGATGATCTTCTGTATGTCGATGTTTTAAAATCAATAAATCATCCCTTTCAGCTCTCAACCACGACACGTTTGACCTCTTTCCTCCAACATCACATATGACCATTTTAGGGCTCTTTATTCTTTTATTGACAGTCCAGAGTCAAACAAATGCAGCTTTTTCTGTCTCTCATTTTTCCCACTCTTTGTGAATGCAACATGATTTCCTCAGATGGTTCAGGTGCTACCACTGAGGAGGCTCCTGGCTGTCTTTCCTCTCTTTGCTCATTTCCTCTTGAGGTTTGATGATGATGTGAATGGGCCTCTCTCTGCTGCCTTCTTGCTTCTGCGTATTTATGACTTCATCCTCGCACACCTCCTCCTCCGCCGAGGCCCCGATTGGCCGCAGACGCTCGACAGAAACCATCTTTGTTCCAGTTGATGAACTGTCCCTCTTAAGTTTGTCCTTACTGCTGTTTTCTGAGCTGGTCTTCTCTGCTGCATGATTAAAACCAAGAGGAGTTTATTATAATCGTGTTTTGGTAAAACATATCAGAATGGTGCACTTTTGTTTTATGCTTAAACATGCAAGCCTAATGAACTCTCACCAAGCTTACTGTTAGCTTGTTTGTCTGTGTTGGTGGAACTGTCTGTGGTTTTCTTGACTGTAGGCTTGGTTCTGGGTCGGACTTTGTTGAAATTTCCTTCCAGAATCCACTGGTGCTGTAATCCCTCATCAGGGTTCAGGCGTTTAGCTGGATCCCAACTGAAAAATATATAAAGTATATTAAAAACAACAGATCTTCAAAACTCAAAGTAAAAATGTAAAACTTTAAAAGTCAAAGCAACACAAATAAGTTGAGTTTAAAGATAGTTTTGCAGAACTGCTCAAACATACTCGAGGCATCGTTGGATGAAATCTAAGAACAAAGGATCGTTAGTTTTCAGAGCAGCTGACAGCTCTATGGAGTTGGGTTTCCGCTTCTTCCCTTTGCTGTTAGTGATGTTCCTCGGGTTTCCTTTGGAGTCTGCATATAAAAATGCAAGCAAACGTCAATAAATTGTTTGCTGTGTAACCTCCACATGGACAAAAAACTGCACTAAAAGCTCTGAATCAAAGTAAACCTCTCACCAAAGAACAACTTCCTCCTTGATGCTGATTGAACAAAATCATTTGGCGGCATTCCAAGAACCTGCAGGATAAAGACATCAGAACTCTTTAAAACACTGAAGCAGAAACCAACCATGTTAGAAGGTCTTAATCATCTAGTTTAGCTAGTTTCCGATGCCACACCTCCATTATGCACGCTATCTGCTCCACTTCACTCTCTCCTGGAAAGAGAGGATAGCCGGTGTAGAGCTCAGCGAGGATGCAGCCCAGACTCCACATGTCGATGGCCATGCTGTAAGGGTGGCCTAGTATGACCTCAGGGGAGCGATAGAAGCGACTCTGGATGTAGGTGTACACTAAAGGAAGTGAAAAGTAAAGAAAAAAGCAAAGAGAAACAGAGAAGATGCATTCAGGTATTTGTGTTGATAGAAATATAATTGGCAACCTCATTAAAATGTAGTTCTGTCTACATCGTACCCCTCTGTTGTTCATAGCAGCTTGATCCAAAATCAACCACCTTGATGTTCCCTGGTCCTCGCTGAGAGAGAAGAATGTTCTCCTGAATTATAATCAAACATTCAAAAAGTGCAGTTACAGTGTCTGTCCACTAGATGGTGCTCAACATAAAGGTTTTTAAGCAAGGCAGAGAGAATCAATGCACAGATATGAACCATAAGTGTCAGAGAGTTCCGTCATTTATTTTCTACAAACAGACTTTTTGTATGACAGGGACAAAGATGAACGTCCGTACCGGCTTGAGATCGCAGTGGATGATCTTCTCCCTGTGCAGCATCTGCAGACACCTGAGAAGTGCGTGGGTGAAGCGACGAATCAGAGCCAGACTGAAGCCCTGGAAATTGTTCTTTTTGATGAGCTCGTACAAGTTAACCCTGTAAAACCAGACAAACAAAGAATATTTATAATCTTTTATTTTCTCTGCCTGTCGGATATTTTGAACAAAGGGGAAATGAAGCTAATCTATATAAAGACGTGCTATTTCAAAAATAAGATATGAAGGCTAAATTTGATGTCACTTAACACCCACAATGAAACGCTGACTTGCTGTCAAGCACATACTAGAAAATAACTCATGATTGTGCCAACTTTCACAGAGCGACAGATACAGAGTGTTTCCTCTTGATATTTCTTGCTGCTTGTGGTGAGCATAAACTTCTTTATAGGATGTAACGGGATCTTTCACACCATGAAGCAAGATGGGGGAAGAGATAGGGCCCTGATCTGGAACTTAACTAAAGGATACGATGACAGTAATATAAGACAAGGTGCAAGTCCAAGTTGTCCCCTAAAGGTCATTCAGCCAGACAGACACAAAATGACGCCCCCTCAAATAGAATATGTGACGATTATTCTGAAACTTTAATGACTACAGATACAATCACTCCACTCTCGCGTAAGTTAAGTGTCAGCAGTGGCAGAGACAGGTGAGAAGCAGCGTTCTCACCCAGCTGTTGTACCAGGTAAAAGTGACGCACCTTCAATTAGAAAAATCAATTATTCAGTTAAGTGTTTACACAGAGCCCTGCTCGTTCACACGCTGGATGTTTGTGAGCGTACTAACCCCAGGAGCTCGAAGGAGATGCAGAGGTGGTTGCGGAAGTAGAAGTACTCCTTCATGTGAATGACGTTGTGTAGATTGTCTTTGTCTTTCTTCTTTATCACTTCCAGGATCTTCAGCTCAACCAAAGCCTGGTGGTGAAACCTGTTGACACATTTGTGAGTGTTGAAATCCTGATAATTCACCAAAAATATATTTTTGAATGAAATAATCTAGAATTAAAAACCAGAGTTCTTCTACTAAAAAAAAAATGTACTGTTAAAGAAAAAACAATCACTTTTTAGCAGGAACAGGAAGTTTCCTGAAGCGGCGCCGCAGCATTTTACACCTTTTTGTTTTCTGCATTATTGAAGGAGGGGTAAGGCCCAAATAGTCCCAGATCTAACTAACAGCACTCGAGCATTTGTGGCCAATAAACCCTCAGTAAGGAAGTACAGGTAAGATAACACCACATGGCACCAACTTCCACACAGCTAAATCCGAATTGGCACACTCATAAAATGTAAACCGATCACAGTGCCGGCATGTGGAAAAATCTTACAACACTCCTTCTGATCTCAAATAAATGCCTAAAGATTACTCCCTACAAATAATAAATGATTCATTCTTTCGCAGAGGTATAGCATGGTTTAAAAGCAAAAAGTTAAAATATTCTAAGTAAATTATTCCAGGATGGTTTTAGGAAAATTTAAATAAAGAGATGAAGCCTGCACCTTTTCTTATTGCGTATCATCTTTATGGCTACAAGTTCATTGGTCTTGTGGTCCAGGCATTTTAGGACCTGCCCAAAGGAGCCTTTCCCGATCACTTCAAGAACTTCAAACCTGTATGCAATGTGATCGTGCAGCACCTGGAAGAAAACAGGAAGAGCACTGAATATTAAGCAGTATTACCGGAATACTAATTATCTATAGTTTTTTATTATTTGCTTCATCCTGGTTAAATATCAAACAGATCTGCCAAAATCTGCCTAATTGTATTTTAAGTACTTTAGTAGATTAAATCACAAACATGGTTACCAAAGTGGGCACAAAGCTAGTTGAGATACGGGGGGGCTATGAGATAATGTGCATGGCCAAATTTGCAAATTGTGCTCGCCAAAATAAGCCATGATTTTAAAATATTGTCTTTCCAAAGACTGTTGCTCAGCTTGTTGGTCACAAATACTTAAAATTCAGTGAAGCTACAATAAAAAAGTGATTTTTCTGACAATGAGTCAAGTTTGAGTCACTAATTTGTCTCAGAAAATTTCAGTCTAGAGATAACTTTACTGTTACAAGGAAAAACAAAAACATTTTGAAAATACATTTGAATTATTATAAATGTGTTTTTGTAGCTTTCAGTGCAACACGATAATATCATATTTACAAAGTAATTATTGAGCTGAATTGGTTTTGCTGTAAGTGTCAGTCACAGCTGTGACAGCAAGCTGAGCCTCTAAAGACACATGAGAGTCTGAATAATAGTCAGTCAATCAGCCTTAAACAGCTCATTCATTACAGCTGCTCCACTGGCACAAAACTGCCAATCAGATAACAAATTCATAGAAGACACTTAAGCCTGCTGTTTCAGGGTTTGTGACCTCAGTCAGGTTTATTGTTTATTCAACAACATTTTTGGAATCAGCTGCTCGATTGAGGTCATGTGAAGGCGTCTGGTCACATGATTTATCAGTCGTCTTGTAAGAAGGCATGAAGTGAATATCTTTACTTTAAAATGGCAAACTGACAGAAACGGATATGATTCTAAGATTCTGAATTCTGAAATTCTGAGAAACAAAGTCAGAATTCTGACTTTGATCTTCTGACTTTAATCTCAGAATTTTGAGATCAAAGTCAGAATTCTGACTTTGATCTCAAAATTCTGAGATTAAAGTCTGAGTTTAATGTCAGAAAAGTGACTTCTGACAAAAAAAGTCATAATTCTAAAATTTTTTTCAGAGTTCTGAAAAAAAGTCAGCATTCTGAGAATAAAGTCAGAATTCTAACTTTTTTCTCTTTTGCAGATTTCATTTATATCGTTAAAAACAAATGGAGCAAAATCTACGAGACCATCAACAAACCCCTTTAATTATTGAAGAGCTTACCCGGACGTAGCTCCCGTGCTCGTCATCATATCCGTTGTTTTGCGCTGAACCTTGGGAACCCTCGATTTTCTGGGACCCCAGACCCAAGAACCAGACCTCTGCGTAATCGTTGATTTCTTCTTGCTCAAAATCTGTCATGCGCTCTTTAAAATTGTTTATTGCCTCTGCAACAGGAAGTTAGAGGAGTACAAGATGAGTCACTGTTGTGTCGATGAAGCCAAATGCAGAGGATTGTGAGTGGTTATTTTATAATGCCAACATGTTATTTTGAGTTCGTCAGGAGAAAATATTACATGTGAACACCTACAATAAACTGAGTGTGAAATCGCATTTCCAAGCCAAGGAGATTATGTTACATTGTGATCCGTGCAAACGTACCTGTAGGAGACATGGGTAACCTTTGACCTTCGTACGCCTTCTCCGTCTCCACTTTGTTGCTGAAATTCTTGCTGTTGCGAGAAACCGGCACTTTATCCATTGCTGTGCCAAACCGCATATTGAACTGCTCTGTTTGCTTTGGCCTCTCAACCTGGTTAAAAAAAGGCAGAATTCATTTATAGTATCAGTAAAAACTACAACTGTGAAGCAACATTTATAGTTTTTGTTTTTCTCAGTGATTCATGAAAAATGATACAAAATAATAAACAAATCGAGGGTCTCACTGTGTTTGTCTGATAATTGTGTTGACCCCCTTTGTTGGCGATTTGGGGCAGGATGCTGTCGGACTGCTGGTGCTGGTTTTTGGCGTTGCTGACCACCACCTGGACCACCGGTGGCTCAAGCTGAGGCAGGGTCCCCACACCAGAGACAAACTTCTGTGAGAGGAAATTAGAGGATCACAAAAGGATTCAGTTTACTAAATAACTAAGAAACGAAGAAATTGTTGAATTTTTTTAGGGACGGTTTTAAAAGCATTTTGTTTTGTTGGATCAGAGTTTCTCCTAAGTTTTGGTTTCCCTGTCTACACGCAGGCTCAGGTGACCAAGATCCTCCAGCTGGGAAGCGACTGGAATTACTGATCAGGCTGAAGGTAAAACAGGGACAAAGCCTCATCAGGCTGGGCCTTGACAGGGTCTGTCTGTGGTGGCTTTGTGGGGGAGGTGATCCTGCTTTTCTGAGTGACACTGCAGTTGCTCTCAGAGCACGATTACATGTGTTGCAGCCCTGCAAAGCTCAGCCTCATCAGTGAGGAGCAAAATTGAATCTCTGGATTAAATTAACCATTATTTCTGTACAACAAGAAGACATGTTGAAATGATATTATCCCCTTTACATGCAATTTGATGCCCAATTCACCGCTAACATTTTGTATATAAATTATTTACAAAACTCAACATAAAAGGTTTTTCTTTGCTGCAGATAGTTATTTTTTCAGGAGCTGCAGTAGGATTTGCTAACTTGGTCATGACGCATGGAGACGGAGCTAAATATAGTCCCAAGCACCTGCCTCAACAGGCAACGAAGATAATAGTTACATACCTGTGCATAACTACGAAAACTTATTGTATAAACAAACATATGTATGCACACAGGTAGACAGTTACATCAACTATTTTATGCAAGAAAATCTCTTATTGTTTCCATTTGTTATCCAAATAAGATAATTATTTGGGATTTTTCTCTTAAAATCAGAATAAGTAATTCTAACATTACATATGAATAGAAGAGGAGAACAAGCCTTTTCATTAATTTTTTAATGTATTTCCCTAAAGCACTTGCTCTATGATGGTTAAAAGAGGAATTTATGTTGCACACCTCATGCAGGAGGGGAAAGATTGGTATTGTTGGTCTAATATGTTCTGTGTATGTGTCGGCTGTAACAGCATCATGCATGGAGCGGGGGCACTGACCTGTGAACAGGAGCGGTTTGTTCCAATACGGCTGCCTTCTGCTGGGAGTCTGTGAGGGTGAGGGAAGGCCTCTGGTCGTGTTGCCTGTAGGAGAAACAAAGTGATTTAGAAAACAGCCACAACAACAACAAAAAGGGAAAAATAGCTGCCTTTTATTTTGAACAAATCCAAATGTACAACTATAAAACATATTTCTTTTCTGCAGTTGTTTAAAGTAGTTGATGCATTATAACACAATTTCTCAAATCAGATTCCTTTACACTTGAATTAACAAAGCGAAGCAGTGAAATTCTGCAGGAAACGTTTGTGTTTTGTGCCGGCTGGATCCTCCAGTCTCTCTAGCAACACGCAGCCTCTAAGGGCATCTGAGCTGGGTTAAAACCAGACTAGCAAAAAATAATGCACGGTGATCCTAAAATAGATCACTTCAGCAAAAACCCAGCAACAACGATCCTCTCACTTTCCAGCACGCTCTGTCTTAGTTACAGCTGCAGTGCACGCACACGTGACTGCCAGGAGGCGCACACGTGCCTCAGCACCCTGGAGATCAATTTATAACAATATGTTGGAGGGAAGCATTAAATACATCCTGAAATAAATAAAATCTGGGAAGATTAAAGCGGATTACACGTGCCGTATTAATCAGTGTGGAACAGTGATGGGCGACACCGTACGGGTGAAACAAAGCTCAGACAGGTATTTGTGCAGAACTCCATCTGAGCACCTGTTAGGGATGAGCTGTTCAGGATAAGTGATGTGCTTTTTACAGCTGCCACACAGAAGATTTATCTTAAAAGATGGAGGTGAAAAAAGAAATCATCTCAGATAAAACAATTAAACTTTTTCAACTCATGACATTGGATGAAACACTTACTTTTTATTTAACCAAGGAAATCCTGTTGAGATAAGGCAGCCTAAACATGAACGTTTTTTGGACTGTACCCAAGCAAACACAAAAACATGCAAACTCCACACACACAGACCCCAGACTTGACCCGGGGGTTTGAACCCAGGACCATCTCGCTGTGGGGCAACAGTGCTCCAAAAGAAATCGGTCTAATTGTTCAAACATGTAACCACACAAGTGGTACAAATGTGTCATCATGTTACGATCTCCAGGGTTCAGTGAGTGACAGCTGGAGCCATGTAGGTCACTGTGGCAGGTTGGCGTCTGGTAACGATACCTGTGAAGGTTTGCAGTAAGCTATAAGGAGCACGGAGCCAAGGACCTGTTGACACGTGACACAGATAAATCATGACTTCTTCCTTTTTATTTGTTTCACATGCAGATCAGCTCCGAAACAGCTGAAAGTTGTAGTTCAGATGAGCATCAGTTCTTTAAGTTATTGGGATAAAGTGAGAAAATTTCTAAAGACAAAAACAACTCTACACTGTAAAAATGAGGGCATTATGTTAAAATCAAGTTTGTAAAACTTGGTTTATTTAAAATACAAATACAGATTAGGACAAAATGTCTCTGAGTATTTGTTCTTTTGTTCAGATGCAAAGTTGAATAAATAAAACTCCATCAAGCACAAGAAAAACATTTATCTGTAACGCTGACTCCATGCATGTGGCTGTAGGCCTTTTGATCCGTGTAAATGTGTGAGAACAGCTCGGCCTGTGGAAGGGTCAGTTGGTCAGAGGGTCAAACTGAAGCAATAAAATCAGGAGCAAAGTCAACATCAACAAACTGTAAAACAGTGTTTGCTCACAATATCATGTATCAGAGGGTCACTTTTCAAATTTAAATCACTGCGTCCATTTTATTTTAAATTACACATCATTCAATGTGAGCCAATGGCAAAAAACAAACTGACATTTGCAAAGAATAAACTATTATCTCCTGTTATTAACACGAGTTTTGGTCATTGAAGATTTATTTTTTGGAGCTCTCAAAAAAAAAAAGAAAGAAAGCAAAAGAAAGCCCTGGTTAAATTTATCACTTCCCATGTACGGGGTGAAAAATACACCTGAAACACATTTAGACTTATGGAATCTGTCAGCACAACAAACACTGAAATAAGTGGACTAAATTTCAACTGAAATAGAAATGGATCAGATGTTTTTTTTAATCATAACTTGACACGTTGTCAGAAGCATTAAGGCAACCTACAATATGACTTTTAGATGAAAAATTTAAATGTTTTCAAAGTTAGAACAACTTAAAACTGTTGAAGTGGTCAGTTAGTTGAAACAGTTACTGAATTAATGTAAAAATTAGTCATATGTGTAGAGAAATACCACATTTTCTTGAAAATTAAGACAACCCCCCCAATATGATTGATATAAATCAGGAATTAAGTGACATAAATGGAAGAAAAATAGATGTAACTGTAATGATAGATTAGAAAATTGAGAAGAAAGCAGCCCACATGACTCCAATATAAAATAACTAATTAGTAATATAACAGTTAAAAGCTGTTTCACCAACCAGCAGCAACAGCCTCACCTTGTTATTTATTTCTGGCAACATGCTGTGTTCTCAGTCTCACTCTTGGCACTTCAGATACTCTGAAGAAAGGATCAAATCCAGCAGAGAGTCATAATATCCAAACTGTCAGCCCGGCAGCAAAAACAAAATCTACAAGCTTCACAAATCTGTCTTTGCGACCGAATCCACTCTGAGGAGTAAAATCCTGACGAGTGATGAGGTTTCCCAAACCTGCAGCTCTCCTGGTTTTACGTGCGCTGGGTAATGCGCTGTCGTCAGAGAGGGGATTAGTGAGCGCCACAAGCTGCTGAGGGTCTCTGCGCCCTGACGCGTCCTGCTGAGCCACTGAAGGAACCACCTGTTCAGGTTCTGCTGACAGCTGGGCCAGTCCCAATATAGATTCACGTTTTTGTCTGCTCTGTGGTCCACCTACACCATGCTTATTGTGACTGATGCTCTAACTGAACGCAGAGAGAGAGAGAAAGAGAGGGGGGTCCACACCGACGCACGCGCATCCTGGCCGCGCTCTGCTTGAGCGCACTTGAAACACAGTAAATGTTATGCATGCTGCTCGCTCCCATGAGCAAGTGCATATCATGTAGTCTGCCTCCCTGTCATCAGGAAAATGTTAGGCTTCCCTCAGACATTTAGGATAATTTGACTTTTTTCAGAGAAGAAATTAAAATGTTTCATTGGTCACTTAAAAAGAAAAACAGAAAATAAGTTTAATAAAGATGCACGAAACTATAGAGAAATTGCATTTTCAGCAAAATCCAGTGTGTTGAATGGCTGCTGAAATTTTGCCGCAAAAGCTAAATCTGAGCTATAATAGCAACAAGTACCAGAATATTAGATACCTTAATAAATATCTAAAAGTAGCTAAATGCAAACTGAAAGCTAAAAGAAGCAAACACAGCAAAAAGCTAAATATTGTAAAAGAACTAAACAGCAGCTAGCACCTTAAAACAAAATGTTAGCTAAAAGAAATAAAATTCAGCATAAAGCTAATGAATGCTTTAAAGTATCAAAAGGCTGGCTATAGGAGCTAATAGTAGCAAAAACTGGATAAAGCCAAAAGTAGCAAAACGCTAGCTAAAAGTAGCCGAATGATATTTGAAAGCCAAAAGTAAATAAAAAGACATAAAATAAAGTATTTTACAGTAAAGCAGAATTCTAAAAGGACATTTTTGAAGTAAATGACAAAATCTTAATGAGTTTCTACAGAGAAAATATTTGTGAATAAAGTTAAATCTTTTGAAATGTATAAAACATGTAGATAAATGAATAATAATAAAGTTTACAGTTCAGTTGCAAAAAACACAAACAAAATGGTAAAAGGTCTGAGCTTACATAGTGCTTTATCAAGCCCCATATAGAGACCCCGAAGCTCTTTACACTTCATCCATTCATCCATTCACACACACCCCACACACACACATTCACACACACACACCCACACATTGATGGTGGTAAGCTACACTGTAGCCACAGCTGCTCTGGGGCACACTGTCAGAGGCAGAGCTGCCATGAACCAGCGCCACTGGACCCTCTGACCACCATAGGCAAGGCGGGTGAATTGTCTTGCCCAATGGCACAATGTCTGTGAATGCTGGAACGGGATTGAACCGGCGACCCTTCGGTTACAGGACGACTCCCCTAACCACTCCACCACAGCTGCCCAAAATCAGAAAAACAGAATTTATACAACAATTGCATTTAAAGCTGCAGAAGCTGAATACTGTTTTGTGAGACATATTTAATATTATTTGCTAGTTTGATGAAACTGAAAGAAAAATAATAAACTCTGCTCTAACACTGTTACGCAAATCTTGTTTTCCAGTGACTAATCCCCATCGCAGGAGGAAAACAAGTCACTGTCCTGGCTCCATGTGATGATTAGCCCACAACAGGAGATAAATATGATAAGATGATGCTGTTATGCAACAGAGGCCACTTCACTAATCAGCTGCAGCTTTAGAAACAAGTGACAACTAATGAAGCCTTTTTTACACTCCAATTATATATTGCCTTGTTCTTTGCAACTCAAAACATCTCAAAAGCTGAAAGTTTGGTTAGATGTCAGGTAAAAAAATAAATAAAGCAGGTTCAACTGGATGAGGTGGAAGTTCTCCTTTAAACCCCGTCAGCTGGAAAAAGCTGTGTTGGAAACATTTATAACATAAACCCTTGGTAACAACTGCAACTTTGAGCTTTTGTTTCTCACAATGTGAACGTTTTTACCTGCACAACAAGATGATTTTATGAAGGACGCTTTCATAACTTTACACAAGAAATACAAAGCTGCAGAACAAAGCAGTAAAACTTACAAGATGAAACACAGTTCTTGAGGGAGAGTCATTATTTCTTTGTACATTTATCACCAGGAGACAATACAATGCAGATGCAGTACCGTACATCTCACCTTGGCAACCAAAGCATTATGAAGCAAAACATCACATTTTATAAATGGCCAACATAAAAGGAAATGAGGCGACCTGTGAGCAGTTCTGTGAGAATATTCAGAGCAGGAATGTAGCATAAATATAAATATGATGAAACATAATCAGGTCTGTACCTCAGGCTGGACTCTCCTGTTTCTGCCCCAGCAGCAGCCCTGAAGGAAGTTAAACCCACAGCAGGCAGGTGAGGACCCGTCGTCCCACATCGCACATCTCCCCCATGCTGTCACAACCGCACCCCGAAGTCCATCTCAACCTCTGGAAACCGTTTCCAGCCAGAGGCTCCGTAATTAGTCAGCAGATAAAACAGACATCCTCTTTTTTGGGTTGAAAGATGATTATGCAGGACCTAAAGTTTCGCTCCTAGTTTCCACTTAACGTCCAGGCCGAGAACTTCAGTCATCAGTATGCTGAGTTTCAGGGTTCTTAATGTGGATTCCTCACATCTCTCCTCTGCGCTCAGGACTCTCTGCATCATTTATTGATATGAGGATACATCCCAGAGTCTCTGTTTATTCAGCTCTTTGCTGTTCCTGCAATTTTTTTCTTCTCTGCTCCAGGATATGTGGCGCACAGCCGGCAGACCTCGAGGGGATGCTCTGGCTGTAATTGGTAAGACAGCGCTCTGACGTATGGACGGGACTCACCTGGGGAGCCATCCTGAGCCGGAGACAAGGCAGCAGGTGCCTTACACTTAGTTTCCTGTAAAACAAATACCTCTGGGAGCAGAGGATGGGGGGATGGGTTGGTGCTATGAGGGGACTAGAGAGACAAGGAGAGAAAGGCACTCTAGATACAGATGCTTCCAGGCGAGCTCTTCATGGGGCTGAGGAAGTCAGATGGGGAGGGGGTTCTGCTCTAATAGACCTCCCATGAGGTTCAACAGACACCTGCAACTTCCCTCTCCACTCTTGCCACTGTATCCCAGAAACAAAACCACTGGGATGTAATATTCTCTGCTTTCTTCTACTTATCTGCTTACCCCATCCTACTTTTTATGTTGCCCTTCTCCCCCAGCTTTAAAACTGCCACAGCTCCTCGTGGGATGCTTCAAACTTGCTGACAAATAGCTTACCTCATCCCACCTCAGCCAGCCCTGGCCTCCTGCCTGCTGCACAGAGCAGCAGAAAACAGAAAGCTTTAAACAGCGAGGAATAGTTTTTCATAGTTTGCTTCTTTACTGATTTACTCGAAGATGATCTCTTGTCGATTTAACCTCAGGTTATTGAGCAACAATTCATTTTACATGTTGTTTTCATACCAAATGAAACTTAAGCAATAAGCACAAGTATTTTTTTGCTCACACAGGTTCCACCCCTCTGCCAAAAATACAACCTGTAAATCACCATGTTTCAGTGACAGGAAAAACGTTGCTATTTCTGTAGCTTGAAGCATCGGGGTACTGTATTCCATTACTGCCCAGTCAGCAAGTTTGGACTCTGTAAGCAACAGAGGTACAGTAGCTATTCTGTATATTCTCTACTTTGTTTTTAACTTATAAAAATTAACATGAGTCATCTCAGCTGTTTGTTTCAGTTCGTTTCAGTCTGTAAGCCGTGCTGGACATGCTATACCAGCTCAGATCAGTCTTTCTAAGACGCACTGCTGGGCCCGCGGCAGGTGTCACACGACGCGAACGGAGGAAAGGTGAGCTGGCAGCCGAAGCAGACAATGTCTCTTGTGTTTTGGCAGAGAGGCACGAGGGTAGTTTGACCTGGCTGGGAGCTGCGCTGCACCATCTGCAGTTTTACAGGCGCAGCAGGGCTTCTTAGTTACAGCGTGTCATCATGTCAGATATGGGTCAAGTTCACAAACACACACTCAAAAACACACACTCACATGCCAAGACAAACAGGTGATTATAGGTTCAGTTGGGTCTTATACATTAGATGTTAATGTCACTTCATATTAGATACAGAGATGTATACTAACAAAGTACAGGTACCTTGTTAAAGTACTAGGATCTGTATTTCTACTACGTATTTTTCTTTGAATTGTGATTTTATTTTATTCCAAACAAAAATAATACTTTTACTTCTTTACTTTAAACTTTAACCCCTTGTTACATGCTACAAATTGAAATTAGACTGGAACTAATTTTTTACTTTTAGGTTCCTGATTATTTTGAGCAGTTTTCATTTACTGAAATACCTTTTTATTTTTACTAAAGTTATTTTCTGAGAAGGTATTTTGACTTAGTCATTTTTTTTAAGTACTTTATACAGCTCTGAAGATGTGTTTTAATAATCTCACACAGCCTTCATTGGAATTTATTATTTTTTTAAACTAAATCCAAAACTAAGGAGCTTCTTTTATGAAGTTAATTTAAACTAAGTTGAGTTTAAACAGTATATTTCTACCCTTATTATCTTCATCTTGTATCAGAATGATTTTGTTCATGTTCATGTTTGTGTGATCGCAGTTTTGGATACAGCTTATTAATAGTCAACCCTGAGGCCGCGACTAATCAGATTAGCAACATAAGGTGTTTTCTGCTGGGATGAAGATGATGAAAGAACAACTTTTAAAATCATTATTTCCCCAATGAATGAGGGCGCTCCTGTAAGACTGTATGTCTGTAAAATCCCTTTCTTAATTATTGATTCTACATCATTTTTCTTTATGATTATGTTCTCTACTGAGGATTTCTGTTCAGAAAAGCTGAAATTTATGAGCAAGTTTGCGTATTTGTGTGTCTGAGGAGCTTGCAGTTGACCTACTCACTTAGCCCTCGAGTCCACCTCCAGCTTCAAAGCATGCACTCATCATTTCATGTTCAATAATAACTATAAAATCACTTGCAGGAACTTCCTGTTGGCCCTGTTTTACCAGACAGAAACTCAAACAGACAGAACTGGGTCACAGGTCATGTGTCCTTTACCTCATGACTGGAACAGTGTTTGCTACAGTAGAGTATTTGTTTCAGTTTCTAAAAATCACACCAATCTCTAGTAGCACTAAAGAAGTGTACACTTTTCATTAAAAATAATAAAAAACCCTTTCTGAAGTTTTAGGTGAATAAAAATGAACAGAAATCCAAAAGGCAAACAATCTTTGAAGCACTATTCAAATGTTCACTCAAACATTTTTATAATTTTCACACCTTTAAAATAAATATCATGCAGGAACGCTCATGAAAAATATTCAGAATACATCATAGTGAAGCTCCACCAACAGCTGGACGGTCTGAAATATAATTTTTACTTTGTGAAAAGGTTGCTCAGCTGATTTTCTCTTTAATTTGCCACAGACTCTTCAGACTTACCTCATTAATCATTCTTTCGTCTGAGATGCGCTGCTTTCCATTCCTGGAATGAGAGCGGATCCAAGGCCCCATGTCTGGTTCAACAGGCCACACAGAACGTCTGTCGGTTCAATAAACTCGATCGAATCATGTGATTGGTTCGCTCACTGGACGACCAAGGGAGGTTTAAAGTAAAATCTGCAACGGTTCCTGTATTTCAGGGTAATCTCTAACGTGAAAAGCGTGTCTCGTCGGTTTTAGTGCATCTGACACAGAGAGATTTAAGGCCTATCATGTGCGATCCGGGTGTTGACCCAAATGCCCCGGACTCTGGCCTGCCAGGTCTAAGAACCTGAGGATGGAGGTGACGCGCAGGAATCAACAGGCCCGTGTGAGTGATGACGGCTCGGCATGTCTGCGGGGTCAAGCTTATCAACGAACGTCAATAATTCTACCCCAAGTGAAGCCAAATTTCTACCAAGCACAGTTTAATCATCCTATAATCATTCCCTTTATTTTGATAAATTTTTGTCTTCCTCTCATGGTTGTGAGTCACTCTTCCCCTTTTAGCCTTTACCTGTCAGGTCGTAAAGTGACCTCAGGTGAGCAAATCAACCAGGTAAAATGAGCATCGTGAACTCTGTTTCAACCTCTAAGAACTTTCTCTGTCACTGTCCACAACAGACTTTACGCTGCAACTCTTTAGTCACCACTTGAATACAAAAAGCCCCAGTGTCTGCGCTGTCTCCGGTATGTATCAGTTAAAGTAAATGGATTTAATCTCACAACATGTGGCAGAACAGCCAGGACTCTTCTACAGCTGCCGAATACAAAAAGCTTATTTGTTCCACACAGGGTTTGTAAAGAAAAGCCTCTCTTGGGTTGTAATGACTTTATTATCTATTCAAGACTTAAATGTAATCTACGTCTCTTACAGGACGCTGCAGGGAAACATTAATGAACTTCTGCCTGTGAGAGCAACCCATGTAAGCCTTAAAGGTCAGCTCTGGTTATTCATTATGATTATGTAATGCAAAAAGAAAGCGTATGTGACTGGAAGATGGGAAAATTATCACCTGCTGCCAAAATGTTAACGGGTGATAATTTTTCTCTGTGTCTCTGTGTGTCTGTCTGTTCTCGAATTACCTTCTGAACCACAGTATAAATTTCAATGAAGCACAAAGATGCACATTAAGTCAACTAAACCAAGATGGCCGCCATAGCCAGGCAACCTTAGCCAGTAAAAACAGCTGCGACTCAATCTGAGCTAATGTTTTGTGGTAGTAGCAAGATCCCTTTTTAAAAATTAGCTATTAAAAAAAAACTTTCTTCAACTAATTAACTTCCGATATGACACCAAGTGAGGTGATTGCCATTTTGAAAATTAATTTAGAAAACTCCAAAACAGTTCTAATTGAATCAATTTTGCAGAAATTGTGCTAAAATTGGGTGAGTTTGTAGCTCAGTCAATCACAATAAATACTTCGAGCGCCATCTTGCAAAATTAAATGATTGTGCAAAATGTTATTTCGAAGGTGTTGATTAAAACAAAACAAAACAAAAAGCTATTTAGATTATTTTTCTTATAAACACATCAACATTTCAAATGTTTCGACTATACCTGATAAGTAGATAAATCAATTAATAACCAATCACTTTAAAAAGCATAATAGTCTCAAATAAATAGAATAGAATATAAATAGAATATTTTTAATGTATAGCTATAGTGATTTAATTTGTAGACACAGAAAAGAAGGTAGGAAAGCAGCAACAAAATCCTAAATGATCCTATGACAGGAATAACATATGAACATGTGTGAGTCAGCCACAGCAGGGACCCCTTACATAATATTTTAGATAAGAGGAGATTACACAACAGCTCCTGAGCCTATAGAGATGAAATGAGAAGGTGTGACGAGGGAGGCTGTTGGCGTTTCCTGCAGCTCTGCGCTGCATGATTCACTCACTGTTAGGAGAGAAATAGGGCCTTCATGGAGCAAAGCCAGGTTTTCATTAACTAAACTTCCTGGGTGGCTGTTTAAACAACATTCCTTTTAGACCCGATTAATGGTTATCAGACAGGTCTCAGTCCAGCTGTCCTCTCTGAAGCAGAACCACAACACCTCCTAACCATGGCAACCAGAAGCTGTGACACTGTCGCGGCACACATGCAGCGAGCCAAACACTGCCCAGGGTTTTTATATAAACCGCCGTGGATCAGTGGGAGGATAACTCATCCACAGCACCGAAGGCGCCATCGTGCCAGAGACTATTTCGGTGCAAATGAGATTGAAACACTAACAAGCGTGGTTCATGTGACAGCTCTCGCAGGCGTCTCTGTTGGCACACATTAAAGCAGCAAGCATAAACCTCAGCTCAACTTCAAACACATGACACAACACTGCAAAGAGCAGAGATGTAAATGTTGTTATAAAAGTCACAATGAAGTGTAAAGTTTGTCCTCGGTGACTGACGTCAGCTTGTAAGTCGGCAGGACTGAGCTTTCCCTCTAAATGACCTGCTTTAGTTGAGTGGATCCGGTGTCAGCATGGGACAAAGCGGTGATGAGTAACCCTATCGGCGCAGGGATCATCAAAATAATGGGGAGACACCCTCCACTGTCAGTAGGGGCCGGGGGGGGGGGGCATTACAAACAACTCTGTGAAGCCGGTCATGCAGTGAACGAGCCGTTCTTCATGATCAGTGAAACACGTTTATTTCTGCCACAGTCTAACAGATGAATCTGCAGCTATTTTTAAATGATGTTAATGATTTTATGGTTCACAAATAAAAGCACTCGATGAATCCATCTAACCAAGTCTTACAATCTTATTTTAACAAAAAATAGTTTTGATCTTTTGACAATGAAATACTGAGCAAGAGCAGAACGTGTGACATTATGTTAGATTGGAATTTTACATTATCTCAAGAAGTTTTACCAAGTGCAACTGTACAGAGCCTGTGAAGGGACATGGGGAGAAAAAAAAAGAATCCTGAGAAAGTTTCTCAGGATTCTTTTTTTTTCACCCCATGTCCCTTTAAGGGCTCAGTACAACTGAGTTTAGCATATTGTGCATTAAAGAAGCATCTCATCAGGCATCTAATCACATCAAACTGAGGATTAGGTCAGATTTGGGCTTTCTGAGCTATATTTTGATACCTGGATCATCCTGATATCACAAGCATTTCCACACATATGCCTTGATTTGTCTTCCTAATCAGGATAACTCGTTGATGTTTGGTCAGAATCCTATTTTTATGTTTATTGTAAGGAGAAATGTTTGATGTCATTTTAAAGAGAAAACCTCAAACAATAACTGGATATTATAGCTGGAAAGAAAAAAGCTGGCAGGGAAAATGACTTCTGCTCAAAATCAGTTTTTTGTAGCTATTGTTCAAAAAAGTACTTCAAAAAGATTCTTTAGGATTATATTTCAGGTATTTTGTAGCTAAGTTGCAAACGTTTTAATGAACTCACTGTAGCTGCCCTGTGGTGATCCTGAGTGAAGACATTTTATCTCAGACTGCAGCAGAGAAACGATCTCTCTG
The DNA here is from genome assembly GCA_031762555.1 of Cynodonichthys magdalenae. NCBI lineage: Eukaryota > Metazoa > Chordata > Actinopteri > Cyprinodontiformes > Rivulidae > Cynodonichthys > Cynodonichthys magdalenae. The sequence goes on along the minus strand of JARVJO010000002.1, from coordinate 9,304,932 downwards.
CCACAAAATACAGACGTGGCTTTATAAAAGCTCAGCAAGAAGAGAGTCATCTCTCATAGTATCAGGAAATATCTTCACAGAAAAAAAGAAAGAAAAATGAGAGAAATGTCAGTGTGCTATAATGTGTTAAGCTTTGGTTTGTTCCCCAAAATTGGCCCTAATTTACTTGCACATGATTGCTACAATTGGTATTCTTTAGTGTTTATTGTTAAGCAAATTGCTCGTTGCTTTATTAATTTATCTTTTATAAATGAAAAGGTTGAAACATTCCTACAGCGATGCCGTGACAGAGACGGATACAAGAGGGACGTTTTGACAGCAAATCATTTCTGTTAAAGCTACAGACATGTAAACATGCTGCCTGCTCCAGTGCTGAAGTGTTTAACATTATCAGGGGGTGTGATGCATCTGTTCACCCCACCTGCTTGCGTCTGTATTTTGCAATGACGCAAATGCACTTAAGTCCCAACTTAGAAACAAACAAAAAATAATAATTTGAACTGGCACTCATATAGCATGTAGTCTATTTTTCATGTTTAGTTTTCTTATCCCAGACAACCTGTAGGAGAGGGCTCTTTAATGATTTGTTTGAGGGTTTAATAAAGAGATATTAGGATGAAATGGTAAAGATCTGATCACGTGTTGTGAAGTTCCACCACATTATCATCCCTGTATCACTCACTCAAACTGAAGTACGCCAGTGCTTCTGCTTCAATTAAAAACAACAAAAAAAACTTTGTTTACTCTTTCTTCATGAGTCTTTTATATTAGGTTCAGTTCATTTAATTTTATTTGCAGCTCGTCAATTCCTAGAGGAAAATAAGGCAAAGTTTTTGACCCTTATGCTGCATTTTGCACCTGTTTGCTATAAGAACCAATGGCTCCATAAAGGAAGGGAGAAAAAGTGCTAAATCAGCCTGCTGCTGCAGAATGTGTCCATTTAGGGTTGAGCTGGAGCTTTCCAGGAAGTGGCGATACCACGGGGTGAACCTCGGTGTCAGAGGAGCGGACCTCTCACAGTATTTGGTCTCAGGGTGCAGCAGGGGGTTGAGGGGGTTGAGGGGGTGTGGGAGCTCTAGAATAGAGCACCTCTCTCAGATTGTGCACTGGTGCTGGCCAGGAACATTACAGGGCAGAGTATGTTCCCTTGTAAATCACTTCTGCTGAGTGCACACAATCACCCAAATAACATTTATTTTATGGCTTGTAGATAAAAACAAGGTGCTTGGTTGCTTTAGGGGCTTATGTCACCCAACAAAACCATGGTGAACTTTTTAATTTATAGCTGTCAAGCAGGTAAGACCAAAAACAAACAAACAAACAAAAAAACCCAGACATTGTAAACAACTAGATCCCAAATAATAACCAGTCCTTACCTTGATCAGCAGAGGAAATACACATTTTCTCCCCCTGAACTTTTTGTCCCGTTTGTGTTTAGAGGCGTATCTGTTTAAACATGAAACCAAAGTTGAACACAAGAAAAACACATCTACTGAAAAAAGGCAAGCACAAAGGAAGTAATTATTTCCTTTTTGTTTGCCAAGTTTGAAAAGATGATCATGATAAAACCTAGGATGACAGGAGACAGACCCAGCTGGAGGAGAATAAACTATACTGACACCTTCTGGGCTTATGAGGCTTTATATTCCAAACACAAATACAGCAGTTCAGTTTTTACAGAACTAACAGGTCACTTGTCTTCTGGTTTTAGTCTTAATCACTATCAGATAAAGAGTTGTGAATGAATAAAAAATGCACTGTAGAACAAAAACAAATGCTTCAGAAAGTACATCTATAACAGTTGTCTAAATTTTGTAACATCAGAATCTTATGTTCAGAAATCATTACTAACCTTTTCTGTGAGAACCTGCCCGGCGTGCTCATGGTGACAGCCAACAAGCTGAGCACAGTCCCTCACATGTCCAATATTTTAGGCACTATCCAAACACAATGCCTTCCCACTCAAACAAATTCAGTTTCTAACCCCAAACGCAGCTCGTTTCAGGCAGGTGCTGAGGTGCGTCTCTTGGCGTGTGCACAGGTGACAGAGCGCGAGACAAAGGGAGAGACAGACACCACTGAGCTGCTCCCTGCACTGTTCTCTGAACGCCTCCTGCAGCAGAGACGCTGGGAGGACATGCTGCGTTCAGATGAACAAATAACCTGCTGTTTTACTGCTAACAATTTATAATAACACCTTATTTAATCCTACTTAATCATTAACATATGATTAGATGACCTCATTAATTAAGGATGATTCATACTCAATCTATAAATTAACACATTTATTAATGCTTTACTCATAAAGGCTAATTGCAAAATCAACACAATCATTGTTTATTCCTGCCTAATAACTCATTAATTAACTATTGTATATGTGTTTATTTATATAAATGCTCATATAAATATACTTTGACACCATGTGTTAGACATGATAATGTTTAGAGATTGTTTGAACTGATTGGGATCTGATTTCCACAGGTGCAAAAAAACTTGTGACTCTTCGAGTTTTTTCTAAATGAACAAGTAAAAAAGCACAAATAGTTTTAATGTTATCAGGGTTTACAAAAAGACTTAACTAACTACTAAGGGCCTTAATTTCTGATTCACTGCAGGGTTAGTTCAATGAGTTTGTTAGTTTAGGCTTTGAAGCATCTATAAATGTGAAAATGACATTTCAAGATTAACTAACTATTTATTAAAGAGTAAGTAAGGCTAAATAAGGTCTGTTTATTTTAAAGTGCTGCTGTTTTACTTTATATGGGTCCCACGTTGAATTGATCCAGTAATTAATTTCTGAGAGTTTCATTAAAGTCTGGCCCATGGCTCAGGAGATATTTTGCTAACAGACAATCAGGGTTGACACCAACAGTTATTGCCAAAATAAAAATGTAGAACATTTGTGTTAGGAATGATCCCCAGCTTTTCTAAATTTTTATTGGTTTATTATCACCTTTAAATATGTTTTTTTTTGTTTAGAAGTATTTAAAAAACACTAAACAAAAACAAATAAAAGAGTGAAAGACAACTGGTTTTAATTGTGAGGTTTATTTAAAACACAGAACAAGAATGCAGCACCAGTAATGGAGTAATAACCACCTTTGCCCCCCCCCCCCCCCCACACACACACACACACATATTTGTAATTATAGCACCATCCAAGTTGACGACATAAAAATATATATTTGATTTAAAAACATTTACTGTGAAAACTTTAAATCTGATCTTTTATCTTATCTGTACTAAATAAGAAAGTTCAATTAGTCAGATCACACACAAACACAAATATAAAAGTTTAAAATAATCATTTTGTCACGTGATGCTTTTTTACACACATGATTTTAAGACATATTTCAACTTACTGTAAATAAGTTTTGTACCAAACAACTCTGAGATAATAAATTTGTATTATTTTTCAATTTATGATAATTTTCCTTCTTTTTTTATATTCCTTACAGGACAGACAAAAGGCCTTATGAACAAATATGTTTAAACTCTTTTACTTTTACAACATTAATTCTGGCTGGAACAAATCCCCATCTGTTCTACACACAAATTTTAATGCTCATGTGGTTTTAATTCTAGTTATTAGTTTGGATATGACATCACATTTGGATTTAATTCAGAGATGCAACTTCAGCTGGAATCATTTCTCTTTTCCATAAAACTTTTCAGGTTTAAGAGGAGAAACTGAAGCTGAGTTCATCTGATAATAAGTAAAAAAGGCCATGAGGATTTGATTTCCTCTGATGGGTTAGAGAATCTGCATTTGAGGGTAAGAAAGGAGAACGAAGAGAGGTGTGAAGAACTAAAAACAATTTTATTTGTACTAAGATGATTTAGGAAAAGCTTTGGTGCACAACCTGTTTGCTCATATCCAGCTTTTTATCAACACACTCATCCTTTATTTCACACTTCAAACAGTAGCAGTTAATTCTTTGGCTGTGAAACGTGTGGAGCTCATCAGACCTGTTTCTCCACAGACATGGGACTGAGACTTCATAAAGACACCAGATCTTATCCTGGTTCAGAGGTTGGAGGGTCTGTTGAGGGTCTAGCTGAGGTTGAAGTCAGGCTGATCTGAGAAGGGATACAAAAGCAAAAAACATTTTTCAAGAACGACACAGATGATTTTTATTATGATGGAACAGTTTATTACCTTGATTTCATCCCAGATGTTTGTGATGATGTTTTTCATAGCCGACTGCGTTATTAGAGCTGGATCCTGATGGGAAAAAAGACATTTTGACATATTTATTGTTTGAATAATAAATCAGGATTTACTGTTGCACACTTTGTACTGTTTTAGCCTCACTCCTCTCTCTTATTTTAGCTTTTAGTTAATATTATGGGATTTTTAGCTACTTTTAGCTATGCTGTTTTAACTTACTTTCATCGTCTTTAGCAAATTTTAACAAAACATTCACATTTCATTTTCTATTTCACTTTTATTTAATTAGTTATTCAGTTCATTTACTTCTAAAGGTTTGCAAGGTGTTTTTTTAAAACTACTTACCAAAGTATTCTTTGTAGTCCTTTATAGGTTTGTGTCTCAAACCTCGTCCATCTATGAGGAATTAAAATACTTTGATATCAAACTTCTTGTTACACCTTAATGTGATAAATGTGCAAAATACTAATTCATTAAATCATTAGCTTATCGAGGGGAGTGGTGGTTTATTATTTCTGCCAACACATTCAGCCACCCATCATCAGTTCATCTTTTTACAGTCTAAGTGTTTTGCCAGGTTTGTATATATTTTTAGATGCATTTAAAAAGAGAAACTTGGCATCTGAACACATGCAGTCTGCCAAGAATCAGGACAGCTGAGGGGCCAGCATTCTGCTCCCACCTCTGCCGCTCCACGAGAACCTTAAAGGTTAGATTAAATGTGTGTGAGTTCGTCTTGAGCAATGATTGCTTCACATTAAGGAAATAAAAATCTCCTTTCATACCAGAGTTGCTGCGTTGCTTGATGCACTGCCCTCGGTTAGGGATGCCAGCAGCCGGGTCTCCTGGGTTGATGATGTGGCACTCGTAGCCTGTCGGACAGTGAAGAGGCTCGTCTCCATCCTCAGTGGTGCTGCAGGCCTCAGCTGCAAACATACCGGACAGTGGAGTAAGACTCAACTTCAGTTTCACTTTAAAAAGAGAGTGCATTCAATTCATTGAGGCGTACTTGTTCATTGCAATCATTTTGTTGGTGCAGGTGTGTGTGGACCCACCTTGCAGAACCTCCTCAGGGCCGTCCAGCAGCCAGCCGTTACCCCCCAACCACCGAGGCTTGGGCTGCACCAGCCAGTCCAGCACTGCTCAGAATGGAAAAAATAGAAGCATACACACTTTGATAATCCTGCTAATTATGACAAAAAAAAAGTTAAAGGAAAGATTTTCTCTGCGGGTTTAAAGCTCTGACCTGGCGGGGGCTGAACCGACTCCAGGCAGGCGTAGATGCAGCCGTTGTAACAGCAACGTTTGTGGCGTTCACATTCTGAGTCTGAGCGACACACCGGGACGTCACAGGCTCGCTCTGGCAGCATCTGTGGTGGCGGTGGACACCGGTCATTCTTTTGGTGCTGGGAGGACTGGTTGGGGAGCTCGTAGTCCTTAAAATGTCAGAAAAACAAAGAAAAGATTGTTGGATGATGTTTTGTTTTTGACCTCTAGAGGGCAGCAGGTGACCTGAATGAGCTGTTTTTTTTTTTTTTTGCACAGTGGAGCTGATGGTTGACGTTAGTATGCATGCCTGATTACTGATGTCGTGAGCTGAATAAGAAATGTGAGTGATTGTGGGAACTAAGGTCTCCCTGGTGAGTAAACACCTCAGAGGATCAAGTAAAGACTCACTTTGGAAGCACAAAGTAGAGGTCTGTGTTCACAAACACAACAAAAATAACTACTTTACTCTGAGTTCTGGTCTCTGTCACAAAGCTGCGGAGCTTTTATTTCATTTCCTTGCTGGTTTGGGATTGAATTTGTGGGGCTGCTTAAATAAATATGTGTTGTGGTGCAGTATACGTGACCATTTATTGCTGTAGGTTGTGCACACATGGCTTTTATTATGGCAAGAAGCACAACAGTGTTCATTTTTTCTTTTTCTTTCATGGAACAAACTGTGTAGTGATCAGATTTCCAGATCACACAACTCGTTTCTTTTTCTTCTGCAAAAAAATAATAAATTCCAGGCTGTTGCTGAAGTGAAAAGTGTTTTCTTTAATAACTCAAATGTTTCCAGAGTTTATCAAAAATAAGCATTTCTTGTTAGTCTTTGGCCTGCTTGATCTAAAAACTTGATCAGTCAAGCTTTTTGTCAAACAGCAGAGTTGATCAGATTTGTAAGCATATCACCTGCTGCTGAAGGCAAAATGGCAATTATGTTTTTGTCCATAATGTTAGCAAAATATCTCATGAACCATTGGACAGATTTTAGTAAAACTCTCCAATATTAATTATTGGATGCACATCTACAACTCCACAAAATGTAGCTTTTCTCTCCCTGTACTTTCCCAAATTTCTCGGACTCTCTAAGAACTCCCTGCCCCCGAAGAACTAAAAGAACTCTTGTTTTGTTTGTAATTAATAGATTTGTGGCTTGCACGCAGTCCTTAAACCGTGCCATTTCTTCAACTGCTCCTCCAAACTAACCACAAAATGAAAGTAAATGATCGGCGCCGATGGTGGTATAACAAATGTTTCTCTTTAAACACACTTTAATTCATTCTGGCAGCTGTGAGTTTTGCGGCTGGGTGATCATCAGGGGGTGGGCCCCGCGTGGGCGCGGGCGGCCG
>JARVJO010000002.1:9271863-9293941 GCA_031762555.1 Cynodonichthys magdalenae | reverse complement strand
GGCAGTTCTGAAGGCAAAAGTGGGTCCAACCCGTTACTAGCATGGTGTACCTAATAAAGTGGCCGGTGAGTGTATATCAAATATTCTGTGACTATAATCTGTCTTCCTGCACATCCCTGGTGTTATGACTGAGACTGAGGGTGTGGGTAAATAAAAAATGATATGCTGAAAAGACGGCAGAGATGAAAAGCTCCATCTCCACAGCTGTCGCAGCGTGTTTCAGAGTTACAGGACTTTTGAAGAAGAAGCCAGCGAGACTGAGCTTTTGGCCCATTCTGAAAGCAGCAGGGGACGTGGAAGACCAGAAAGGGGGGGGGTGTGTACAGAGAGGAGGGTAGTGCGTTCTGCTGTGGGAGAGGAGTAGAAAGAAAAGTCTGGCGAGGGCATAAACAGGTCAGAAAGTGAGAACATCGAAGCATGAAAGGTTGCAGAGAGGAAAAGAAAGAGAGAAAAAGCAGCAGAGTACAATGAGCTCTCGTTAGAGCTGATCAGTCAAACACACTGAGCTGAGTTAACAAGCAGGGGCTGTGTCTGCAAGTTCAGTTCCTGCCCTAATAATCCTTTACACACACACACACACACACGCACACACACACCAAACACCCAATGTGCCCTTCAGTTACTCATATGGAAACCTAAAAAGTAGCACCTTTTTCCACCCTGTTGCTCACTTTGCTTAATGCTCCTGATCAAAACTCAAACATTTAACTTATTTTTCATGCTTCAGAATCAAAGCTGTACCCAAAATGATCTGTTCTAATGTTTAATATTAACATCTTTCTCCTCAAAGATCAAAAGTAAAATGTACTCAATAAAATCAGTCATGTTGATGTTTATCATGTATTTTTTAGTTTGACGCCTATTCAGGAACTTAATTTCTATCTAAAATCTGAGAACTGAAACATTTGAAGCTGTAATGATTTTTTACTTAATATCAATGAGGCATGTAACTTATTTTGAAAAGAAAAAAGATAAAAACAATAAATGTATTTGTTTTTTTAGGCAAATAAAAACGGTTAAACAGTTAATGGGTGGCAAAACCAGCAGTTGGTTAGGTTAGCCTAAAAGTTAAAGGAAAGCAAAGTTCAGTGATATTCAGTCAAACATTAAAAAAACTAAATTTCTTTCTGCTGGCTCTGACCCTGGTGTTTAACTTCCATCAAAGAACAGATTTTCCTACAACACGTCAGTTATTTAACTTTGAAAGTCCTATTTTCATTCATTCTCAGTTAAACACCAAATAAGATTATTATTGTCCAACTAGTTCCCTGCAATAATATATATAAATAAATATTACTTCCTGTCACGACTAAAAAACAAGAGTTTATTCAACTTTCAGTCTTTATTTTGCCTCCTGGTCTCAGGTCAGTTTTGTTAACTCTCCCTTCATCCTAAAGTCTTCCCTGATGTATGAAAGGAGTTTCTGAAACAGAGCCGGCTCTGTCCTGTGGTGCTGTGAGCTTTCACCTACTTCCAGCTTGACACAAGCTCTGAGCATAGAAAAAAATAAATCCACATTCTCATATGACTCATATTAGTAGAATAAGTAGCCCCACCTTATGATTGATCCCTCTTTTCCTTATTCTTCTAGCATCACTTCCTGAGGACAGGACCAGCAGGAGCAGCAAACACCCCAGCATGGTCTGCATCTTCCACTTTAACACTTCACAAATCCTCGTTTCTGTCTTCCTTTTCAAAGTTTGTCCTTTAAAATATATATTGGTCCTCTGCTGTGCTGCCTGGCTCTCCGGTACTCGTGTAGATTTTACACAAGCCCTCTCCCTCCAACCAGTCCTGCCGGCTGCAGAACAGTGAGCAGGATTACAGAGTAGGGCAAAGAAAGGGGAAAGTACAGACAGATGAGAAGAGGCAGTTATGGGAGCGAAATAAAAGAAGAAAGAAGAGGGGGAAAAAACGAAGGGAGAAAGAGCAGCTGTCTGTGCATCAACTCTGAGAGTTTGGGCTGTCTGCTGGCTCAGAGTGTGCACATGTCTCTGAGGAAGAGGAGGAGAGCTGAAATGCAGGGAATGGAGAGAGGGGTTAGTGAGGGCAGGTTCTTCGGGGTGAGACCTCCCCCTCTGTCCTCTTCTTGCATCTTGAAACACCTCTGTCATAGCTGTACAGTCTGAACATGTTTTATACTCTGTGGCTCTTGTGAGGGGAGGGGAAGAAAGCAAAACTCTGCAAGCATTTTAACTGTTAACACTTGTGACACCACAGGTTTTTCTTCAATAACCAGTCCCTCCTGGGTCTTCTTCCATGGAGAACATTACGATTCAGAATGCAACAGATGGTTCTGAATGCTTTCTTTATTTTTTTATTTTTTTATTTTTCCTACCATGATCAACATGGGGTTGCATTTCCTCTTGCGTCCACACCCTAGAAGTTTGACCACATTCCCAAAAACCTGTTCTCTTTTAAATGGCTGATGAAAAACTTGAAGGCACCTCTGATACTAATTAAAGAGGACATATGTAAAATCCACTTTTTTAGCGATTAAATGTATTCTTTTGTGTACTTGGAGTCTCTAAGAGGCAGAAAAGTTGAATTTAGTCTCTCCCAGTGCAAAGTTATCCCTATATTCTGTTTGGGTCACATTTTTCAACCCATTCAGTTTTCTCTATTTTCTGACATTTGCTGAACTATTAACTCACAGTTTTTGTGACAGAACGTCTAAATAAACAGTTTGGTGTTCTTCATTCTCCTCTGGCTCTGGGTCAGACTCTGGCTCCAACATGTAAGGCTGGATGGACAAGTCTTCTGTTGTTGACATCTTTTAAATTCATTTGTAAAGAAAAAGTTTCTGCGCTGCTATATAGTTGTAAACCCCTCTATCAAACTAGAATAAAACGCTCTGGAAGCTGGAGTTGGGCGGGGTGTGAAGAGTCAGCCTTAAAATGAGTTGATCTGAGACACACCTCAGAAAAGGGACTGGGCTTGTGGAGTTACAATAAGGAGGAATTCAGACCAAAGCATTGGTGTTCCACTTTATATAGACCCCAACTGAATGATTTAAATGTGAAAACGAAAGATTTAAAAACACGTCACGTCTCCTTTAAGATCAAATATTTCATTGCAAAGATTATTAGTCTAAATAATTTATTATTTTTTATTTACAATTTGATTTTACCAAAGGCAGGCAGTTATACTTAAATAGTTTTTATCTGAATAACTTTTTATAAGAAATAAAGCATTGTTGAGCGACAGAGTACAAACAGCACGTCTGTGTTTTGAGAGGATGCAGTGGGATTTTCGTGGCACTGACCCATGGAAACTGATGGTATGTGGTATGTTTCAGGGAAGAGGGGCCTCTCTGTCTTTCTCTTCATCTTGTGCTTCACCGGGCTTCCCTTTTCACATATCTGCAAGAGTTACTTCCTCCACACACCTCCACCTCAAAACGTCCCTCCCTTCGCTCGTCTGCCAAATGTTTTGCTCTGAAAAGGAAGGACGAATGCTAAAGCCGGCACAATTCTGTTATTATTAGTTTTACAGGATAATGTCGCCGAGAGGCCCCAGCTTCTCTTTCACTAAAGACAGAAAAGAGGGAACAGAAAGAGGGGGCGGGGGCAGAGACTGCATGGGTGAGTGAATGGGTTAGATAATAGGTAAGTAAATATGTCAAAGTGAGCAATTTAGGCTCTTGATTCAGGTTTGGTGAAACAAATGTTGATTTATTTTATTACATTTCCAAAAACAGATGAAACAACAAATAAATTATTTTAATTTTAACTTGTGCCAACAATTTTTCTTAACAGTATTTTTGCTGTGAATGATCATAAACTGTGAAAATTTCATTGTATAAACAGCAGTAGTTGAGATTTCAAAGTAACTCAATGTAAATACCTTTATATCTTCAGGAAATGACACGTTTACAGCCGGAACAAGAATGTGAGTTTGATTTAGTCCGGTATTTTGAAGCAGAAGGTATTCATGTGTTTAGTTTGCAGCAGTAGATGGAATGCTGCTAACATCCCAGACACTCGCATACCATCGTCCACTTCCTGTCAGGATTATAAGACTGGATATTACAGCACACTTATGAACATGACATAATGCACAGTAACTCTCATAAAATAGGTAAAACACGGCAACTTAGATATCTGGTGTTCCTCTGAGCCTTAAATGACAGATACTGTGGTTTGGTTGTAAACAACAGGAAGGTGTGAATCGTCGTATCAGCTATAGAACAAAATTAGAGAGAGTCTGCTGATGGATAATCAATTTGTTCAAGGACTGAGTCCTTTTGAAAGACAGACATTTCTTTCATCTGACAGGTGGTCTCTGGAGGCAGAGATGGATCGGAGCTCTGTCTGCAGGATAAAGTGTCTGCAGGTCTCGGAGGGCTTTGTATCACACGACTGTCCAAATCAATTCCAGTCTGACTCATGGTGGAAGATTTGGTAGCAGATGTAGCTCAGAGGACTGGGCAACTCTTCAGTCATGAAGGACTCAAGTGACGTGAGAAGGATTTTACACCAAGCAGAGAGGAACATGCGAGGTGTGTGTGTTATAATGGAGACCAGCTTGTGGGGTTGTGAGGTGCTCAGACAACGTTCTTACTCTGTGGTGTTCATCTGCAAAACCATATTGAAGAGTAGATCACATTGAACACAAGAGCTGCACATTAATTAAATCTAAAAATCTTAAATCTAGCCTGGTAAAAAACAGGCTCCTGTTCTACGCTTATTAGGATATTGAAAAATGATTTCTTGCTGGAGGTGTGGATTTGTTGAAGTTTAAAACGATTGGATTTGATTTTACCCAATTGCTAATTTGGCCATGATGTATGTAGTGCACCAGCTCGACTGTGAAGAAAGCTAAGAAGCTAATCAGAAATTGAGTCCGCTGTAAACAACCATCCCTACTGGGAAGAGAGAAGTACCGAGCCGAACAAGGTGACTCTAAATGAGTGCTGCAGGCTTTGTGAAACAAATTTAATTTCATTTAGAAGCCTTGTCAACACAGACTGACTTCATTCACTTCCTCCGTTGCCATCGCTAAAACAGCGCAGAAAATCAACATTGTTCATAACGTCTCCTTCTGTTCGCTGATTGGCCCAGTTAAAACTCCTTGTCTACGGGAAAAAGCCCACATGAAACGGTGAAAATAAACTAGAATTGAGTGGAACTGTGTAGGAAGGCAAAGGCCAGGCTAGCTTAAGCCTTACTCAATTATTTTATTTTGTACTCTGAAGAATCAAACAGAACGCCTCCAAAACACAAATGTTTTCAGGATGAGTCGTTTAATGACAGCTCGGACTGCACTTGAGTTTAAAGCAGCAGGGTTCAGCTGTGGATAGAGTCTGGGTGTTACAGCCTCAAACCCTGCCAAATAACAGTCTGTAGTTGGATTACGTATTTTGATATCTTAGTTTTGCTCTTGTGCTTCCGATCAGTGATGATTTCATTTGTGTAAAACTGTAAACATTCCAAAGTGACGCAGTGATGCTTCGACGCGAACAGCTGCAACTCTTGTTTCTCATCAGGAGGTGATCTTAGTCTAAAACTCTGCTGTGAAAGACTGCATAGGTCTGTATTTAACTGTTATTACTTTGTTCAAAAACGTTTCACTTTTTCCACTTCAATTCTGCCCTGCTTCTGCTCGTCCCTCTCCTCCCCTCCTGCTCCTCAGGTATCTGTGAAACATTCCTCAACTTGACCCCAAAGGTCAGAAAAAAGGAAAAGGTTTTTCAGCTGTTTCTCCGGTGACTCTCAGTCCAGGGGTTCAACTTTGAGGTCGGATTTACTCAGAAGTGGGGGTTCAGTAGGTCCGGTCCAACTTCAAAGCTCTTCATGTTTCATGCTTGATCAGAGCTGACGCTGAACGGGTGAGTTTCAGAAGGTTTGAGATTCTTAGAGCTTCTTGTGTCATTGTGCACGAAAACACAGTCCAGACTCACATTTAAATACATTTTATCCTTCTGTAGGACTTTTATCATTTCTAATATAAATAATGTGATACAATTGATCAATTTGATGAACTTTCACATTCCAGTTTCCAATTTCCATTTTTATTACAAAAAAAGCACAAAATCTGAGGATGATTCATTTTGACTAAAAGTAAAAAAATAAATCACAGGCTGATGGACGTGACTTAAATATTATTTACTAGATGTTTGTGAATTAACTTAAAATGTTTCTAAAAGGAGACTTTACTGTGTAATCAGAGCATATAATGACTTTTATTACTTACAGTGCTAATGTCAGGTGGAAAAAATGTATCAGAAGGTTGAATCGTTCACTGACAAAATACTCTTGTTTTGAACCAAAGTCAGTTAAACTCACTTTGGTTAGACTTTGATGGGAAGTTTTAGTTTGGACATGTTGATTTGGATGAGAGAATTTGTATGACCCCACAGCACCCTACGCACCCCTGCTTCCCACAGCCTTGGTTCAGTGGATTTGGAGATGCTGTTTATTTCTGTTTGATCAAACTTTTTTCTAACTGTTGGTGGTGAGCTGCTGCCTCCTCTGTGTCCGTGTGTAAACGCGTGGGTTCGGTCTTTGTTCCCGTCTGAACCATCAAAGGCTTCATCGGGTCGTTTGTTTGGCTCAGTTTTCTTTTGCCATGCATTCTTTTGCTGCGTCGTGTGTGTTGGGGGGTCTGTGAGTGTATTTCAGGGTGGGGGATACCACTGGGGGCTACTGTTTGTAGAACTCCCTTCAGAGCTTGTTATTGTTGGTTTATAAGAAGTGACATGTTTATTTAATTGGAAATATGAGTGAATCCTAGGTTTTAAAAAAAATTGTCTGGGAGCCTCCTTTGATTTTTAAAGAAATAAATCTGAAAACAGTTTACAAATTCAGAAACGACTATAAAATTTCTGTTTAGCTAATCAAAATGCTGTTTATCTAAATATTTGATAGTTTCCAAGAACAAAAATGAACCACAGCAAGTATAACTTTTTTCTAGGAGGTGTAATTTTTGTTTCATGAAGCTGCAGAGCTTGTAAACACTTTATGTCGCCCCAAGTGGAGGAGTTTAAGTATCTCGGGGTCTTGTTCACGAATGAGGGAAGAATGGAGCGGGAGATCGATAGGTGGATCGGTGCTGCGTCTGCAGTGATGCGGGCGCTGTACCGGTCCATCGTGGTGAAGAGAGAGCTGAGCCAGAAGGCGAAGCTCTCGATTTACTGGTCGATACGTTCCTACCCTCATCTATGGTCATAAGCTTTGGGTCGTGACCAAAAGAACGAGATCGCAGATACAAGTGGCCGAATTGAGTTTCCTCTGCAGGGTGTCTGGGCTCTCCCTTAGAGATAGGGTGAGGAGCTCGGTCATCCGGGAGGGACTCAGCATAGAGCCGTTGCTCCTCTGTTCTAATTGTTAACTTTATTATATTCTTATGATTGTTGGCCCCACCAGTGACGTGTTTCTTGTTGTTGGCTACATTTATTTTGTGCTTTGCAAATTGAGAATTTATTTTTCAAAAAATTTCAGCAGCATTTCCCTCTTTTTTGTACTTATTTGTTCATTTTAGCAAATTTACTTGTGAGACATTTTATTCAACATGCAAGCAAATATTTCTTTGTAGACTTAATACATATTTGTGACACCCCAGAGTCTGCTTAGTTTTTATTCTCTTTATTCACTGCAGCAACAATGACTTCACAGGTTTGTAAAAGTGCAATAACACACACCTTCCACTGAGCGGAGCCAAATACACAGATGTGATTTGGCAATCCAGCATTTATTTTTGTCAACAAGTAATTAGAATATTTTAGATGCATCCTTGACAGCTTGTTTTTAAAATCCTGCAAATCTTGTCAAAAAGAACAACAAATAAATTAGAGACAGCCTCTGTGTTAAAGGGAACAAACTGAATTAAAAATAGAGCATTATTGGCTGTTTGAGCTTAAAATAAGCTGTAATTTTATTTGAGGTCTGTTTTATCCCAAAATGTTTGTCCTAAATATAACATTTAAAACTAAATAACACTGATCAATTTGCTAATTGCCTAAAAATCATGTAGCAGAATCCCAGTTTCTGTTGTTTAACCTTCAGGCAGAAAACTGGGATTCAGTTCCCATGTGCAACTTAATAGAGAGTTTATTTTAAGATTATTCTTTTTTTCATGCATATTTTCATTAGTTTTTAGTACAAAACATACTTATTTTGGTTATGTAAAAGAATGCAGTTAGATTTCTTCCTTCCTGTGAGTCAGAGTGAAATCTTGAATTCTTTAATAAAAGCAACTGTAGAGTCGATTATTTTAGTAATCAAGACATAAATCTGCTGCTTTTAATGATACCAAAGTGTCATATTAAGATATTAAGTTCCTACAATGTGTAATGTACTGTTAATAAATTATGTTTATTTTCTGAATTCAGTGCCTGTAACGTGGTCACACACTTTTGCGTCAGCTTTAACACTGAAAGAAGACATAAAAATATATCAAAGCAAACAATCTGCAGGAAAACATAAAGCAAGCAGTCTGTCACACCTCAGGAACTGAAATTATCTAGTTTTTTGTTTTTTTGCTCTATTTGCCAGCCTTCTTTGAAAACCATAAATGATATCACATGAACCGTCCAAACTACAGATATGTGAATTTGTGTAATTTTCCACTCAGGTGGAGATTTTTCCCAGCTGAGTTTTCTGCTGATTTTTGTTCAGCGACACACTTTTTGGCAGGAGTGTCTCTGCCTGCATTGCAATCCAAGCCAGTGTTTTTCTGTCTGTAATTGGTGTTATTGTTCAGAGTTGTGCATGATTGTTGGCTTTTAATCCCATTCAGATGCTCACTGGTTTGTAAGAAGCGGCTGTTAGAAGTAAGGTGTGCACGGAAGGAGAAAGGGAAAATAAAATATATTTTTAAAAGAAAAAATGGATCAAAAACAATGACTAAAATATGGTCATGGCACTATTGTTTGTCATGTTAGCAAAATACTTCATGAATCACCGGCTGGTTTGAATGAAATCTGAATAAAGTTATCATAGGCTAAACGTCTACAACATTTTACCTTCTGGGGTCAATCCAGTTCTAAATGTCTGCCAGTGGAAATAAACACCAGATCCCTGTGACCCCAATTACTAAAGTGGACAAAAGAAGATGGATGGATGAATTATTAGATGGATGGATGAATAGATGGATGTATGTATGGTTGGATAGATGAATAAATGGATGGATGGATGGATGGATGGATGGAGTGATGGATGAATGAATGGATCACTGAGAGGTGTTACTAAAGGTCACACCAGTGCCTCAGTAAACGTCATCAGACTTCAGTTTTGTTATAACGCCAGATGTTTTATTGGCACATCTATTGTGTGAAATTTATTGACTTTGAAAAATAGAATCATGAAAATTACAATAAAAACTATAACCTTGAAATGTATTTTATTAAAAAAAACTGCAAATCTCCAGCAAATGTAAGACTCTGCTCTGCCTCGTGTTTATTTCCAGCCTGCACCAGGGAGGAGTGGATCACAAGGGATTGTACCGCCACATTTCAAAGCTGAATTCAATGTCTTTTTGATATGCACAGTAGGATGACTGTGTTCTTGCATTTGACAATCAAAGCTCACCAACAATGGGCATTCCAAGCAGGCCTCCTCTGCTGCAGTAAGCTTGAAAAAAAAGGAAAAGAAAACAGCTTGTTTTGAGCTTTTGGACACCCACAATCTCAGGCAGCATTGTGACGTGGACGACCACCGTTGTACTGAACACAAAACCTTTGGCCACATTGAAAGCAATGAGCTCAGAGACTGTGAAAACCAGTGGGCAGAGGGGTAAAAGAGTAACAAGAATCATTGCTGCTGTCAGCTGCTGCACCTGATCAGAGACAACAGAGAATAAACAGTTATCAGCTAAAGGGACAAAATGCTGATGCTTAGATCAGGTTTAGAAGGGAAATTAATTTCTGAATAATGTATTTTCATCAATTTATTTTAAACTGAACTAAATTAATTTAACTTGAATTCAAACTGGGCATTTAATTACGATGCCCTGAGGTCAAATCATGCACATTAAAAACTTGAAGAAAACTGCTAATCGTTCGATCGTTCGATCTCTCGATTGCTTTTGAAGACTGAAAGCTGGTGGTCATCGAGCTCTCCTCACTCAGCGTGGGAGGCCATTAGGATGAATAACTAACAAGCAAGCTCACTTGCCAAAAGAAACAGGACACCTCAGACAACATGGTGGCCTGCAAAAACTTCAGCAGCAGCCAAGTGTGGCCAAAGGGTGGAACTGGGATTGGTTCCAAGGTTGGCATTAATAATTGAAGCATGCAGTGTGTGAGGACTATAAAACAGAAATCCCTTGTCTGTAACAGAATTACTGTGTGTTTATGATGCAATCAAACAGAAAAGTAAAGCAAATTAGAAGAATTAGCTTCTATTTCAACATCTTTTTATACATGTTCCTGTATGCACACGTGAAAAATAACAAAAATATGTGGATAAAAGCAATTTAGCACAAACAAAATAATTCCTGACAAGTGCTGCTAATGAAAGAACGTGCCTATTAATCATTCAGGGAAGTGAAATGGATGAATTTTTCATCACCCTCTCATCTGAGTTTGTGCTATTTTAAACTACATAAACAAATACAAACCATCTTTTTGTAGAACATGATGCACACCCACACTGGGAGAGATCAAACCGCCTCAGACAACTGAGACAATACTCTGCACGGGGCGATTCGACTCAGCGGGGCTCTTTGTGAGTCCTCTCAGAAGAGATAAGCTGTTTTATGATCATAACTCTGCTTTCTTCCCCTCTCACAGACAGCTAACATAAATCCCCCGGTGATCAATGTGTCACATCAGAAATGATCAAGGTTTGATTTTAGTTTTTTTATTATTTTTTTTGTGAAAAAAGCAAAAACTGTTCTCGATATTAGACAAAGATGTCAGTGGTCATCAAATTTGTAATTTGTGCTTTCAAAGGATACAAACAAACAAACTATTTTTACTTTTGTGTTAATATGAGTTTAGATCTGTGAAATGTGGTGTTTTTAGAAGTTATCCATGAAAAATCTGAAGAAATATAGATTTAAAAATAAAGTGGTTGGATTTATCTGCTTCATTGATTTACTATTTTACAAATTAAAAACCAGTTTTGTCAGGGCAAGACCTCTGACAGCTCAATTATTAACGACATCTTTCCTGGAAGTACCTCAACGTTTTTCATTAAACTGACTCAGTGGTTGATCCGACACATAAACATTTGTAAACTATTAAAGCAGCTCAGGAACGGCCTCCTGAGCATCACAGTTCACTAAAGAGGCTGACTGCCAAAAGTTTGTGATGTGGGAGTTTGTTACTAAATATAGACATGTTTACACGGCCAAGCGAGTACACAGAGTTTGGATTAAAGTTTACACGTGACCCTGAGTCAGCAGACAGCAGCAAACACAGCCGGCAGGGTCACACTATTGTTTACCGTCGGTTTAATAAATCATTTGGATCTGTCAGCACCAGATTCAACTCAAAGTTAACATTTGATGCTTTTAAATTCTTCTTTTTTCACATTTAAATCATTCAGATGGGGTTTATATAAAGTGGAACTGCAATGCTTTTTTGCAATTCCTCCTCATTGTAACTCCACAATCCCCTTTTACCACTTTTCTGAGGTGTGCCGCAGATCAACTCATTTTGAGGCTGTCTCTTTTAATTTCAAACGGCATATAAAGAAATATATGCAGCACCAGGAGAAACTAAATTCAAATTTTCTGCACTCCTAGAGACTCCAAGTATACAACAAAATGCATTTAATGGCTAAAAAAGTGGATTTTGCATGATATGTCCCCTTTTTAAAAACATATTGGTACAAGTTAATACAAACTACACACACCAACAAAAAATGTTAAAGTTTTCAGCTTTAAATATCCATCAAGTTGTCATTTCAGGGCACTAAAACTATCTTCAGGTTATATTCCATGATCTGTTGTCCAGCTGAGAATCACAATCAGACCCTGGTTTTGCCCACAGTTGTTTTTTCACACGTCTGTACAGAAAACAGGAGATAGTTTGTGTGAGGATGAGAAAGTTGGACCTGAGAAAAGAGACAAGGTGTGATGAAAAGATAACCCTGTTTTAAAGTTGGCTCTTTTTTGCATTTAAAATGATGCTCCAAACAAGAAGCACCACCAGCGGTAAAGACAAATACTGTTTTTATAAAAACTTGGTTCTTGTACAACCAAAGCAAGAAGAAATAACACACAATGAGTCCAAATTACCATCCAGCTGAATGAAAAACTGGCCTTTAGCTGTATGAACAGGAACCAGCGGGGTGGTAAATTTACAACAACACAGACTTGAGGATGTAATCGGAGCAAAGCAGCAGCTCTGTTACACAACCTAAACAGAAGTTCTGTAATTTGTGAGAACGTGCCCTGCCCTCATGCTCGCACATGTGCCACAATAATTATACACACAAACGTGCCAGCTGGATGGTGTGCATGTGATGCAATCAGGTACTTGATTGTTTGATGAGCCAAGGTCGTTATAAAAGAACAATAAGGGGGATAATCATAAAGGGCTTAGCTGGCTGGACCTCATCCCCTCTCTCTGATTAGTGGTGGAGCCACAAATGATTGTTTATTACAGCTGGTCTTTGTTTGTTTTGGGGGACATCTTTTTTTTAAATTCTGCTGATGAAAGACACCACGTCAAGAATTTCAGTGAGGATTTGTGTATTTCTGGTCATTTGTTTTTCATATTTTTTAAAACCCTTCAATGAAATATTTGAATAAATATGAAATGATTAAAGCTGATTAATCTCTACAGCTTCATTTAAAATCCTTGGGAATGCAACACTGCTGCTTTGGTACCTGAGGGAAGTTTAAAGATGTTTTATGAGCTAATTTTTAGGCTGGTCATGTTCCGTAAAATTGCCCCTCAGCCCTCTCCACTCTCCGAAAAATAGCTCAGTCAATGAGAATTGGAGATTCAGCCCTGCTTAAAAAGCAAATCATGTATCCACACATACTCACACCACACTGCAGCACCCACTCCACACCTGCAAAACTCCCCACAACAGATCTCCTTTTATCCAAAAACCGAGCCCAGTGGAAAGTTGGGTGATTTGTTTTTTTAGCTGAGTCTGAATTATTGTGGCGAATGAGGAGGAGAACGTTGGAAACTTGAGGCTTCTTCCAGAGAGCAGAACAAAGCCTCATCAAAAATCCTGCAAACACTGAAAACAGCCCAAGGAAGGATTTTGATGTGTGTAACTACTGTTTTGTGGCACACGAATAGATAGTTTCCTCCTCCTTTTAGTAAATTTATCCAAAGGGATTTGAGCAGCGGGTGACGTGCAGTTCTTCACAAAATGCTTGGATTTTAATTACACAAGTCATTGCAGTTATGAAATAAAAAACAACTGTCCTCCTCTTTTTGTGTTTAACAGTTACAGTTGCATCATGTTGCTTTTAACATGATGATCTGTCTTTTTTGCCAAATAAAACTCACTTCCTCTGATTATCTTTCACATTTCAGCTTAGATGTCTTTCCTCTTTTTGTTTCCAGTCACTTTAATTTTTTGCTAAATGGGTTTGAATGTTAAATCTCAACAGTTTGACAGAAATGACACATTTATGAGCAGCTTTTCTTTTTAAACCGAGGAGGGAAAGATGCTCCAACATTTCTTTGTCATGATCTGTGTCTTTTTGCTTTAACTTTCTAGTGTTTCTCTGTTCCCCTGTGTTTCTCTACCCTGCTGTTTGGCCTCCAGCCCCGCCCTTGCTCACCTGTTTCCTCTCTTCTCCAGGTATTTTCCATCGTCTCTCATTAGTTTCCCTTTATATTCAGTGTCTTGTCACTTTGTGGTTGTCGGATCATTGTGCTGCTTCCCTCAGTCAGTGTGGTGTCTGCTCTGTTCTTGTTCCTTGTCGTTTCTCCTGAGAGTTTAGTGACTATTTTTGAGCTGCCTTGGAAGCCTTTTTGTTTATTAAAGCCTTTTTCCTTTTCTGAAACTTTGGCCTGTTCCCTGGGTCATTTCTGCAACAAAAAGACTGAATAAATTCTTCATTTCTGTCTGGATCCCTCAGTCTTCATGGTGGAATTCGGCCCCTGCTGGGATTTTTATTCTGATAGTCAGTGTCTGTGGGGTTTAATTGGATTCACGTCTTATCAGAAGTCTTGCGGTGTACATCTACTGCGATGCAAACTGCAGGGCGCTAACACTGATCGTATCTCACGAACAGGCAAGGAAGTCAAAAGGACATTTGTTACAACAAAGGAGAAACTTGCTAAATTGTCTCGTTTCCCAGAATAACCCCAAAATATGGGAAGAGAGAACCTAATCAGTGCAGGGTTTAGCAGTGGAGAACATTTCTTTTCAAATCGGTTATGCAAAACGCTAACAGGTCACCAGTGCTGAGAATCAAATCAGCATTTCCTTTTTCATCTCCCTGTGTTTGAATAGATGTAGTGTCTAAACTTGACCAGTTTTGCACCGTTATAAAGTTTTACATTAAACCAAAATATCTAATTAAATCTGAAAGCTGTAACTACAGAAGACTGTCACCTTCCTGCAAAACCTTAGTCTTTGAAAAAAGAGCAGAAGAAGAACCAAAGTAACAGAAAAAATATATATTTTAACTTAAAGCGAGAGGTTTTAGATGAGGTTTTGTCATTCATTTCTAGAAGCTGCAGCTGGAAAAATACAGCAGAGTTCTGAAGGATCTCAATAAACTATGTTTTATTTCATTAGTGTTGAGGTAAAAATGTAAAGTTTTCAAATCTCTGGACAATAATCTGTTAACTGTGATGCCTCTGAGAAACAGACTTTTTGTACATTTAGGCTGTGGCTAGTAATTTTGAAGTGACATAAAAATTACTGCATTTTTGTGTTGGGAATCTGTTTTATTACAGCAAGTTCACCTTAAGAATACAAAACTCAATTTATTTCTTTGTCAAAATTAGCATATCATTAAGAATACAGTTCAAAGCAGGAAAAATAAATGTCTCAGAAACTCTGAGATGCAAAAAGAAAAACAGGAAGCTTTTTTTGTATTTAATTTTCATTGTGTTTTGTGATTTCGGTAATCCTCATTAAGCTGATGTTGCAAAGAGAAGATGAGCTTTTTAAAAAGTTTAATCTCTTGTACTCTGGCTCTTCTTTAGCAGAGAGGAAAACATTTTACCTGCCTTCGTCTTCTATTGAAAAAAGACAGAGTTGTAGAACAGTTTTAAATTTTATTTGAAAATTATTAAGATGACAATTAGCTTTCACACTATGTCAGTGATTTATGACCAAGTTTGGTAATGACAAATGAAAACAGACAAAAACATCATCCCTTACCTTAGTTGCAAGTGAAAAGATGTGAACACGTGTCATAAAAATCTACATCATGCTTTTAACTGCAGTAAAATGTCCCTATATGTTTTGTTTTAGCATCTCTTCTGCTGAGTTTCATCCATGACCTTTTTTTACTCCCTCTGAACATCCCTCGCTCCGCAGCACCAGCTCAAAACGCCTCGCTCCTAATTTTACCAACAGCGAAGAATGCACATTTGCAAGTTTCTTCCTGCAGCCTTGTTAATCACAGTTTCAGTCTCAAAGGGCTCCCCAACGCCCACATCAGAAAAAAAACATGAATTCATTATGTGACCTCTTCAGCCTATAGACTGTCAATGAAGAAACAGGCGTCTAAACGGCTCCTTTAAATGTGAGTAGGTGTGTGAGAGAGCATCGGTCTGCATGTGGAGGCAAGAGGAAAAAAGACATAGCTTTGAAAACTTTTGATGAATCTGCTGATATAAATTTCAGAATAAGTTACATGTGAATTTTATTATGTGTAATAATGTTGTGCAGTAAAGAATGACTCATTTGTTGTGTTTTTAGTCAAGCAGTCATGGAAATTGTGGCAGAGGGTGAGAAAACAAAGACAAAAAGAGGCAAGAAAAGACAAGAAAACGTAAGGACAAAAGCCCGTTATTCTGGTCATGGAGTCAAGTCATAAGAAGCGTGCAGTTTGTGTTGTGGAGGTGCAATGCAGATGTCTTCAGCAGCAACACTAGATGTGATGCTGACAAAACCCTAAAAGGGAGAGACGAAACAAGGGATCCATCCCAATGAGATTTCCACAAATATCCTCTCCTGCTGGTTGTACAGGAGTATCTGTACAAAGGGAGGGGAAAGTGAATTATGGCAAGAAGGAAACAATGAATCTGTGTAAAATGGTGTAATTTATTGCACGTTTCATCATCAATCTTAACAAACACAGGCATTATTTAACCCAGTTTTACTTAAAGTTAAAAAACATCCGCTGGTTTTTCCTGCCTAAATGAAACCCCCATTTTATCATTTATAAACAGGGGTTTATTTTGTCCAAAGGAAAATTCAATTACATGGCTTAATAGCTTAAATATTGTCTCATTTATAAAGAAGGGTTTACATAAGTACCTTTAAAATGTCAAACCAGCTTTTTTCCCCCAAACACTGCAGTTTGAGGAATTTCTGTCACGGTCTGTGTCTGTGTGGGAGTTTTATTTTGGTTTCTCTCATCTTTCTCTGTTTACCTCCTCCTGCCTGTCTTTACTCCAGCCCCGCCCACTCTCACCTGTTCATGTTTCTCTCCCAGGTGTTTCTTGTTTCTGCTCATTAGTTCTCTTATATATTCTGTTCTCTGTCTTCAGTTGGTGTTAGAGCTTTGTTGTTTACGGTTGAGGTTTGTTTGTTTGTTTGTTTGTTTGTTTGTTTGTTTGTTTGTTTGTTTGTTTGTTTGCTTGCTTGCTTGCTTGCTTGCTTGCCTCCCCCCCCTTTCTCTTCATGCCAAGTCCTGGAATCCTTGTTACTTTTGCTGCCATGTCAGCCTTTTGTTTTTGTAAATGATGCCTTTTTGCACATTTTGGGACCAATTTCAGTTCTGCAGCTGGGGTTCTACTATCCTACAATCATTACAATTTCAGTATAAATACAGTAGAGTGAATTTTATTATGGAGAAGCTTAAAAATTAACCTTTTAGTTTAAACTATAACATTTAATAGTCCAAATTTTATTCAAACAATTTCTGATTGAATTTAAATGCATAAGTAAAAAAAAAAAAAGGCAAAAAAATGCTAGTGAAAATATATATTCCGGTTTGGCAAAACCAGACCTTAAGGTTTTAATTAAAGCTTACTTTGCAAATTGTATATATCTGATAGATATCATGCTGGGTGAGGATGGGTGATCTTTTGTTTTTTTAAAGCTGAAAAGTTTATCCAACTATTATCGAGCAGCTAAAAGCATATTTATAGCCTCAAGTGCACATTTCTAAAGCTTATTTATGTCTCTGTTTCAGCATCATGCTCTGAGTTATAATCAAGTCTGACAAATATGTTGTACTTCAACCATTACAGATAATTGAAAACCTCAGTTTTTGTAATCCATCATATTTTATTCTGACTAATACACTTGGTGTGTGTTGGTGCAGTAGCTACAGATACCAGTGTACACACAAATCCCATCAGAGAAGAGCCAGAGAAAATTAGATGCAGTACAGCTGATTGTTTGGACTGGAGACATTAATTGTAAAGCAACCAGATGAGGCGGAGCTGCAGACAGTAGCCTGGGTATGTGTGGGTTTTAATCCCAATTTTAATCTAGATTACATCAGCATCTGGCCAGTCTCTACAGCTCTTCACACAACGATCCTCGCCCCCCACTCACTTAAAAATATGAAAATGAATCAGATCAGAGAAGGCTACCTCAGGACTGAAACCAGGAAGAATCTGTTTATTTCTCATCAACGCAACATTAATGAGAAGGTCTGTGGATGCTTTGTCTTTAAAGCACAGATTGAAAAAAAAATAAAAAGATCCCTTAAAGCCTGAGGTGGCTTTGCTCATAAAAATGGGGATGATGTAAGAAAAGGGATTTTAACTGGATTCACAGAATACTTATCTGAGTGTCTGGTCTGAGACAGCTGTTTCCGTTTCTTCTTCTCTCAGCAAATTTCAGCAGCAGGACTCTGGCTGAGCATCCACAGTGAGCCAAGCAGATTAGACCATCAAACCCTGAACAAACTGAAAAAAAAAAATACAAACTACAGCCCAGAAAATGGATTTCTCTCAGATTACAAGGAGAGCTTTTATTTGGAGCACTGCAAAATACATTTCATGGTTCTTAGAGCTCATTCTCACTCTCTCTTTCTCTTAAACAAATATTCTCTTTTTCCATCTTCTATCTTCTCATCGATTAAAAAAAGGATAGGTTGTCCTGCATAAGTTAAAACGGTTTACTTATAATTCATATCAGACTTGAAAAATCATTTTCTTTAAAATTCAGGCATTCATACAAGAGAGAAATGAGTATACATTATTATATGAACTCAACTATCAGTTTATTTTATATTTCTTCCTGGAACATGGCTTTAAGCTTCTTGAATATAAATTAAGATGTGCACTTCTTTGCATTCATGGCAGAAACATTGAGTACATAGTATGAGACACGTTTTGAGATCATACTCTATAGGCAGCATGTCAGAAACAAACAAATAATATTCTAAAAGTTTTGTAAGTATTTTCACAGTGGAAGGAAAAGCAACTTTGGATTTGATAGTGCGTGTTTATGGAAGCAGCCTGTTATTAATGTTGCTGCAAAGGCCTTCTGGTCAGACAAAGAGGACTGTCCATTTTAAAGGGCTGTACGTCCTTCAGTTTCTTATAATCACTGTGGAGATGAAAAAACCCTCTTTGTATCCAAAATAATGCAGACACCCTTATTAATGAATAATTAGGCCTTTGAGGCATCAGTACCGTTGCAGTTCTTTGATTTCATGCAACACAAAGATTAATGAACTCATCTGGAAGTTTAGCTGAATTTCTCAGCGTAAAGCTTCAGAAAGCTGCAGCTGGAAGACTGTGGTTGTTATTTCCTGCAGCTTTGCCGCCCTCACCGAGCAGAGCCAGAGATTCCAGCGTGTGCTCGCTGTTCCTGTCTGGATGTGAGCCCAGGCCAGACTGAGGTGTGTCCTCCTTCTCTTCTTCCCCCTCAGCCTCCTGCCCCTCTCCCATGGCGGCGGCAGCAGCTGCGGCAGCCGCGCACTCCTCTTTGAACAATCGATCATGCTCCATCTTGAGCTCTTGGTAGGAGCGGGAGAACATGTGGAAGATGGAGGTAGCGGGGAAGGCCATGATGAGTATCCCGCTGAGAATGCTGCTCAGCGCTACAACCTGTCCCGGAATGGACCTCGGTACCATGTCACCGTAGCCTACAGTTGTCATAGAGATAATGGCCCACCAATAGGAAGCAGGAATGCTGGAGAAGTCATGAGTACCTGTGAGCTCGCTCTCAGCAAGGTGGACCAGAGGGGAAAAAAGGGTCACAGCCACACAGAGGAAAAGCAAGAGAAGCCCAAACTCCCGGGTGCTGCGTCGGACCGTCAGCCCCAGTGTCTGCAGGCCGAGCGAGTGGCGAGCCAGCCTCATCACATAGAGAATCCTCAACGCCCGCAGGATCCTCAGCACCAGGCCCAGTTTGTCCAAATAGCCCTTACCTCCTCCCGGCCTCTCGTGCTCCGAAGCTGGATCCTCCTCCGTCACCACGAGCGAAACGTAGTAGGGCAGGATAGCCATGGCATCGATGATATTAAGTGGCCCGCGGAGAAAATCTAGTTTGCTGCGAGCCTGAATGAACCGCAGGAGGAACTCCAGAGAGAACCAGGCCACACACACCGTCTCTATGATGAACATGTTGTAGCATTTAGAGGAACACTTGCCCTGAGGTGGAAAGGAGGAGATTTGGAGGTGAAGAGGGAGAGAGACAGACAGAGAGGAGCAGGGAAATGACAAGGAGCAAGACGGATAGAGGGGGAAACAAGAGAAGATGGAGGGGAGACGACAAAAATCCTGAGGTCAGATAATCATCTACAGCAATTATTAATAAATCAGTATGTTTAAACTACTGCCAATGCACTGACTGATAATACAGAGACATAATCCATCATTTATTTAACAAAGAAGACTTCAAAGATTGATGTAACACTTTGTAGTTTGGCAAAACACAATTAGGCTTTTCCCTCTAAGAGGAATAAACTAACGGCTAAAGTAAAAACCTTCTGTGTTATCACATCTTTTTCAAACAATTCAAAGTAGTCATATTAAGATTTCCTACAAAAAAGTTTGTACATTTATTTCTTCTTTGTCTCCCTTTTCTAGCCTCTGCCCATTTACTGCACTTTTCTCACAGCACACGGTCTACATTTGTCATTCTGCTCGGTCACTTATCTAATTCCTTTCCATCTCATCCTTCTTTTATCCCACAGCCACCCTCTCCTTTCTCCTCCCGCCTCTATTTCCACCTTCTCATTACTCATTCTGTTTCCTCTTCCATCACCCTCTTCGGACGCCCTCCCCCGTATCCTTCGGTGCCTCACTCCGCTCTCTTTCTGCTTTAAATCCATCCTTCATTCGGTGATTCTCTAATTGAAACACATCTCCCTCTGCAGTTTCTTCATGCACGCTCACCCTCCTCACAACTGCCCCGTTCCTCCCGCTCTCATTTATAACTTGTGTCCTCTCTGGCTTTCTAAAAGATCATCATCCCGTTTTGACTCTGTCACTTCAGCCCTGCAGAGAGATGCGTGTCTGCATAATTTGGGCTGTTATTGAAAGGCCTCAACTGCATTCATAGTGAAACTATTTCACTGGGTTACGACATACTGAGGTTTTGGATGGCACTAATAAAAGAATGAGCTCAAATATATTTTTATCCAAAATATTTCATCAAGATGCATTATGCATTTTCCAAAATACTTGGATACTTGGATGGTGACCGTGGCCCTACTTTTGAACACATTTTTAGCCCCAAGTTATCTTGTAAAGCTGTTAGTTTTTAAATGATTGAGTGTTTTCCTCAAATTTTCTATTTTTTTGGTTCATTTACAGTGATAGATGTCATAAGAACAGTACATGTGAGTCTCAGACCATTCAGACAACTGTAGCTCGCAGTGATAAAGAACATTTAACTTTAGGATAATAAAAAATACAAATATATTTGTATAAG
This sequence comes from Cynodonichthys magdalenae, assembly GCA_031762555.1. NCBI lineage: Eukaryota > Metazoa > Chordata > Actinopteri > Cyprinodontiformes > Rivulidae > Cynodonichthys > Cynodonichthys magdalenae. Next base: position 9,272,999 of record JARVJO010000002.1, on the reverse strand, counting down.
TAGGAAAATAACACAAAGTAGAAGGCAAACAAAAACGGGAAAAGTAAAGGTGTGTGTGTGTGTGTGTTTGGAGGGTGCTGGTACTCATCGCTTTTGTTGAAATTTAAAACAAAGCTTCAGAAAAGTAGCCACACATTGTGGAATTTACCACCTGCTCCCCTGGTAGTAAAACAGATTTTCTCTACATTCATACAGGACATAATATCTCTGATCCAGCGAGGAGCAAAATCCTTTCGTTTCAGCAAAAACAACCCAACGAGCCAGAGAAGAGGTAAAAGCTTCTCTGTCCAGCTTTGCTTTCGGCAAATCCAGCTCTGGAGCGACGCCAAAACAGCTCTTTAGCTCAGTGGGACACTGAAGAGTTTTTAAAATGGTTTGAATTTCGACAACTGAACTTGGCTAAAGACAGAGACGTGTCAAATATGAAGAAATGAAGGAAGTGCACTTTTGTTTTTGTACTTTGTAGGTTTTACATCTGCACAATTAGAGCTAATCATTAAAGTGCAGCAGTGAACATTCAACACAGGTGAAAAAGGAGTAAATTTGATCAAGTGCTACATCTCACTCCATCTCTGTAACTACCCTCACAGCTGCCATTGAAGGGCAGTTCATCCATTCATCCATTACTGTCTCTGTTAGGTTTCTCATTAAGAATATTTGTGTTTCTTATCACTTCAGTGGGTTGTAAAGTAAGACATAAACATTTTGGTATTTTATCTTTACAGGAAACAGTTTTTTAAGTATCTAGGCTTTAAGGTACATGTGTCAAACTCAAGGCCTGTGGGCAAAATGTGGCCTGCTGCAGCATTTTTTATGGTCCACGAGCGCTTCAAAGATGTATTGTCTTATAATAAGTGTATGTTTCTTCAAAGCCAACATTGACCATAAAATACATCTCCCATAATGCATTATTATTATTTTACCTGTGAAGTGACAGCACCTCACCACTAGGTGGAGGTGCAAAGGGTTTAAAAGTAGCCAGCAGTGTAAAATCTCCATTTCACTACTTTTCCTGAAGCCCAGTTGTACTGGTAAGTGGGAATTTCCCACTTACAAGTTGTTTTATATGATACCTATATGTTACAGTAGCTGCTCTGCAATTAACTGAGTAGCAGAAAAGTGCGGTGCATTTAAAA
>JARVJO010000002.1:9229338-9265028 GCA_031762555.1 Cynodonichthys magdalenae | reverse complement strand
CTCAAGCTCCCAGGCCTCTGGTAGAGGACCCGAGCTGAGAGAGAGAGACCACCCGCGGTGGGTGAGAAGGGAATTTTATATATATAATAGTTTTGTTTTAGACTCCTAACAGACTCAGTGGAAGATACCTTGAATCCAGACTAACTTATGTTGACAGGTCAAACCAAATAAAACCCTTGCACTGGTTCTAATGTGCCATCATTTCTACAGTCTGTTTCTAAAAGAGGAGAATCGACAAACTCTGCATTTAAAGGTCTGCACAGCTGAGATTTGAACAGGAGACCTTTAAAATAGCAAAGTATTAAAAAAATAGTGTGCGCTTATAAATGATGGTGACATAGCTTTTCTGAAAGAAATAAAAAATCTAATGTATAATGTGTCTCAGGACCACAAAGCATCTTTTGTGAAACAAACACAACATCCTCAGACTGTGATTGTTCACATAATGCCTTTGTTCCACTGTCTGCATTTAAAAAATAAACTTAGTAGTGACTAAAACATAGATCTATTGTCCCAGTTCGGCAATCAAATGTCTGCTGATTGTAATAAATGTGACGGCAAACCAGGTTATAATTATAAAGATGTCACAAAACATTGTTTTTGTTAGAAACGTTCTGTCAATAAACCTTTAATGTAGTCAAATCGTGTTTATCTTGTGCCAGAACAGCCTTTATAATGTGGAAGTCATTCTGAATTATGCACAAAAAATCAGACAGGCTTGTTTTTCTGCTGCCAGAGCTGCTTGAAACTTGTAGTGTTTCAGTCCATGTGTTCTTTATGATTATTTTTAAAGATATTCATGAAAACAAAATATAAATAAATCTTAGTTTTAAAGTTAAGATTTAAAACTGTATTTTCACAATGTCTAAAAATACATGTAAGTGGCATTACTTTATTTGTCTATGTTGAGCAATCCCATCTGAGCATGGGCAGGATAAACACCTCATGTTTCTCTCTCTCAGTCCCACTTGGCAGCCATGCAGAGCATCAGATCCAGCTCCTGAGCAGATTGGCCATAATAGGCATGGAATCTGCTTGGCACTCACGCAGAAACACTCAATGTACGCCTACTGAGATAAACTAAGAAGAAATGTATGTGAATGCTAATTAATTTTTTTTAACATGCAGTCTGAGACATTTTATTTTTGTAAAATATAGTTCAGTCACAATATTTCTAGTAAAGATCTTAAGAAAAGATAAATATGAGTGGTATACATGTCATCTGTAATTATAGATTTAACAAAATATCTTTCTACTTTAGTAAGGCATTGTAATTATTAACAAAATATCTTTTTACTTCAGTAAGGCATTATCTTCAGACACACCTAAACTAGACCAACTTACAAGTTAGCTTTCATCAGTTTCTGACTTTTTTTTTGTTTTTAAAGATTACAAAGCAGAAACTCTGACAATATATGAGCTACTGCCAGAACATGTGTCCTCGCTTCCTATTGGTCTATTAAGCTGATAAAAACTGAGCAAACAGGAATATCTTTGACAAAGGCTCTGTGCACACCTGCAACTTTCTGTTGAAAAAACAGTTTTTCAGACAGATTGTTTTTATTTCTACAGAAAATATGACATAACATGCAACTTTTTAACAGTAAAATAATGGCTGGCATTAGTCATAAACACACATCCGTATTGTCTTTTCTCCAATATATTTAGGATTTGAAATTGTAATCATCAGAAACACTTTATGTGAGCACATGTGGAGTTATAGGAAAGGGGTAAAATAAATAAATGTTGTGAAAAGCATGAAAGCCATTCAAGATTTTGCCTATATAATGTTTGCAATAAAATTACTGATATATTTATATATATATTTGCATAATAAGGGATAATTTCTATACTTTGAAGAAAAATAACTCACAGTTATCTCAATATAAACACTGAGTTTTACTGTAATGTGATAAGAAATTACACACTATTCAGCTGGTTTATCCATCTCTTCTCTCTATCCACCAACTCCTCTGTTGTTTGTTATTCCTGGGGAAACAGTCACATTAACTGCCTGCCTAAATTTCATCTCACCAAAGCAATGAAGCTCACATTTGCTTCTATTTCGGTGCCTTTCATGTTTTAGTAATGGAAGCAAAATCATGCAGAGGGCAGATAAGAGAACTCCTTTTTAATTTGGCGTTTTTCCTTTTGGGAAGCACTCTTAAAGTTCATGATTGATGATGGGGTTTTGTGTTCAGGAGTTTGGTCAAACAGCAGGAGACAGTTTGCACACAAATTTAACAATTTGAGGCCTTGCTGTTATGTTTTTGCACTTTGTGCTGCAGTATGTAAGTGTGAATATAAATAGCCTTGAACTGAATGATGCAAACACAATACTGAAAATAAATTTACACTTTTCCCAGATAAGACTGGCGGCTCTGAGCTGCAGGGAACAATCATTCAGGTTGCAGAGTCAAAGCAGTCAAAAGATTGGATAGCAAACAACTAAGCCCCACAGAGACGGTCATTTTTAAAACACTGCTTTGTTGATTCACATAATAGAATTTCTGCAGAGTTTAGAAGCAGGAAATGTGCATGCAAACCAAGAAATCCTTCTGAGATTTTATCACAGCCAATACTTTAATCTTTTCCAAACGCAGATTCTCTGTGGAGCTGGACTCCAGTGGAAAATGTCAGATGAAGGGGCCAGACTTTGTTTTTAGCTTCTGGCAGACAGAGAAATGACAAGCAGACGCTACGGTAAACGCATAAATCTTTCTGCTAATGTTTCATTTACAGCATATGATATGAAAACCTAGCTTTGATAAATCATCTCGTGTGTTAGATTATCCCAACTACTCAATAACTACAGTTTCAAATAAAGGCCTAGTGTTCTTTGAGAATGCCCATCACCCAGTAAACCCTTGTATATGATGATAGAGATGTTTAGCTCAGAATGTGCTGAAGATGACTCTCAGTTACTACCACCACAAATTTAGTTTATTAGCTGTAAAACTGACTAAAGCTGTGTTCACACTGTAGGGTTGGGGAAATCGTATCGTGTGAAATTAATCGTCAGAAAAACTTTAACTGATTATTTTATGTCGCTTGACGATTAATACGATTAATGCTTCCAGGCAGACTGACTGGAGATTTCCCCGGTCAGTTCGCCCGATGCTTCCCTCCACTTCAAATATGACCAACAAAAAGTTCTGTAATTTATTTATCACAACTCTGGTTTTACTTGGTCTATCAACACAATTTAAAAACTGATGAAGTCTGAAGTCTTTACTTTTGACAACATTTATAACAGATTTTTACAGAGAGAAAATCTTTCCCACTAGAGAGATTTAAATTGGTCATGTGACTAGGACATGCAGGGCCACAATTAAACATGATGAATGTTTTTGCCAATATTACCCAACCCTATCACTGACGACTCAAGTGGTCCAAATCTGACTTTTGGCCCATATGGGACCCATATCTGGCATTTTTAATGACAGCTCAAACATCACAAATGTAAATTTCTCAAATCAAATCCAGTCCACTTTCATATGTTATCCTTAAATTGCTTTTGTCATGTTGAATTTCATCAGATTTTTAAGTCACTGAAGTGTGACAAATGTTAAAATTCTGCATTGGAGGACACATTTAAACTTTTTAACATTAAAACAAGCATCACTGATGGAGCTGGTCAGTGAAAAGAAAGTAAAGGTTTTGGACGTATTAGGGGCAACTATTCTGTTAAAGTTAAATGTAAAAAGGGTCAGTTGGCTCAGATATCCTTCTTAAAATGGATTAATTCCCAAAATTAATAAGTTGTAAATAAACACTGATTAATTATTCTGTGAAAGTAACACTAAAATAGATCCTGTGGATCCTGAAAAGATTTGATAACAAACACAACTGAACCAAAAATTAATGGTAAAGCTTTAAAAACCGATTTTTCTCTGACCGGTGGTGCTTGGAGTGTGTATTAGGAATAATCCTCAACAACTACCACACAAAATCTGAGCTCAATATCTGTTAAACTGATTAAGTTATGGTCTTTTTTGTGTTTGCTATAGTTGCTCAGCTGTGGTGGCCATCTTAAATATGGTTAATCCAGAATAAATGAAAGTTTCATTAAAGCCTGCTAGTTCTTGAGATTTTTTACTAATACCACAGAAATGTAAACACATGCACAAAGACACGACCCTTCAGCGGTCAGCAGCAGTAGTAGTAGTAGTAGTAGAAAGTATTCTAATGTTCATGTCAGATAACACATGCAAGACCGTCATGCTTTATTTAAACTAAATAAAGCACAGAACTGCCAACCAAGACATTAGTGGGCTATAACTGTATCTACATTCTTTTCTGGAGTACATGAGTCGGTGATGTATGTTTCCTGTGTACCCATTTTATAGCACTTTGTCCCCAACAGTCTTTAAGCCTAACAGCTCCCCTGGGAATGCAGTAGATGTGATAGAGGAGGGGAAAAAGGCTTTGTGGCTGAGTTAGTCTGCACATTTTTTCTTACTCTGTCCTTAACCCAGACTTCTTTATTCCCTTCATACCTTTCAGTGCTGAAGTTACTTCATCTTAGTCCAGAGATCACCTGATTCTGATTCACCTGGATTCTTTCTTTCTTTCTTTTTTAATCTCTTGACAGAACAGATTTTTATACAAGTGTCTGCCCTCTGTAGATTCACAAGCCCAGGCCGGCTCTGTGGTTCAATAACATTATTAAGAAGGCTTTGGTTCAGGAGAAGTGAGCGGTAGTCAATCAGAAACTTCACAGCTTTATGTTCAAATCACCCAGACCATGACTCTGCTGCCTCTGTCTCATCCAGATACCTGTGATTGATGTTCTGGGATGTAATTATCAAACAGTAAATTCCACTTCAATTTATGGTAATAAGGACATAAAGTGGTCTCTTCATTTACCCCGCAGGCCTAAATAAAACTTGATCAGAAAGCAGGAGAGCAAATCTGATGAGGCTGAAGACACAGGTCCATGCTGGCTGAGCGTAAAGCAGCTGGATGCAAATATAGGACAATAAATTCTGAGAAAGTTTGCTTGTAGGCTCTACTCAGGAACACAAGCACATAAATGAAGTGAGTTTGACATTTGAACAATGATAATATGTAAAGTCAGGCAGGTGCTGCTATTCAAACTGAATGTGATGCTTTCTTTGCAGAGTCAACACGGCTGCTGCAGATTTGACTCTAGGAGATTATAAAGGTCATGGTGGGGACACAACAGGAAAAGTAAGTAAAGTAAACAAATGAACAGAGAAAAAGGCAGATAATGCTGTAAGCAAGTAAACAGGCAAACAAATAAGCTTTGTCTTAACCAGGGTCAGCCTGTGACATAGGCAGTGCAGGTAAACGCTAATGGCGCCGTTCATCCAGGGGGCGCCACAAATGGGGGATGAGAAAAAAAATCATAGCTTTTTAATCAGCGTATAGTAGATTTAATCTGCAGAATAATCACTGGTTACTCTGGTTAATGAAGGTAACTTGTATGGATTCCTCAGCCTGATTCTTTAGATTTATTGTTTTTTTGGTGTACAGTGACCTTTTGTTGTGACTTGGCACGATATAAATAATCTGAAATTAATTGAACTGTTTGGCTTGAGTATTTTTTACACTTTTTGTCAAGGGATTATATCCCTGAACCCCCTAGAACTGCTTTACTCCACAGCTGCATGTTAACATTTGTTGCTGTCAACAAATTTTGGCAGGTATGAGGTAAACTTTCAAATGAATTATATCGTTAACTATTTGAATTGAACAACCTGGTTTCTAAAGATAAAATGTAAGTTTGTGTGCACATAAATTACCAGTGAGATTTAGAAAATAGCTCAAGGGACACTACTTGAATTCTTGCCTAGGGCTGGCTCTGATCTTAACTTACATGAAATCCTAGTGCAGCAAAATTGTTTCATGCATTTTTTCTGGAAACATAAAGGAATTATTAATCATTATTAAAGCGATGCCCTGTCAAACGTTAAGTTTTTCTTGCAACAAGTTGTTCTCTAGAGGCAAACAATAATATGTTATATAACACATTACAGAACAAATAAATTAATCTGTATGTCTGCATTAATGTATAAAAAGCAGAAATGCAGACTAAAAATACTAAATTTAACTTCTGCTACAAGTACATTCTAGTGTTTGATGGAAAAATGCAAATTTCATGTCTTCTAAAAATCTGACATTTGATTGAAAGGATGTTAACATTCAGCAGTTCATTCATAAATATGTTAATAAGTTACCTGGTTAAATATTTTGTTTTGAACCTTTACAATTTGAAGTTCAACAGATAAAACTTCTGTTTCAGGTACAACTAAAAGAACACACCAGTGTTAGATTTTTTTAATGCATCAGCTTGAATATTTTTGACAAAATGTTGCAAGAAGCTGAGGGAATAATGGTGACAAGAGAAAAACTTTGAGAGATTTAAGCATAAAGACCTGATCACACTCATCCAATAATCCCTTGTTTTTTAGTTCTGAATATTTTCCCCATTTCTCATTTCTTATTTTTTTACCTTTCTTTCTCCTTATACTCCTTACCAAACAGAGGCAGGTAGAAGGGTGAAGTGAATTATAAGTGGAGGAGGGATTTTTGTCTCATACCACCACAGTGTAAAGAAGAGACTCAAGCAACAGGGCTATGTGAATTAAAGATGACAGGAATCCTGCAGCGTGCCTGGGCTTGCTGGCTGGACATGGGAATGGAGTTTAGAAGATGAACACAGGAGGAAAGTCAGACTCAGAAGGCAGCAGATGGGCTTGTTTACTTGTGGATGAAGCTGCTATTCTCCCTCTAACATTGTGCACAGACATGCAAAAAGAAATGAAAACATTGTCTCAGTAAATGTCCTCACAAGGCTGTGAGATGCAGGGGCAATACCACAAACCTATTATGATGTTATAACCCACATTGTCATCTAATGGTACAGAGAGCCACAAACACAAACTCAAAGTAATAAAGACTTTCACAAAATCCCTGCTTTTTCTTGGAAACTTCTATCCCCTGAATCACTGCAGCAAGATAAAAACAAATAGTTAGACAGTGAAAACCCTACTGAGCCCCTGAGAGGACGTTGATAAAAAAAAGAAAAAAAGCTTAATGGGTGCACACTGGAAAAATGTTTGTGAGCATGCAATATTATCTACCACATAGTTTTCTTGTGCACATGAAACTTTCTGGTCCACACAAGCAAATCTTCTTCGTAGCATAATGAGAAAAATATAATTAAAGGGAACATCCATCCATCCCGCTTCTTCCTTTCAGGATCACGGGGGTCACTGGTGCCCATATCCAGCCGTCACAGTGCGAGGGGCGGTAAAGGGAACATGTCATTCAAAATCTACTTCTTTAGCTGTTAAATACATTTTGTTGTGTACTTGGAGTCTCCAGGAGTGCAGAAAATTTAAATTTAGCCTCTCCTGGTGATGCCTCGATGTCTTTACTTTCTGATTGGTTCATATTTTTCAACTTGTTCAGATTTCTCTATTTTCTATGACGTTTTCTGACAGAGCATCTAAATAAGAAATGGATTTACTGATGACAATTTGGTGGTCTTCATTCTCCACTGGCTCTGGCTCCAACACGTAAGACTGAATGGACAAATGTTCTCTTGTTCACATCTTTTAATTCATTTATAAATAAAGATTTTCTGTACAGCTATGGTCATATCTCTGCTATCAAGCTACAATGGACTGCTCTGGAAGAGCTTCATTAGGATTTAAAGAGACAGCCTCAGAACGAGTTGATCTGAGACACGCCTCAGAAAAGGGGTGAAAAAGGGGCTTGTGGAGTTACAATAAGGAGGAATTCAGACCAAAGCTTTGAAGTCCCACTTTATATAGACCCCAACTGAATGATTTTAACGTGGAAAAGAAGGATTTACAAGCAGGATATGTTGCCTTTATACTCAACAACAGAATTTGGGTTTAGAAGAAAATAATAAGTTCCAGAAAACACAAAATACATTCTGATAATGTCATCTAAAAGCTCAGGAATGATAAGATAAATTAAAGGGCTAACTGATTAACAAACACAGCTGTAATGTCTGTATAAGCAAGGTCAGAAAAATAATTTTTTCTATCTCTGTTAATGTGGTGGTAACACAGAGACGAGCAGAATTCAATTTCCCGACAAAGCATTTCATTGTTATTTTGTTTTATCTACATCCCCCCACACAAATTGTTCCAATGAAATGTCCTTGTTTACTGTCCCCCCCACTAATGAAATGAAATGTCCACTCTTGATCTTGTTTAAACACAGGCTAACTTACAGACCACACCACATTATGTCTGCTAAAGTAAATATTCACAGTTTTAGTTCACACCAAAAACATCCCAGAGTCAAGCAGAATCATAAACAGAGTTTTCAGCCAAATCTGATGCTTGAGTGTTTTTTATGTGTTCTTATGATGGTCACAAAAAAAGGACTTTTCCAGCCAACATTTTCAAAAGCCAGTCTTCAGCGTTCACAACTCATCAAGTATTCTGTAACCATCCCTCTCATCCGCCTGGCTAAATTCTTCAGTATCACACTCTCACACACTGGATCCTTTGGCTGCCTGACACTGCTTAAGTCAAAATCAATACACAGACGCTGCTGCTGATGAGTCGTAAAGAAGCCCACGTCGAGCAATGACATTCTTAGATTTATGCTCAAACTTCTTATCTGAGGTTTTGCTTTTTGCTTGTCTGCAAATGTAAAGAAGAGTTTCTTCTTTTTCTTCAAGACCTGCTTGGTTAAATAAAAGCTAAACAAATGCAAAACATCAAATAAATATTTCCTCAGCAAAACATAAAATACTTTGTTTACACAGAATATAATGATTCTATTTGTATCTTCTAACCATAAAACTCAAATCAAACTACACTCAGGATACCTTTCCTGTGATTTTTCCTCTTTCTGCAAAAAGAAAAAAGCCTTTCTTCATCAATAACAGGGGACTGAAAGTCAAAACCTTCCTTCTGAAAGAGCTAATTACGTTGTTAGAGAGCACTAAAGTTGGGCAACATTCATTAATCGACAGGCTAAATAGCCAATTAGCGAAGTTGAGCTTTGAAGCGTTTCATATCCTGCAGTGAGTTTGGTGGGAAAAGAAGGATGACTTTAGGTGAAATAAAAAATGGCTGGACTGTTAAGTATAAAAAAAGAGCAGCTATAAGTTATGCCTTGCATATGGTAATTTGTTCCTCTAGTGTTTCATTGATCATCTCTCCCAGAGTTTTCTAAAGCTCATGCAAAATTTACCACATGCATGAATGCAAATATACCTCCCAAACTGAAATACTCAAACAAACCCTGCTAGAAAATCACTTGTGCCGAATCCAAACATTACGAAGAGATAAAGTCGTTTCCACACCAAAGTAAGACTCAATAAAAGTGGATATTTAGTCAAACCTGCAGTTGTTTGTTTTAAAAGCATGGTCAGAAATCATTGTTAATGTGCCAGATTGTTTTCCTTCATAAAGAAAATGGAAAAAAGAAGATGCTGGCTCTTTTTGTTGCACGAATAAAAAACTATATTTTTTTTCTCTCATTTGCATCTTGAGCAAAAAGAAATAACATTTTTTAATGCACAGTCAAACAAACAAGTGAAAGGTGTTTGAAATATGGTAATGGATCAAATCCTGGCCTATAAGCTAGTGTCAGAAAATAGTGCATAACTGAAAAGTGAATTGGCTGCAGTCAGATTTTAGCTCTAAATGGAAAGAATTCTGGAGAATAAATGTGTAAATTATTCAAAGAGAGTTGTGTCAGTTACAGTGAATGAGCTTTTTACGTTGGTATGTGGAGCGATGTGACTAGCAGTGAATGCACTGTGTGTTTTTTTTTTTTTTTTTACACGTGCAAATTTGCATGACCTTACAAATGTTCTGTGCCTTTCTGTGAATATCTTCCTTTAAAGGCACAGTGAGCCCAATTCATTATTCTGAAGCTGGACAGGCTTCAGTGAGCAGCTCGGGCTTCATTATCCTACGCTGCTAGGGGAAGACACACATCACAGAACACAAACACACACACACCCACACACACACATATACTTAGCAAACCTCCTGCAGAGATATTTAACACAATATGATAGCAGGAAGTTTTGCAGCTTTATGATGTCTTCTAAAATGAGTTATGAATATATTTGTTTATCTGCCTCAAACACGGACGCATTGCTAAGTATAAATACATATCATTACTTTTCAGAAAAAGCAATGATCAAAACAAGAATTTAGCTTAGAATCATGATTAGTTAGCAGCTTTGGTGCAGAAAGACATTTCTTTCAGAAAGAACATTTTGATCAGGGAAGAACTAGAATTTTAGAATTGCACCGCTCAGGGTTTCAGCTTGTTGGAGCAGCTCTGTTCTATTCATTCTGAGATATACTTTTTACACTTTTTAAATTCCTCTTTATCTGTTATTAGATGCTGTGCAGCTGGAAAGATTTTTGCTAACACCTGTTTTACTTTTTGGACATGTGTTATGATGTGTAACCATAGCAACGTGGTGGTTTGTTATAACTGGCAGTGTCACGTTCAGGCAGGCAGAAACCCAGGGCGCAGGCAAAATCCAAGGTGCAAAAAACAAAGATTTATTAAAGGCCAAAAAACAAAATGCTGGCGAGGCAGCTCAAAAAACTCAGGTATAATTCAGGAGGTCAAAAACCACAAACAGGCAGGAGGACGAGACAAGAACAATGATCCGACGCAGACTGAACACAGGACACAGAATTTATAACTAAACTGATGAGGACTAACAAGAAACACCTGGGAGAGACACAAGGGGAAACAGGTGAGCAGGGGCGGGGCTGGAAACCAGACAGCAGGGAAGAGAAACAGGAAGACACTTAGAAAATTAAAGCAAAAGTACACAAATCACCACAGGCAGCAGCTGATTAATGTCTCAAAAGCTTAAATAACACCTCAACTACTACAAATCTCAGATGAGTGGAAAATGAAGCTTTGGGAATGCAGACCAGGAGCAATAAGGAGAGAAAGAAGGAGGAAATTCAAACCATCTCTTCCATCGATCATGATGGGTAATGTGAGATCGTTAGGGAACAAGTTGGATGAACTCTGGGCCTGACGAGGGCCTGGTTGGCGTGTTGGGAGTGCCTTGTGTATTTCACTGAGACATGACTGCAGGATTATATCCCTGACTCCAGCGTGTCCCTGCCAGGCTTTCTAACCATACGATTGACAATCCTGAGCATCCTCTTTATCAGACTGTTCTACAACAGAGTGTCTTCTGTCAAGAGTTCTTCAGACCTGTTGTAAGATGAACCACTACAGGAGATCCTTCCTGCCCACAACCATCAGTATCTATAAAAACTATTTCAATTAACCAGGATAACATAAGTTACAACAACATTTAATTTCCCTTTGGGATTAATCCAGTATTATTGAATTGAATTTGAACTGGTGAAGGTGCCAGGCCCATTTCATGTTTAAATATTAGAATTGATTGTTTAGAAGAAGCTTGACCTGCCATACTCACCCTGTTTTCCTCCTCTCTGAGGTCAGGCATGGTGCTGATACACAGGCTAACAACTGTCACTGCGACCATGATGACGGACAGGCAGGCGAAGATCTTCCCTGGTAGGCCCGACTGGGGATTCTCCACCATATCTCTCAGCCAGTTCATCACTTTTTGGTACCGCGTTTCCTCCACCGGCACCCGCTGCATGGCATTTTTCTGCCTGTGCTCCTCCTCCCGTCTCTCCTTCTCGTGCACCTCCTCGATGCGTGTGTACATCTTCCTCTTGCAGCACCGCTCCATGTACGCCATCTCCACGCCCCAGTAGTTCAGCTCATCGTGCAGAGAAAGGATGCACATCTCGCGCAGGAGCCGAAGTTTTCCTGCCGCCAGGAAGTTGAGGATGACCCTGAAGGCGGACGGGGAGCGGTCGAAGAAGAACTCCTTCCTGGCTTCGTCGTAGTCATCACACACGCTGGCGATGTCCTCAAGTGACCGGCAACCGCAGAGGCGTCCGAGCCGTGTGAGGGGGAACTGCTGCAGCGTGCTCCAGGGGAACGTGTAGCGGTTCCCCCCGACGTTTATCACTGCCAATAAGGCATGGTCGACTGACACCAGGTCCTCTGGCCGACGAATGAACTGAGCTCTCTGGTAATACACACCCTGGAAGGTGGAAAACAAAGATAACAGCCACTTCATTATTATCATTTTCATTTTATTTTAGATTAGTAATCTCAAACGTACCTTGATCGTCTCGGTCTCTGGAATCTCAGTAAAGATTCGGTCAAGACTGCTGTCATCGCTGACCGACAGGTTGCTGAAGTCATGGTTGGCGTTGCTGATGATGGGCATGGCAGCATTTGGAAAACACTCTGCTCCAGACTGGGCAGCTCAAAACAATTCAGTTTTGATTATTTTTTTTCTCAGTGACAAACAAGCTATGGCTTTGGCTTCTAAACCACAGAGTATGGACCCAGAACACCTGATGCCACAACTGAATGTGTGTGTGTGTGTGTGTGTGTGTGTGTGTGTGTGTGTGTGTGGGGGGGTTATGTTGTAGTTAGTCCACAACAGATTCCGTTTGTGCATTGAGACTCTGTAACCAGGTGAATTTGGTGTTCCTGTTCTGAAGCCAGAGTCTAAATAAATTTTAAAAAAAGTCAGAGCTAGGATTGATCTGTCGCTGATAGCTGCAGATGATGAGCTCAGTGAGTCAGGCAGCCAAATGTGTAGCACTGAGGTGTCCGGGGACTGAAAGGGATTCTCCGTGTCGCCGAAACAGGATTAGGGAGGACCTAAACATGAGGCAGCATCACGCAGGCACTGAGAGAGAGAACAGGACAAAAATGTTAGAATGAACTCAGGTTAACCCTCCTGCTGCCCTTGAGTCAAAATGACCCAGAAATCTCTAATTTAAACCTGGTCGTTTTGGGCAGCGAGAGGATTAAATTGACACAATAAAAAGCACAAATGTTTAAAAATGAAGTAACAAGAACAGATGACAGCTGAGAAGAACATCCAGGTTCCTCAGAGTGAATTATTAGTTGTAAATGGGCAGCAATCCTAACAACAGACTTAGATGCTCAGGCTCCAAAATGTTTCTGTCTTTTTTTTCTTGGCAATAAAACTGTTAGAAAACTTTTCTTTGGCACAACAGTTGCACAGATTGATTCACTGTGTACAAAAAAGTTTATTAAATAAATAATTTTAAACTTAGTCATCTAACAGTGTTACTTTATATGTTTCTGACTCGTACAAATTCCAGTTGAAATGTTTTTTTACTCAAGTTGTCTGTGGAGCCTCTTTTTTCTGTGCACATTTTAGACCTATTTTATGACATTATGTAATAAGATAAAGAAGATTTTGAACCCAATCACTGCAGAATTGTTTGTGTCCCTGTGTATCTGCAGCTTTCTACACTCCGTACAATAACTCAATTCACAATGTGATGAAAAAAAGAGGTCAGTGTCAACAACAAATTCATGTTGTTTATTAAATGCTTTGGCAATGCCGGTAAAAAAGACCTTTACTGTCTCCTTTTTCTTCACCATTCTGACCAAAATTTTAGGACACAAAGAAGTTCCCCGGCAAACTAAGCACCAGTCGATGTTTTAAAACCTAAAAGTATTTATATGTCCATAGAGCACAAATCAATAGATGCAGTCTAGTCACAAATTGCTATAGGTCAGGGTTGCCTGTTAAATTGTTTAAACTAAATTAGAGGAGTTCTAAGAGTTTCTCACTTACACCAATGTTGTTTACAAAAATCTGATTAAAAGTATTGACCTAATTCTGCCCAGTGCCTGTTCACGGTATCGACAGGTTTATTGAATGTATGAATGAAGAGAACAGACAGTCTGAAACAATGGAACCAACCAACATGCACCACTAATTCAGATCCAGGAGGATAAGATCCTGGGCTGGAAAACCCAATAACTCACAGCCGTCATCACGCTGGTGTTTCATTTCCACCTCAAAGGAAGAGAAGCTCTTGACAAAGTATTTATGAATCGATTCTTATTCCTTATAGCAGTGTTTGTATTGAAATGGAGGTGTTTTTACTTGTTTAGTGTTATCAGCTTTTACATTGGAAATAAATGACAGACGTCACTCAGGAAATGAAATATTTAAGATAAGAACATTTATGTTGCTTAATAGGAAGTGTATTTATAAAATTTATACATATTATTCTATTTTATGAACTTGGTTGGGTCCGAGATGTTTCAGGAAACGGATTCAACTTTTGCCACCAGATATCAAAGAGAGTCAGACAATATGAACATCGTCAATCAAAATAACTTATTTGATCATGTGTAATTTTGATTGCTGTGCACTCAAAATAAAAAAAAAACAACTTCACACACTGCAAGAACATGCAGACTGCAAAAACAGAATGAGGCAAAATATGACTATTATGCTATTATAACAAAATAAATATATATGTATTTGATAAAAAATTATGATTTTCATCATAAGCCTTCAAATAAGTGTTGAATTAAAGTGACAAAAGTGCATCTTTCCATCCTCACACACACACTGAGGCTTTCTCAACAACTTACCAAAAAAAACACTTAATCTGCAAAACCTCAATTTCACGCCTTTATCATTATAAGACCTTTAATTAAACTCTGTTAAATCGGCCGTTTTATTAAAAAAAACTTGGAGCTAAATCCTGTTTCTGTTCGTTGGAATTAAATAACGGGACTCTTAAAATAAAGACAAAATGTGATTTGAAGGGCGTGTAATCTTAAAATTTAACGTTCACATAGTCTACAGATCCTAATAAAATGAGTCACACTAAATTAGAATCTGCTCTTTGCGACATGAAGGTGAAGTTACACAAACCTCCTCTGCAGACCTCATCAGAACTTAAGAAGTGCAGCTTACCATCTTCAGCCTCGCACTCATCTCCAGCAGACCGAAGAAGCTCGGAGGAAACCCCCCTTCTGTCGCCTCGCAATCCCACTCCCAACTCAACACATCAGGGGGTCCGTGAGCAGCCGCTGCCCCCACATGCCATCAGGACAGAGGGACGTCTCCGGCATCATCCGAGGAGAAGGTGTGCAGGCGGTCTGAAGGCAGGGCGGAGAGGAGCGGGGGAAAAGGTTCGGTGCGCTCAAAGTGTCCCGTTACAGCTCGGCTGGCGGTGCTGCTGCAGCAGGAGGAGGAGGAGGAGGAAGGGCTGGGGGGATGTGGAGTTGGGAGTTGTTGTGCGTAACGGGAGACTAGAAGGGGCTTATCCAAGTTCAAGTTTGCGTAAAGGTGACGGCATGCGCGGACCGGGAGGAGCGGATGTGAATCCTCTGCGATGAGGGACTCCTGGAGTCCGCTCCTCAAAGATCTGCTTCCTGATAATCTGTGGAAGTCAAGGACACCGAGGAGATGCTACATCCTACCTGCGCATAGGAGAGAGTGTCGCGCAACAGGGGGCGCGGTTTCTTCTCAGATTACCCCCAGTAATAAATCAGGCAGGCAGTTACAGCAAATATATAACTTAATAATAAAACTGGATTTACAACACAGCATCTCTAACACAGATAATATAAAACATATGGTGATGAAAAGTTCTAAGTTTTATTGCTGATTAATAAATTAAAATATGTGAAGTCGGTTCTGCATGTGATGCATTTTAAATAGAAGACAAATAAAAGTTACAAAAAATTAAATGAATCTAGGATGTTTACATACAACAGAAGAATTAGAAGAAAGTTGTTACGTAAAACACCACAGCCTCATGTAATCCTTGTGGGCAGGGCCAGATGGCAGGGTGCAGAAATAAGAACAAGCAAACTACTGAGAGACACAAGACAATACTTTACCAGATGTAGGAAGGGCAGTCATATGTTTTCTGACACTAAAACAGCTGTCCAAACCTCTGGCTGCACAGTGGTGGTTGTAGGGGGGGGGGGCATATGTCTGGCCTCTACAGATCCAACTAAGACACATGTCATGCTTTTAAATCCTTCTTTTCCCATTTAAGTCCTTCAGTTGGGGTCTATATAAACTAAAATGCTTTGGTCTGAATTCCTGCATATTGTAACTCCACAAGCCCCTCTTTCACCCATTTTCTGAGGTGAGTCTCAGATCAACTCATTTTGAGGCTGTTTCTTTAAATCCAAACAGGCGCTTTACACCCCGCCCCTCGCTCCAGCTTCCAGAGTAGTTTATTGGAGCTTGAAGAAACAGAAACATTTTATTTGCAAATTAATTAAAATATGTAAACATAAAAAATAGAGAAAATTGAACGGGTTGAAAATAACGACTGAATATAAAGATATCTACACACCACCGGGAGAGACTAAATTAAAATTTTCTGCTCTCCCAGAGACTTCAAGTGCACACAACAAAATGCTTTTAACAGCAAAAAAAAAGTCAATTTTTCATGATTTCTCTCCTTTATTGATACTTTCTGTATTGCTTTTGTTGAGAATCTCACATGAAATTGCTGTCAAGCAGTATTTAGTTAAGCATTGTTTTGTGACATTTGTGTTGCATGAATTTAAGTTTTAAAATAAAATTTTCCTGCCAAAATACTCTACTTTCCTGCTGGAACTGTTTGCTCCACCTTTGCCACCCCAAGAAAAGAATCTCTAGCTCCGCCCCTGTGACTGCACCATGAGGAAACAAATCTGTGTTCAAACCATTCAAGCTCAAACTCAATTGAGCCAAACTTGACAAAGGTCGAAGCAAACTTGCAGAAGGTGAAACTTCAGGGAGACACTTATCATCAGGATTGCAGATTTGTCAGCTTTGCTGGGCTCTCACTTTGTCCTTGAGTAGCAGCTCATTAGGCCACATGTGCCCGAGGGAGCTACTAAAATGAGCAAACACTTTGTCCAGGCATTTATGGCTACAAACAGTGCGGACACATTAGTGGGAGTACAGATGGAGACTGGTGGAAGGAGGGAATTGAGGGACTAGGTGGGGGGTTTCTGTGTGTTGTAAGAAAATAGTTTTAATCCATCATTATTCATTAATCCACAGTGCAGGAGTGTTGGTAAGTGTGTACAACATGAGATTAACCACACCTGCTGGGCTGTCAGCTTCCAAGTTTTCCAATGTGCTTTTTCACCAAAGAGGAGGAGTTTCAATCAGTGATAATTTATACAGTAATGCAAAATATGCATGTTCATTTGGCTGTAGCATTTGCAAAATATATTGTTAAATGCTAGTTCTTTATTATTTCTGTTTATGATTTTTTTGCACATAAATTCATACAGATAGAAAGTTTAAATTGTGGATGTAGGACAACTGTTTGACTGGGAACCCTTTAGCCTGCCAGAACAAAACCATCTAATTTGTTTATATTTTGCTCCAACTGCAATCATCTCCTTTTCTTGATACATGCATCTGCCCACTCCCACATGCACCTCAGTGTGTTGCAGCAGAGGCCGGTGCAGGCATGCATCTGAAAGCACAAAGATAACTGCAGCCCTGATGGTACTAATAGCACGCCTCGGCCCGGTAGATTAAAAGCTTAATCCTTTCCAGGCAGGAGGGGTTGAGATGGGATCGCAGCAGCAGCAGCCGGGGTGCTGCATGGGGGTCTGCTGAGCTGAGGTTTGAGGTGTGTGCAGAAGAGAAAACATGAGTCACTCAGCTATTTAAAAACTGAGTGTGAACGCACTAGTTTCCACCAACTAAAAGCTGAATGGTCTCCAGATGGTCATGTACAACCTTTACACCCACAAATGTAGTTATCTCTTCTGATGTCTTAGTCACTTTTGTCTTTCAGAGCATTTGTCTGTTGAAAATGGTTGAAAACTCAAAGAAGTTTTCATCAAACTAAAATCTCTTGTTGGATGTTTAAAATGATCCTGATGTTACATTCAAATTTTAGTTTAGGATTCCATTCAAAAAACTTCATTTCCTATCATTTAATACAAAAACAATTTGTACAAAATGTATGTACTTTATCCATATGCACAGCTCAAACTGAAGATTTTTAAGTCCTTCATTAAAATAGAGCTTATCTACTTTTTGCCATTCTTTATATGTTTGTCTTTTTTATTGTAGTGTAATCTTTGACTGTGTGACTGGTTTGATGATAAAACATGACATATTTAAAGGTGGGGCGCTCAAAAAATCTACTTTTTTGAGCTTTATATCATGTTATAATGTCATTTCTACATCAAAAACATGCAGAGTGTTGCTTTGACTCATTCATGTATGTTTGACAAATCCTTGAATCTCCTGTGGTAGTCAAAGAGCTGCATAAACACTTCCTGGTACTGAGCTCCGCCTATTCACACAAAGCTCCTCCCTAGAGCTCAGTCTGCAGCCGAGTCCCCGCCCCTCGGAGCACCCCTCCCCCCAAAGCATTGTTGTGAAGACATGCTGAAGTGGGAGTGTCAGAAATGGTAGGGAGTGCTTAAAGGGACCAATTTCCAGGTGATTAGATAGACTGTGATGCAAAGATAAATTTATTTTGATATACAGAGCATTTTCAGAACAACTGAAGGTACATATTTTTGTCCAGTCAGGTCTATAATATCACTCTGTAATTACATCCAAGAGGGCAAAAGTCACGGTTTCCATCATTGTTGTATTTGTGGTTAAGGCCAATTGTTGTGAAATATCTCTGCATAACAAAATGTGACCATTACACTGCATTTTTGCTAATGATGCCCTGAATATTTGACACCACTTTCATTCTGGCTAAAATGCCCTAAAGTCAGCTAAGCTACAAACCTGCATGGAAAAGAAAGTTTCAAAAATGGATGAATTAATGGACAGATGTATGAAATGTTTTTTTTTCCTGGCTACCTGTAACGCCACATTTTAGCAGCGGTACAAGTTTTTAAATGATCCAAATAACTTCTTAGTTATTGTTGCATTTATATTTAATAATCCTGGGCTAGAGGCTGAAGCTGAAACAGCAGCATTCTAATAAATACAATGAGTAACTTCAGTTTTCATAACTATGATGGCTGATTTACAGAAACCCTTTGAGCTTTGTTCATGTTCAAACCTGCACACCTTTCAGTGCGCAAAATCACTCAAACTGAGCCTGCACTGCATATTCAGCCTGAGGTAAAATAATTTATATTCAAAGCAGGTTCACGACACATCATCATGGCTTCCAACTGACTTTAAAATCCCTTTCAGCATAAAAGGGAATCCTATACAGCAGGCTACAAGGTGGGGAGAGCAAAGTGCTGTTTCACTCGTTTCACCGAGTCCATCTCAGTCATTAATTGGATTTTTTTCCATTTTTCACACTTGTTCAGTTACATCAATTTCCATATTTCAGTTTTGTCTTTCTTCCTCTTGCTACAAGCTGCATCAATAATTTACAGAAATCGATAAATTATATATTTATAGTTTTATTTTTTCAAACTGAGCAGCTGATATTTGTCAGCCAAATATACAGTGGCACCTAACTAGCCATTTCAAGCAACGTATTTAAATAAATGGAACTATAATCAACTTAAAAAGCTTCCCACTCTTCTCTGTTTTCCTCTGAGACTAGATATCGTTTTCCAGAACTATCAAGCAAACCACTAGAAGAAAACTCCACTCCCACTCTGCATCCGAGCTAAAAGCTTTGCTCCTGCTCTCTGTAGGAGCCTAAAGATGTGAGGAAGAAAGGAAGCTTCATCATCAAAAGAAAACAAGCAAGACAAGGAGAAATTCTTGATGAGCTGAAGTAATGATTGTATTCTGAAGATATTTTTCTACCAAAAACTGCAATATCAGATTACTTGAAATTATTCAGGGAAAGATAAATCTATTAATTCTATATTTACAAATAAACCCTAAAGAAAAAAAGTTTCTGACTCCTCAGATGAAGTGGCTCAGATCAGAGCTTCAGTCAGAGGTGATCAGGTGTGTTTTGCCTCTTCCCGCCTTCATCTGAGCTTTATTTTCTCTTTATTTTTTTAACACCGCCATGAGATCAGAAACACAATCCTTTCGGACTCTCGTTACACTCTCAAGTTCTCACTTAAGAATGCTCAGCTCCTTGTTCTTATTACAGAGAAGAGAGCAAACACTTTATCAGGAGCTGTAATCAAAACACAGCTCCCATTCATCCACATTATGTTAATTAAAAAGGTGCTGACATCCTGCAGGGCACCATGTTGTCTGTCTTGGAGTAACATGTACAGAATAATGATGTCATGCAAACATTTAGAGATTTAATTTAAGCTAAATGAGTGTTCTTTCTAACTGTTTTATATATATTTTTTCCCTTCATTTCTTGAGAAATAATTCTTTTAGTATGACAGAGTATTAGGGCAACGCTACAAGTTTTTGTCTTTGTAATTATGAGATTAAAGAATTTGCATTTCCTGTAAAAATGCAGTGTGAATGCTTGATGCTCCGTGATTTTGCTGAATAGTTAAAAAAGCCAAAACTAGCCTAAAAATAAAAAGTAGCTGAAATTATCACAAAGAAACATAAAGAGCACATTTGCTGAATTAAGCAGTAAGAAGCTGAGATTATCATAAAAAGATTAAATTAGCTGAAAAAAGCTCAATGAACTAAAATGTAGCTAAAAACATAGAAAACAGGTGAAGTTAAAAGAAAGCAGCTAAAAGAAGCATAAAAAGCCGAAAATAGCAGAAAAAACCTGAAAGAAGCGCAAAAAAGTTGAATTTTGCAGAAGAATAGCAGAAAATGTCAGAATGATAAAAAATAAATAAGTAAAATCAGTTAAATTTAGGCTGAATGAAGCTAAAATTAGAACAAAGGAGCTAAAATAGCAGAACCAGAAGAAAAGGTAAAACTACAGTAAAGATTAATGAACATTTTTAAGGGTTTTAAAGATGTTGAAGATGACTTCATTCATTTTCTATGTGACAAAAATGGCAGAAAAAGCTAAATATATCAAATAATATATATTGCAGAATGCCCTGAAGGAGCTGAACGTTTTGATGAATAAATTGTTGAAATAGCACAATGTACAAAAGAAAAATGGATCTCAACAGTGTGAATGCTTGATACAAATATTATGAGAAACAAAGTCCAAATATTCTGAAAACTCCCACACAAAAAGCATTCTTACCACTGCGTTAAAATGAGGAATCATGAGCATCTTCCTAAGTAATGCTTCAGTATCGGTTTTACAAATATAGAACGCTCTTTAAATGACGTCACAGCAGATGAGGTACTAACCATTGAATATATTTTGACAATCACCTCATAGATGACTAGACTGACCCTTTAAACAAACACATGGGTGCAAGAAAGAGTGGGAATAACTTCCTAAGCAGTAGCAGTTCCACATTTAGCAATTACTGGTAAATCGTAAAAGCATTTAAATTTTTACTTAAAAATCTTCCTGATACCAGGAGTTCTATGATTGCATCTAATGATGCTGAAAATGTAGACTATAACAAACCTAACAAAACATAGAACATCTTAGATTTATTGGCTGTTTTACCTGAATCAGACATGAAGTGTGCCACCATGCATGAGAGTTAAGAACATGTCTGATGATTTGTTGTCTTTAGTGATGATGACCTCAGCATTCTGCTTTCATTTAGCTGTTATATTTCTGTTTCAGTATTCTGATCTGATGCTGTTCTGGATGATGATTCTATATGTCGATGGAGTTCTGCTGCTACATAAAGGCTCATAATCAATAGGCTCATCTAACACTTGGATGCACAAATCCAATGAATTCTGACTCATTTTTAGTTGTCACTAATCCTCCAACTTCATCAGAATCATTTATTTGATGGCTAAGAAATCAACTTACCATAGAAGGATGAAACGTGGTTTCTAAGTGCCTGGGAATGCTCCACAGAGAACTGAAATAATAGTTTTTCTCTCATTTGCATGCAAAACTTGCATCTGGGTAAATCAACTCAGAGTCTTATTGGTTCCAACGGATTGGCTCATTTTGTGTGGTCTTGTTTGTGCTGTAATCACGCACACACAAACACTCTTCTGTCTGTTGGTCATGTATGAACAGGTTTGCCGGTGCCAGCGGTGCGTGCCCCCCTGTCTTGCCCGTGGTGTTTGCACTTTTCCCAGTTTAATCCAGGCGGCCAGGCGCTGCTCGCTCTGTTAATCAGAGCGTTGCCTCTAAACATGTCAGCATGTTATAATGCAGGTTGAGTAGTCATTTTTTAACCCAACTGGCCCCGGGTTTTTCTGGGGTGAGGGAACATGGTTCTGTTTTAACGGCCAGGGGCCACGCAGACAATCTGTCTCCATGACGGAGGGGAGGAGCAGAGAATGACTGAGGGGGCTGAGGGGGCTGAGGCTGCGCTAACAGGAGGGGAGCGCAGACAAGGTTTTGGTTTACTGATTCCTTCCATCACTGCAGCAAACACTGAAGCATATGCTCACGGCTGGTTAATATGAGACTGACGGCACACACCAGCTTGTCAGTTTTGTCTCACCATGACAACAATGTGGCTGTTTTTTTATTTATTATTTTTGACAGCCTTATCAGTCTGGTTAGGAAACAGTTTGTCTCCAAAACTTCTTCTGCATTTCGATCCAGTGGAGACAGAAATTCTTCAGGAAGGTAAAAAAAACGAGTCATCAGGAAAAAAAACAGCCACAGCATCAACAGGAAGTTGATGATGCTGACATTTCTTTGCGGTCCTTTCACTTTTAAACATTTCAGTATTCTGAAGCGCGGTGAGAAATGACTTCGCAAAACACAGAAAAGGGACAAAATGTTTCCACAGAAGCAATTTTCGCTCATCTTCAGGGCCCTGGCAGAGTTACAGTTTGTGCACTCGTTGCTTATTTGGACTCAACCTGGATCTCTTGCTGCTTGTTAGGCACAGGTGTTTCAGTGAAAAAAAAACAAAAACAGAAACAACAAACTGAATAGGTCTGGAGGATGGAGACACTGAGGAGCAAACGTGTGGCAACAAACCTTCACAACTTCTCTAAACTTCATAAAAGCTAAACATGATCGTGGTGTTTGTCTCTCAGCTGCTCCCGTCTGAAGGGGTCACCACAGAAATTAAACTTACACAAAAGATTTGGCAATAGACCTTTTCATGAATAACTCCATTTTGCCTTGTGCAAAGCATCATCGTCCAGTTTGGGGGGGGCTCCTGTGCTGGTCTGAACTGATTGTTGTGCCGTGTATTGTGTCTATGTGCAACAATGATTGCAGATTCATGAAACCAAGTTAGAATATATAAAAATGTCATGTTGTCCCACCAAAGTCTAGTATTATACTACAGGTTTAGTGCTAAATAGATTGTAATAAGTTATTTACAAGTTTGTCCTTTTCCTGATTAGGCGTTGGTCCATCACAAACCAAAAGTAATGATTTGAGCTGCACTACAGTCCAATCTTACATCAATGACTTTTTTTTTGGTTGCCCCAAAACAATCCACAAACCATTGTACGCTGTTTCTGGTAGGAGCTACACGGTATCTGCGAAATGTCCATGGTTTTACACTGGATGCCCCTTTTGACAGAACCTAGGCTCAAACCCACAGCTTCAGGATTACAAACCAAAGGACCACTAAGATACTGCGGCCCCAACAGTGGTATAATGTTCTGCTAAAAAACTATTTTGTCTTTTGTTTTATTTCCAAAATAATAAACTATTTCTATAAACTAAAAGCAATGAAGGAAGGACACAGAAGTTCTTACTTTAGAGTCATCACACCAGACTCTGTTTGAGTCATCTAGTGTTTGACCCAGGATTCAAAAGCCAACTTATAGGCGATGTGCATTTATGTGTTCTTCAATGAGAGAACACACACACACACACACTGGTGCATCCTCATCCAAACGTTCCTATCAAATCCCTCGCTGCATCCTCGGGTCCCTCTGCAACCCTGCACTCTGCCTGAGTTCAAACCGTGGCACTAATTAATTCCCTTCACAGAACAGCAAGTCAAGAGTGGAGTGAAGCGAGCAGGGGGAGCCGTGTCAACCTCGCGTGGAATAATAACAGAACAGAGAGGAAGAACAGTGGAGGAAAAACATAAAGGTGGCTCACCCTCCATCATCCATGAACTTCCTCTGTGACCCTGAAAACATTTCACCAGCAGCTGCAGCTTCAACTCAAACTGTTGACCGTCTGCAGCGATGCAGGTAATTATCATTCAGCAGAGTGCATCTTATTGGGAATGAAATGTACGTTACAAGGTGCTGAGCAAGCCATAAATAATATATTATACCATACATCTACAAGCCTGCTGCTCAGTTGATTTTGATTAATGGAGCTAACAGAGAAACAGGAGAGGAAACGAGCTGATCTCAGTGTTGCTTCTATGCGCAGGAAGTGAATGAGATAGTTGATCATTCCTGTAAGATCATGGCTACAAACTTTGACTCCTGATAAACAGGAGCGGACCTGGAGGGAGGACTGGTGTGGCAAGTGCCATCCCTGGTACCTGATTGGCCACTCCAGATGCCACCCCCAAATAATTAACAAGTGGGAGAGGATCTTAGATTTTGTGTTTGCCTTTAGATTTTGTTAAAGATTTGTTCTCTCATTTTACTGTACTTTCTAAATATTCAACTGTGTATACTCAAAAATGGCTGAATTTGTAAAATTAACATTAGCATTAATTTTGGATTAGCATCGGCAATCAACATGTGATCATTCTTAGCTACTCCACAACAAATTTCCTCTCAATAAGTCTCAAAATGGCTGAATTATAGCCTTTCATAATTAGCAGTGGCCATTTTGAATTTTTGATTAGCATTTAGAATTTAGTAAAGATATTTTTACCTACTTCTACACAAATCTTGAGCTTAATGTCAAACATAGCTGAATAATAAAAAGAAAATATAATATTAAAATTAATAATAATAAATAATATATGTTATATGTGTTAATAATAATAAATAAAAAAACCTATACATTTAGCTTAATATTCCTTAAGAGAGTTAAAATAAAGCCATTTTGTGTTAGCTGTGGCAACCATCTTGAATTTTCAAATCCAGAGGGCTTTTCTTTCTTTGTATGTGCCACACCTCGGCCACCCCTGTGCTCCCCCTTCTAAAAAAGTCCAGCTCCGCCCCTGCTGATAAAATGATAATTGTGAGAAACAAAGAATTAAATGAGAATTATGGGTGTGCTAATTATCTGTTTATTTGCAAAAACAAGCAAGAACTTTGTGTCAAGTTTTAGTTTTATTTGACATAACTCAACTCTGACTCAAGTATTCCCATGGAAGTTTTTTTTTTTTTTTTACTTTTCACAACAATGAACACTTTCTGCCGAAGAGCAAAAATAAATGCATCAGAGTATGTTGGAGAGGAATATTTTCTCCTATTTGAAGAGTGACCCTTTTGACCTCTGGCACTGGAAACCAAAGAGGAAACCGTGTTCAAAGCTTGTCAAACCTGTTTGAGTGAGCGAGGGAGAGAGACAGATGAAACATGATGTCTGGATGCTTCAATTCTTTCAGCAGCAAAAGAAAAGTCTGCAGAAAAATATACATCACTGAGAATTCAATGATCCTTTAATTCATCTTTCACTTTTTTACACTTATCTCATGTTTGCTAATATCTTTTTTCTTGCTTTAATTCTAAGATTTGTTTTCTGTAATTATTTTGTCTTCTGGCTCCTTTTTGCTTTTAATGTTCTTAAAATAAACAGCGCCATCTTATGAAGGCTGAATAATAATTGCCATCATTGTTTCTAATTGAATAGCTTTAATGGAGCTGATTCAACACATAAATTAGTGGAGCTGGCCAACGAGCTAAAAATGAGTTATGTGTTTTTTCAGCTGAAAATAAATTGTTAGCTGGTTTCTTGTATAAATGATAATAGGTTGTTTTAAAACAGCAAGCTCATGGAAAACAAAAGTTTTAATGACTTTTGCATATTTCAAAATATGTTTTATTTATTTTGAATTTCCTCTCCACTTCTAATCCCTTCATTCTTATTCACAAATCAAATTATCACTTGTTTCTTTTTTCAAACAAACTAACAACATTTTAAAGTAAAACCTGTTGAGTGCAGTAATTGGCTCATTTGTAAGTTTTTGGCCTGCATCCTGATGTTCTCAGTTCATGCAAATTTCAAATGATTTGTAGCATTACTCTAATTTATTCAGCAAACAGATTTTTTCTCATTTGTTATTTTTGTGAGGATATTAGAAAAACAGGCCAGCTGAAGACCATGTTTATATAAGGAGTTCCATTTCATGTGTGATTCACAACTTTTCACTTTGAAGGTAGGAGTGATATATTGTATAGACATAAACATGTGTATATATATAATTTTGCTGTCTGCCCCCACAGATGACCAGCTTTATGCCCCAGAATTTATCATTCATGATGATAAGCTGTCTAACTTTAATAAACATGTAGCCTCAGGCAAATACAACGTTGAATAGAAAAACAAACAAACAAAAAAATACAAGTGTTGAATAGCTGTGGAAACAAACTGAGTTTTACACACAGTGAGGCCCATCGCTAATGCCAGAACAGAGAAACATGTCCAGTTTTACATTATAATTATACCAGTCCAGACCTTATTTAGAAATACTGTGACATAGTTCAGAATCATAGAAAACTGAATGGGTTGAAACATAAAACCCAGAAAAAAATCATAGTTAAATGCATTTAACTGCTAAAAACGTGGATCTTCCATTACATCCCCTTTAAAAGCTGAATTAGTTCAACATGCGTACCCACTTTTTTAGAGACCAGCTT
The DNA here is from genome assembly GCA_031762555.1 of Cynodonichthys magdalenae. Taxonomy (NCBI): domain Eukaryota; kingdom Metazoa; phylum Chordata; class Actinopteri; order Cyprinodontiformes; family Rivulidae; genus Cynodonichthys; species Cynodonichthys magdalenae. The sequence goes on along the minus strand of JARVJO010000002.1, from coordinate 9,238,504 downwards.
TTCCATTTGTCTCTATTGTATTGAGGTCATATTCAACATTTCAAACTGTAAAACTGTAAATACAAATTAAAGGGATTTTTTAGTTGCTAAATATTCTGCACTCATTTCCTTCTGATAAAGCTTTCAATGATCAGTAACAGGCTCAAAATGATGTATTGAAAGGAATTTGGATTTTATAATAATCATATAATCAAAGGTTTTTACTCTGAGCTGGTGACTTGCTGTGAGAGCAGTAAATGCAGAGAGTTTTGAATCACAGCTCAGCGTGGAGACAGTAGAGACGGTGCTTTTTCTTCTGCTACGTTTCTTTCTAAATGGAGTCACTTTAATGTGGCTTTACGACAGGTTGGCTCATTAATTTAAAGAAACATAAAAACCCACTCTTTTTTAAAATATATGTAAAATACATGCGTGTATGATGAAGTTTATAACCCCACCATGGCCTCTTTGTATCAGCTCATAGGTAGTTTCATTGCTGTGCCTGAAAATGCGCCAGGTCGAACCGAAGTGTGAAGTCTGAGTCAAATTAGCATGACAGGAAGTAGTAAAGAAGATCACAGACCTGTTCAGCCTATTCCTTATCATGCTAAGACTCCATGGTTGGAAAGGTTTAATAAGAATCACAGCCTGGTGCTTAAAAGCAGTGTAACACTAACAGGATAATTCCTCATATAAAATGCACACACAAGCACCCAAAGACACACAGCCAATAATATCTAAGCACTGGAAAACACCTTAAACAGGTGAATGAGCATGTAATGCTGATCCAGAAGGATGCTTGTATTTCTCAAATATTTCCTGCAAATTTCTTTTCAAATATTCTGAACAGCGCGTGGGAAGTTCTACTAAAAACCTAAATGAAGTTCTCTTCTTTTAAGCCGAGTGTTGGAGAGATTCTCTCTTCCCCACTGGCCTGTCTGGGCCTGTAGAGCCATAGTTAATAATTCACACCGGGAACAAGAGGTCCATAATGACTTGCAATGATACAGCAGAGAAGAGAGGAGCCTGTTAAAATGAGCCAGGTGTGTGGGAGGAGGAAAGTCGACTCTCCCCAGCTCACTAACCCTCTGTCTTTCTCTGAGCCAAATATCTGAGTTCAACAGAGACAGTGAGTGAGAAAAGAAAGACAATAAGTGAGTGTGTGTGGACTTTATGTAGCCATGCAGGCTCTCCATGTGGGCAGGTAGGTCACACAGAGGATGTGAGACTGGAAAAAGGCCAGAGACTTGTTTACCAGCAGAGAACATCCCCTGTGTCACGTTGTGTTTGTTGGTGTGAGTAGGTTTTGTACCTGGTGACTAAGGTTTTTTTTCCCTTCATGTATAAAAAGTACATAAGGTTGTAAGTCACATGTCAACTTCAAAGCCCACGGGCCAAATGCAGCTCGCGGGTGTTTTCCGTTCAGCCTACCGTTTTAATATAAAAATAGTTTTTGTATCAATGGTAAACTTTAAATTTATGATTCAATGTAGCAAAATGAAGACATTTAAAAGGTAAAAGATAATCAAGGAGATGTTGGCCGTGGTCCCCCAGCAATTCAGTTGAACAGCCCTGTATTAATGCTTCAAAATAAGTTGCTCATTTACAATAAGAAATGAGATGTTAAGCCATACGCTGGATCATGTCTGATCTCAGAAGATAAGCAGGATTGGGCCTGGTTAGGACTTGGATGGGAGACCACCTGGTGCCCACATTAGGGAAAAAAAACTAGCAAGAGAAAACTTTGACTATCATAGGATGCTCCCAAAAATAATAAGATGCTTCACAGTCAGCATTGACCATGAACTGCATAATTAATGAAATTCCCTGTTGAAAAGTGGGAGTTCAAAATTCAACACAGCAGCCACTCATCAGTGTTTAAAACTTTTACTTTTAATATTTCTGTATTATTTAGTTGATGTTTAGTCAGTTGTACATGTAGTACTTCTCAGTGTTTATGAGAGAACATGTTAAAATGTTTCTATGCAGGAAATACCAGGTAGAGCTCAGTTATTGTTTGTTAGTAAGGCTCAGTTGTAGCAGTGAGGCGAGGAACGGGATATTCTCAACAACGCTGAATTTAATAATAACTGGCTCTTTGAGGGCCACCATAACACACATCATGTGGCCCCTGGTGAAAATGAATTTGACACCCCTGTTATAAATATATCTATGTGTTTCATCTTGCTGAAGTGACATTTAATCAGCAGCAAATTTGCATTACTTAGCTGTGCTTATCACATGAAGAACATGTTGGATGAAAATGTTGCACTACTTCTTAAATGCTCAAAAATAAAATGAACCATCTCAAATATAGATAGAGTATAACTGAATATAAAAGGACATACAAAAAGCAAAGCTCAGGGCTCTCTAAATGTCTATGATCACCTGATGATAACCTGACGCCACACTTTCTCTCCAAGGAGAACTTTTCCTACGATGTCCTTATTAGCAGCTCCTGTATGCCACTTTGTTGTGCTCACTAAATCAAGAAAATGGTTGGTTCATTAGGGAGCCTGACCTTGCTGATAGATTTCACCTAAGTCATAATTTAGCTTTGAGATGCTCAATGCATGACAAAGGCCACAAAAATGTAAAAAATAAAAAATAAAACAATGCATACGACAGGACAGTGGTCACTTCATGGTCACTGAGCTCACACTTCAACAACTGATCCACAGGTTAACACAACAATAACTAGCTTGTTCTGCAGGTCTGTCAATGCAAAGTATACAAAAACTGAAAAGTTATTTACAAGTCAGCAGCACAAGTTTAGAAAATAAATATAAAAATGAGATGCTACTGATGAGAAATTTTCATAACAAAATCATTACTGACTGCAACACATTGATCAAAATGATTTCCTGTCAAATGTAAACTATGACAGTAGTACATGCTTTCATTGAAGATTGGAGATAAAAAGAGTAATTAGGCATGAAGCCACCATATGAGAGCCATTTGTTCTGCTATCTTCATATGCCAGAATAAACATTTACTGTGATGGAGAGGCTGAAAGACTTTTATAATCCTGTTTTATCGTCCACACTAAGGAACATTGAGAAGAAATGATGGGACGTCTGAAGTATGCAATAGATTTGCCATATTTTCCACCATTCATGTTGTCCCATCTGTGCCACACAGCCTCTCCTTCTAATTTATTTTCTTTTACAGTTTGATGTGCCCTTCTTCTCCTTTTCTATCTTTCCACGCTGTTGTCTCATCATCTTCATCTCCTCCTGTCCTCAAAACTCTGCAGCCATCAGTTACCTCCCTCAGGGTCAGGCAGAGGAAACAACCTTAACCCAAGCATGTCAAGAGCGCTCCTAACAGCTGTGTCTACATTTTTACTTTTCGACGGCTGGAGGTGACACAGTAAACCCCTTGAGCTGCAAAACATTGCAGATTCATCACTTTTTTAGTCTAAAACATTGATTGTTGATGCACAGACCTAAACACAGAAATATCTAACAAGTTTTTGTATCTACATTTTTACTGCTGAAAAATACAAGTCTTCGTCAATCCTTCCAATTTTATACACCAAGAGCTGCATACAAATAGGAAAAAAATGGCTGATGTGGGACAATAACTTAATAATTTTGCATTGAAGCATGCAAACAAAACATATTGTTGTTATTGATGCATCTCTCTCTCCTCAGTGAGCAAAGTTTGTGCTGATTGATCAGAAACTGTGAATGTTCTGCTAACGGGTAATTTTTTTGTATGAAATGTGCCAAATTAGCCATGTAAGAATTATGCAAATATTTTCCTTGTGTTCATGCAAATGGCAGAGAATCCTGGACATTTAAGAGTGTAGATTTGACTTTGCATGATTTGCATCTTTGCATTTTTTTTTTACAATTATAAAAGCGCTATAGAACAAAATGGAAAATGAATGGAAGCTCAGAAAATAGCAATTCCTTTAAAATGTATCGGATTTGAAACAGTTATTAGTCAATGGAACAGAAAGTCTCAGCTCACACTGATAACACAAGTTATGATCCTTGAAATTACTCCATTAAAGACTTTGTCATTGATGTTTTTTTACATGTGAAAATTTTCCTTTTGTTATTTTGAACCTTATAAGATTCACAGAAGCATTTTCTTGAAGAGCTATAGAGCATTTCTTCTCCTCGTGTAAAGGAAACTTTTAATTCCAAGATAACTTTAATGAGGTTGAGACGTCGGTCTTTCACTTCCAGTCTACAACTAATGAATATCAAAGACTTGATATAAAGAAGCTCTACAAAAGTTAATGTTATCTTGACATGCACCTCAAAAATGACCTTTGGTTAAATCACCATCAGCCAGATGCTCTGCAATGTGCTTTAACACACAAGATAATCAAGCTAATGCATCACCATAACATGCAAATGACTCTGGGTTCAGTACCTGTCAGTGGTGGTAATGGAGCGTGAACCTTATGGAGTGTGAAAAACTGCAGACAGCCACTCCGCCCTCAACCCAAAGTAAGGGCGGGAAGAAATTGGGTAGGATTTAATGGCTTCAAGGGGATGTGACCCATTTCATCATCTTTATCATTTTCATGTTTATCACCGTCTACGTCCTTATCATGATTAACCCGCTGCAGCACCACCTGTCAAACAGGCAGCTCGTGGGCCGGTGGCGACCTGCAGGCGGGTACCTGCAGCCCCATTGTGTCATAAACCTCTGTCCACACAAAAAGACATTATATTCACCTCATATAAGAAGAGAAAATAGCTTCCATTAAAGATTAATAGTCTGAGAAGCTACAATAGAGTCCAGTGTTCAGTATAACCACAAGACTTTATGTGGTTTAATTAGAATCTAAATTGAAGTATAACAAAACTCAAGGCGAAGAATGAAAAGAAGCTTTTTTTGTGGTGAGAGAAAAGCTGAATTGATTAAAATGTTTCCCAAACTGGGACACCAGTGGAGGCGAGGGTATTGATCTCAATCAAATCCAGAGCTAATTGTGTAGAGAATAGCTGAAGTGGGGGGAGGATTTTATAAAGGCCTGCAGACCTCAGAGGAACCGGGTCAGGGAACAAGTGTACAAGGACAGGATTCATTTTAGATATGCAGCATGAGTTCTCAAGGAAGCTTCAGTTTTATCTGTATTATAGCCATGGAAGTCTGTCTCGTAGATGAGATCTGAACCTGGTGTGTGTGTGTGTGTGTGTGTGTGTGGGAGCAGTGGAGTGTTGCTGAGGCAGTCATGAGACAAAAGAGGTCACGGTCCACATACACACCATCAAACACTTCTCTGACCTGGAGAACACACGAGCAAACAACGAAAATGCTGCCTATTAGGTCTCAATTTGAGGACCAGCTGGGCCACACGTTTCACTCCCAGTCTGGACTCCCCTCCGCTGGACTGAATTATGGAGTCATTTAACGTACAGGCAGAGGAGGGAACTGAGGAAGGAGGAGGGTAAAAGAGACGGAGAAGAAAAAGTTAGAGTAAAGACAATAAAACAGAGAAAACTGCATTTAAACCCAGCCATTTGTTTGATTTGTTGTTTCCTGGGCAGCTTGTTGCAATAGTGATAGGAATTTAAGATTATTCTGCTGATGCAATCTTTGTCCAACGAGGTATTTATGAGATCTGAGATCAAACAAACTAGTTTGATTAAAGCAGACTAAACAGGGCTGGTGTGAACACACTGACTTTTTATAAAGCCATAATGAGTTTTTCAAGGATCATCTGGGGTGATGGTTTGAGAACTGGACAATGGCCATGTATGTTGGAACCATGAATTTGACTGTCTACTTAGAAATCCTGGAGGAGACAGATCTGGGTTCTTCAGCAGAACAATGATCCAAATCCCAGCAGCAACATTCTTCTTCAGTCATGTGAAAAACTCATTGTCACGTTTTTGAATTGTGTAAATGTGGGGGTGAATACTTTTTTACAAAAGTGTAAATTTTGAGCCTGAATCAATTAAAATCAATTACAAGGCAAAATTAGAAAAACCTAAAATCCTCCCATAAATACACTGACCCAACAAACTAACTAGTTTTACAAATTATTTTCTCCTCAAATACTTATTTCTCATTTATTCTTCTCACAGTTTTAATTGTTTTAATTGAGTTGTTTCCATCTTGTGTGGAGGGTAAAACACCAGAACACTGTGGAAAACAAATGAAGTCGATGTTATTTTACAGAAGACACTTTTTGTGTGTAATCTGAACACATCAGTCTCTGTCCTCCTCCTGGAGTGAACTTTTCTGTCGTTTCTTATCCATTTACCAGCCGAGGGGCATGTCGTCAGTACAGTGTTTTTCATCAGCGAGTACACACTTACACACATGTAGCCTGCAGGAGCTTTGACAACAAACACTATGTTAGTAAAAAAAAACTGGCTGCAGTGTTATTAAAGGAAGAACCTTTTGCATTTACTGGTCTAATGATGTAAAATAAAAATAAAAAATGATAAAACAGTTATTTGGCCATCTGTGGATTTCTCCCTTCAGATGAAATGCCAGAGTAAAACATGCGCTCCACAGGGAGCAGTTGGTGAGGTAAAGGCAGCCAAGCTTGTTTTTCCTTAAGGAGATGAAAAAAAACTATTAGAAAACACACTGCAGCAGTAATTAGTAGATGAAGTGTTGTTTTCTGCATTAGTTTGGGACTTGTAATACTGATTGCTGTTTTTTTTCTTCCTGAAACCCTGTTTAAAAGCCAGATGATTAAATGAAAATAAAAATTATTCAGAGGTATTTGATCTTCGTCCTGATGGGTTGTTACCTCCTCTTCATGCTGTGCTGAGCCTCCACACCATCTGTCTGCTTCAGGACAGGTTTAACTTGAACCGAAGAACAACAACACTTTTACTACACAGAATACAAACATACTGAATATACTTTAAGATACTTTCAGGTTAAAATGAACAAAGCTGCATCCGTTTGTTCAGAAGTGTTGGAGAGACTCGGCAGACAGGAACATAATGTTGATTTTCTTTGACAGATAGGATGTATGAACTAAAGCTGACTCTATGCAATATGCATGAGTTAAAGAAGCAGACTGTTAGTGGAAGGACGTGAACAAAATGAAAAAAATACTATTTATTATTATTCAGGAAACAGGTCAACTAACAAGAAACAATAAAAAGGTGATAAATTAATTAAAAGAATATAAAGATATTTTTTTGTAAAATAAAGTAAAAGAAATAGAGCAAAGCTAAAAAGAGGTTCTTACACAGAAAACAACCAACTGAAGAGAAATGTGACACTGACCATGTGATCATCAGCTGATCCTTTAGTTCTGTGGTTCGGAGCCTGAAGGACCTGAGTGTCCCGGACTGAAGGACTGTGGGACCACATTAACCCCCAGCTCTCTGCCTACATTACATTACTTCAAAAAATTCAGTTTGACTCACAATTCTTCCTTTAATGTTGATGTTTTGCAAATTTTTCTTCTGAGATTTTTGTATCCTTTCCTCCATTTGCTTAATGACTTTGCAATTTGTTTGAACCAATGTTTGGAATGTTGTTATTAAAGCTTGTTTACTTATTCGTTTAGTCCAGGATTTCAAGTTCAAACGTGTCTAATTTCAAAAGACCACGAGTAGCTATCTTGTAAAACATTACTACACTATTTTAATTTAGCAAGATGTCAACTTGCCATCCCATGTTCTGCACCCAAAACAAAAATAAAATGAAAGTTTCAGGTTTTTGAGGCTGACATGAGGAGTAAAATGCTTTAAGAGCTCTCAGGGCGGCCGTGCTGCCTACCTAACGTCTTTAATACCGGACCATCTGCCTGCTTTGGGACACAATTCTCACATCAAATGATTTTTTTCCCTCCTGCTCAGCCTGTCTTTCATCAGCATTTATGTTATTCTCAGCAAAGAGGGAAAATGTACAGCCATGTGCAAACTTTGATAAGCGAGGTGAAGGGAGCACAATGGTTTGTGATGTGGAGCTCCTGCACCAAGACAGGGAGGAGGTTTTCCAACGTTGCCTTTTAGGGACGGAGATGAACTGAAGTAAGATGCATGTTTCAAACCAAAACAAGTCTAGATCGTATTTATGATAATGTGCAACGTTGTATAAATACTGGTTAATTTAGTTTTGGAAAAACAGTTATTCATTACAGCATCTGCTGTAGCAAGCCGTGTATAACTTCACTTGTTGGCAACAAGAGAAAAAACAGCTTCATGCAAATGTTTTTTTCACATTATAGATCACAGCATGACAAAGAACAACACTTAGCAAACTGTCAAACAGTTTAGCTGTGATTTGTAAGTGTGCCATTATGGCACTGAGAGGATCAGGGTGGTACTGTAAACATATAAGGATGTTTTTTTCCTTTCCTCAGAAAGGTTAAACTCAGAAAAGCTGACGTGTTTCCTCAAATTCTTTTAAAGATTAAAAAAATATTACTCCTTTAACAAATACACATCATCAAGTTACAGTTAAAATGTTCACAACAACATTAAAAAGTGACATAAACACTACATAGCGTTTATGGACAGTGGGGGGGAGGGGTTCTGCTGTCTGCAGACGATGTGGTTCTGTTGGCGTCTTCGGGCAAAGACCGTCAGCGTGCACTGGAATGGTTTACAGCTGAGTGTGAAGCAAATGAGATGAGAGTCAGTTCCTCTAAATCTGAAGCCATGGTTCTGGGAACTGGAAAAGGGTGGAATGTCCCCCTTCCAGATCGAGGTGGGGTCTCTGGTTCACGAGTGATGGTAGGATGGAACAGGAGATAGATTGAAGAAAAAGCTGAGTTAAAAGGTAAAACTTTCAGTTTATTGGTCTGTCTGCGTTCCAACCCTCACCTGTGGCCACGAGGAGTGAATCACAAAGAACAACAACTCGGATACAAGCGGCCAAAATAAGCTCCCTCCGTACGGTGGCCGAACTCAGCCTTAGAGGTGAGGTGAGGAGCTCTCATCCAGGTGGACCTCAGAGTAGAGCTCCTCCTCATTGAATGGAGTCAGTTGAGGTTGTTGATCTTATTATTCCAAGTAGATCTCTAAGATCTATAGATCAAAAGCTTTCAGTTGTTCCCAGGTCTCGACTTGTGCCTAGGGGAAACAGAACCTTTTCAGTTGCAGGTCCCAGGCTCTGGATCAATCTTTTATTAGCCGTGTTTCCATCCAATTTAATTCGAATTTAGAGCGAATTTTTTAAATTTCGCAAAAAGGAAATGAATAATAAATGCGACTCAAGACGTGTTTCCATCAACTAGCTTGATGCG
>JARVJO010000002.1:9204911-9227913 GCA_031762555.1 Cynodonichthys magdalenae | reverse complement strand
CGTTTCCATTCAGCTTTTCTGATGCGAAATTTCAAAATGCGAATTAAGAAACGTTGATGGAAACGCGGCTATTGTCTGTGAGGTGACATCTGCTGGATCTCTGAATGATTTTAAGTCTCTTTTAAAAACTTATCTTTTTAAACAGGCGTTTGAGTCTGAAGAGTAAAATCATTAGGCCAGCCTTTGTTTTGTTTGATTTTATTATTCATTCTGTTAAACCTGTACTTTGTTTATTGTTTGTATTTTATCTTCCTGTACAGCACTTTGGTTTTGATTGTGCTTTATAAAAAATGATGATTAGGATGCTCTTGGATGCATCCCTTTAGAGGTGTTCTGGGCAAATCCCACTGGTAGGAGGTCCCAGGGTCTCCCATGATGAGCTGGAAAATGTCATTGGAGAGGGGGATGTCTGGGTTTCCATCTAGACCCGTTGCCTCTACAACCTGACTATTGATAAGTGGCAGAAGAAGGAGAACATGATTCTACAATACATTAATATTTTTTTGACAAAAGTACAAGCTTCTTTGAGTTGAGAAGTGATAGTTCTCAGTTACTAACATAAAACAAGAAACAGAAGTAGGTTTATATCAGAATGGATTCCCTTACCTCCATATTGCAGTATTTTTCTACCTGACAACAGTGTGATAAAACTCTCTTCTGGTTTTTGGTTGTCAGCTTGAGAAACGCTCATCTTAAATTAAATTACTACGCATCCGAACAAAGTTTAGAGCACTCAGTGGGCATAAAACGTGCACATTCTTTTTCTTTCCCACCTCGATGACATTACCATTAATAAATGGAGGAGGAAAAAGCAGAACAGCACATCACAGACTTTGCGAGCAGGTGGACTATTTTAGCTCGCCTCATCTATCATTAAAACACACCACTGTAAAGGCAGACATGTTGAACAATCAGCTGATGGATGGGTGGACAGTAGGACAGGAGACAGCGGTGAGATGAGTCCATTATGAGCAAGACTCACTTTGAAAGAGCCGAAGTACATCACTGCAAAGCCAGCCGGTACTTTGAGAGGATGAGATGTGGCACTTAGACACTCTGTATGACGCAGGAAGAATTACAAGGTGTTACTAGAAGATACCCTGCTGGACTTGTAGAAAACGTATTATTAATAAATACCATAACCAAGTCAGGAAATGATTACAGTGAAGGCACCAACACGTTCACCACACAGCATGTCCTCATTCTACTCATCTATAAACCATAGAGAGACTCCTATTATTCACTGTATCCGGTTTAATATTTTACCATCCATACTGCAGCAAACCCTGCAGTGCTGACTGTCAGTGTTGTCCTTCAAAGTCTCTTAGTGCAGACAAGTCTAACACCTTGCAGACGCACAGGTCTTAATTAGCTCACAAACTATTTTCCTCGTGTGGAGAAATCAAACTGTCCAGACATTTTTCATGATTTATTTGGTTCTCAGCTTGTCTGAATAAAATAAAAATAGAGGTTTTACCCCCCCCGACACCCCACACGTTATCACAACTCATGTCCCTTTGCTGCAGTGGGAATTACTTTATGGAGTGGATTTATATGCAGGAATATGACAGCATGTGATTCAGATCTGATACTCCTTATTGAGGTGTCTGATAGAAAAATAATTCACAGGAGGTTTTAGGTCAGATCCTGTTAAAAAAAAACACTGCAGGGTTCAGAAAAGTCAATACTGTACTTTTTAAAAAATCAAGTCTTTCTTCTAATGCATTTATTCCACAATGCCATGAAAAAGACAACACAACAGTCAAATAAATACTTTACGTTTGAGAAAATAAAATGTACAAAGCTTCACTTACAAACAGTTCTTCTATGACAATTTCAACATTCAACAGTAACATTCTTTTTTGCAAAACTGACATCAGTGTTTCTTGTATTACATCATCTAGTGATATCTAAATAGTATTTGAGGCATTTTATAAAAGCAACATTTACTTTTCAATATACTTTTGGATAAATATATAATTTTAAAAATAAAACAAAAGAAGGTTAAATAATTTTTGGCTTCTGTTTTTGCAGCAACTGTTTTTTCCAGAATGTAATGAAGCCCATATGGCACCTAGATGAAGTCAAGGACAGTCCAAATCAAATATTATGGAACAAGTTCTGTAGCAGTAAACCTTTAAATACATTTACTGTATTGTGAACTTTAACATAAAGGGGATTTGTACAACCAGACTGCAAGTGTAATAACTTCCCCCTGGCCTTGAGGGAAAGGCTACAGGACACCTGAATGTTAAACTAAAGCCACGAAGAATCCTGTTCTGAGCCTCTGCTGAGGGAAAAACAATAATAAGACACATCTGGTGGTAAAAATGTGCAGACTACATGTGTAACTGCAGAATCCAGGACAGATAAAACTTGTAATAGTGATAAAAATGTAACAAATATAAACAGATCTAAAGAATGCACATATACTCTGAGACATTGCATACATTCAAACACTTGAAATATATCATACAATCACACGAGTGAACCTGACAGATCGCAGTAGATTCTATTTTTAGGATTATTATTTAACAAATAAAAATGCATCATAGCCCTCTTTAGAAAAAGGCTCATTTGGCAGCTCAAGGTGAGTCTCTTCTCAATGCAAACAAACACAGCAGTGTGTGTTTTAAAGTTAAATGAATACAATAAAACTGGTGAGATAATATGGGACAAAAATAAATACTAAGCTCATCGTTTTATTACCTGAAAACATCGCATGAGGTCAGACAAAAAACTTGCAGTGAATAATCAGCTGCTGAATGTGGTTCATTTTACCCTGCAGTTGTTTTATACAAGAGTGAAATCACCACAACTTAATTAGATTAATGCTTTAAGCTCTGAATAAAATACATGAACAGTTTAATTTTAAAAAGTTGGAAAAAACTGAGTAAAGTTTTACTGTTTCATTGAAAAGCTGAGATGTTTCCCAAGTTTTTCTGCACTCAGACTAAAACAGAATTACTTTATATGGTAAACATGGCAGATATAATTAAGTGAGGGTAATATGATCTGAGCAAATGAGCTCGCTTGAGTTAGCATCTCAGTTTATAAGCTTAGCTGCGTCTGACAGACTGCTCACATGAGGAACAAAACAAGGAGTAAATAAAAAGCATTAGCATCCTGTCCTCATGTTACATAAGCTTTCATCTGTTTAATCAAGCATTTTTGAGTGAATAAAGAAACTTTCAAGTTTGATTAAAGCAGTTTTATGTGCTATAAAGAAAATTAAATCTAATCTAAGAGGCTGTTTGGCAGTTATTTGTGGTTAAAGGGATGGGGCGTAAAGTGGCACTAAAATAAAAAACCCGTGGGTCCTGTAACGATCCAAGAGTTTCCCTGTTTTTTGCTCACTTCAAAAACTGTTGCCATCTAGAACCAGTGAAGGTTGTTCAAACATCTTGACCCTATTTTTCCATGTAGTGAATTTTAACTTTGGTTGGTACTTTTTTTTTTGCAAAAGTCAGTCAACTGAATTTGTGACCTTTTCATCAAGAATTATCCACTTTTCAGAGAAATCTAGATAATTGCACCAATTTTTGGCCTGATTTTGTCTTTCTGACAATCTTAAGGATGGTCTGATTATTGTGATGGTGCTAAAATTAATCTTATGAGAAGTTCCTGCCATGTGTGTTCTGTTAAAAGGAATCTAGTCGGCTTGGAAAGACATCCAGACCGCTCCCATCTCAAATCGGGGATATTCAACATGTTGGATCGTCTTGGCCCGATATCCCAGCGTGTGTGGTGTTCCTCGAGGACAAATGAGCTCGCAGCTTGTTGAATGTGATGTGAAGCCAATCAGAAAGCGTGACAGAAACACAGTGGAGAATCTAAAATACAGAAGACAAAACAGCTACGATGGAGCACCAGAAGGTCCATGTGTGGCGTCTCTCAGTCTTTGAAAATCAGCCGACAGTTTTAAAATCTTGCTGTGTGAACCAGGCATAAGGTAGACTGTTTCCACCTTACATTTATTTATCTTTGGTTTGGTAGCATTGATCATCTTCTTTAAACATTTTAGCTTATTTCTACCAGTTTTCATCTTTTTGATGGAGTCATGTCATCAAGTGAGAAGCAGGGGACACCCTGGGCCAATTGTTTAACAGCATGAAAACAGAGGCACATTTATATATTACTTGCAAAATAAAAATAATAAAAAAAAGCTTCCCACATTAAGGCAGATGAGTAGTGGTTCTTTTTGTTCATTTAAAACCAAAGCTAAAACAAATAATTCTGACAAAGACAAATAAACACATTTTTAAAAACACTCTGACTGACCTGACATTAGCTGATGCACTGGAGTAAAGAGCAACAATAAAAATGCCACAAAGATTCAGTAATATTCTTACATTAAGGAAAAAACTCGTGTTTAAAACATTATGATGTATTAGTATCGTGAGAAACACTTGTATACCTTGAGATTTAAAAATTTTCCTTTTAGATTCAGTGAAAGCTGCATTTCTTTGGAGTGAAACACAAAGCAGCATCACAACAAGTAGATGGATGGCCTGTGCAGTTACCATTACTGGATGCACATCTCTTGGCCTTGGACTGGCGATGGATGCCGGCGGCAAAAATCAATTTCAACTACACAGACGCACCGGCATGAACGCCGACACACGTGCAAAAGCCCGCAGCCACGCAAACACACACATTATGTATCACAAGAAGAGCCCAGAGGAGGGAGGAGTGAAGTGCAAGCATCATCAGTCAGTCGGGCAGTCCAGTGTTGTGGTTCTGGTGGAGAACTGGTTGTAACAGTTGCCTTTACAGCAGCACAGATCTGCTGTTACTGAGCTGCCAGTGGGAGTTTTCGTTCTCCCCACAGTCTCAACATCCACTGCAGCTCAGATCATCACATAATCATCCACAGCAGAAAAATAAGCAAGAATGCACCTAAATGTTTTATATAACCATACTTGCCGCTGAAAGCTTTCTTAAAATCTTCAGTAGGTTTGTTCAAAGATCAATTTTCTTGTTTAATATCACTGAGATCTCTCAGTTAGGTTTGTGACATTATTAAACTACTAAATGCTAAAAAAAGATAATGAGTGACTTTGGTTTCAGATCTTGTTAAAGGTCTTGTTGATTGAAAAGCTGGATTTATGACCTTCGACACAACAGCAACATTAACCAAGCTTGACTCGAGTGTCTCGGCTGTAAAACAGCACCTGGAGCAGGATGGCCACGTCGATAAGGATTTGCACTGAACCGCACACCCAGAACTGAGCTGGGCTTTCATTCATTAGGAAGTAGGTGGTTTTGAAGACATCTCCAGCCATCCAGAGAAGAACCATCTTCACACTGGAGCAAGGGAGACACAAAGAAACAGTGGAAAAAGTGAGAAATCTCTTGATGGAATAGTTTAACATATAAGTGGAACACTTGCTTTTAGCTCAGTGTTTGAGCTCTGCCCACAGCTACAATAGAAAAAGAGAACAACGAGTCCAACTCTGTAAAAAATTCAAATCTACCTCCAAGCCACTTCAAGTTTCTATAATTAATAAAGCATTCTGCATCTTATTTACCAGGAAGTGTTGAATGAACAGCTTCATGTTTTCAGAGGATTATAAGGGAGATTATTTGTTTACAGTGACAAACTGAGCCTGGTGGAGATCCTGGATGTTATATCTTCAGTTAAATAACAGGACAGAAAAGATGCCGACTATAAATATTCAGAACCGTCAAAGAACATATAGGCAGGATCCTCTTGTGCTGTTTCTGACTTCTTTTGATTTTTTCCATTTACTTTCTTAAGCTCTTTTCTTCCTACCAATTCTTCCACTTGTTAACGTCTTGACTCATTTACTGTCATGTTACTTTAACTCTTACCCTTTCCCCTCTATGTTCTTACAACTATCCTACTCCACCTACTCTCCATTCCTTCGTCTATTCTTTATTCTCACATTCAGGCCCCTGGGACTTTACTGTCCAGAGAGTAATATGAGTATATTCTTTTTTATTAGAGCTGACTGTGCCTGGGGACGGAGAGGGACCATCATTCATCTGAGGGGCATACTGTAAGGGTCAGAAAGGGGTGGGGGAGAAGAAAAGAGCAGAATGACACAGGAGTCTGCAGAGGACAGCATTTATCCAGAATAGCATGAGGCAAAGACAGAACACCCAGCAGAGGGAAAGAGAAGGACCTCCTGGACTGGGGAAGAGACCTCTGTGAGACAGCAGAGGATGATGAGTGCACACGGGGGTGAGGAGGGGGTGGGCACAGAGGCAGCCTAATGACTATGGGACCAGAAGCCCTGCACCATCCTTCAGTTCCCCTTGCAGAGTTACATCAAACTCCTCTAGGCTCCCTTCAGGGCTTAGATGAAAAACTGAAAGCTTTTCTGCCCAACCATGTAAATAAAGACGTTTTAGTCAAAAAATCTTGTTCTGCTTCAAATGTTGAGATGGCATGTGTAATCAATAAATGTTCCTCTGACTACAGCTGCCCAAATTATAAGAAAGTATAAAGTAGCCAGTTTAAAGTAGGAACTGTAGCCAACCTCCCAGGATGTGAACGTAGGAGGAAATGCATCTCCAGGTTAATCAGACAGAGAAGTGGTTAGTAGATAAAAGTCAAGAAAACCATCTGAAACTGGTCATGGTAAGTCACTTTCTGATCACATCATATGTCACATTTTGAATCATAACGGGCTCCATGGAAGATTGACAGAAAACAAACCATTAAAAACACATCTTGACAAGCCTCAGAGTTTCTGGGACTGATGAGAAAAAAGTTTTCAGAAGTTTTCTTTTTCTTTAAGCGGTTATGAGGCACGGTGGTGAAACATGAAACTGCTACAGCGCATGTTATTTACCAGGTTTTTGCTTACCAAAGAGTGAGTTAGTTGATGCCACCAACCTCACTTAGCTGAGCTGCTAAAGCCTTTCCTCTGCCTACATCCCCCAGAATGCTGCGCAGTTCTGAATCAGAGTTCAGCAAAATCACCAAGCTTCTATTGGAGGTATTTTCTATTGATATTGATCATGTGTTTATTGCAATTGTTATTGATTTATTGCCCAGCTCTAAAGGGGACCAACATGCATCTGTCCATCCTTCAACCACATTTTGTCCTTTTCAGGTCTGTGACTGGCTGCAGCACCCAGGAGGAGTTTTGAAAACATCACAAAACCAACAAACACATGACACAAACAACATACTAAGGTCATTTTAAAATGACCAATTAGTGTTACATTCATGCGTTTGGAGTGGGTGAAGAAAATCTTTGAGAACTTGAAGAACACATGCATGTTTGTGATCTATGAAAACTAACAGAAAGGCCTGAACTGAGATTCCAAACATAACCACTGATAAAAACACATTACTGTAAGTGGATTCAAGAATAAAACACAGCTGAAGATTGTGTGAGCCTTTATGTGTTGCTTTTTGTAATAAGGTCAAGATGTAATTGTGCAAAGTTTTCCATTTAGATTTTTTTATTATTTTTAATTTCAAGTGTCTGACCTCCACATTTAACCCATGTAATATTGTGTAACAGCTAAGAACACGGAGCTTCCAGGCACATGCTACAGAAATTAAAAAAACACCCTGAGCAGTAGAACAGAGCTGATTCACTGCTTCGTCTAATATTTTACTGCTGACAATCAGAAAACTTTGAGTTGTAGCTTCCTGTAACTTCCCCTGCCTTTAAGCAGTATTTGCCTCCATAACTAGAAATTACTGGACAGCAATATCTCAAGGGGTTAAAGATTATTGTTGCAAATCCTAAAACCCAAGGCCAACAGATTCAGCAGTGAAAGGCTTTTAATAAAAGTCAGTGACAAGGATCTATAACAGCTCCAGTGAAACAAACTAAAGTAAAGTTGATGTTAGAGTACACCCACAAGAACAAGGAAATAAAACTCAAATCCAAAATGCCAGGATTAAGATGGGGGAAAAAGCAAGTAGTGAGACAGAGGGAGCTGCAGTGCAGCACAAGTCTTTGATGTTTAAAGACTGCTCAATGTCAAAGTATTTTTTGACTTTGCTTGTTCAATATGGGACTGAAGCTTTGTTGCCTACTGCTGTTTGTAGAATATGAAGACTGTGTGGGAGGCAAATATTGATGTGCCTTTTAGCAAAATGTGGAGTCGGTCTCACAGCTGAACTGATAGTTTAAAGAAAAGGAGTCCAAATCCTAAAACCAAGAAGTCATTTTGTCTAAAAAACTAAATGAACCTTCTGGATGGAGTTTTTTTTTTCATAAACAAGATGTGTTTTCATTTCTTTGCATCAACTCTTTATGGAAAATGAAAGAAGTGTAACATTTATTCCAAAACATGTTATTTTATTATTGTTTTAATGGAATGAGCTCAACATAAATTTATTTTGATTGATGGATAATTTTGATACCCATTGATTTCACCAGAAAACAGCTTTTGTCTTGCATAAGTTACACAGACCTTCATGTTGTAGTCAAGACCACCAAGTCTGAGACCGAATTAAGACCAAGGCCAGAGTGTATCGAGACTGAGACAAGACCAAGATAGATTTTTATGGGCTGGACCGAGTCAAGACCAAGACAAGAAGAAAAAAAAAAAAAATGAAAACCCTAAAACATACACTGTACACATGTAGCTAACTTAATATGTATAGCTAATAAATCTCTTTGTGAGGGCCGGGTAAAGAATTCTGGTACAGAGGCAGATAGCTAATATTGGCTAGCTAGCGTTGCTAACTTCACTTACACATAACTTACATTTCTTTGTGCTTCCTTTTCTAAGTGAAGATAAAAGTTTGACATCGTTTCCACCGTCTCTGAAAGCGAAGCACTGCAGAATTTAAAAATGGCCGTTAGTTTTCTCCTGGATGTTGTTCTACAAATATATTCTTTATGATTTAAGTAGCCCAATTGCATTACTGAGGATTCTGCAGACATCTCCAGCTCCCAGACGACCACTACTCACATTGTTGGAGTGCAGCCTGCGAGTGAAAGGGGGAAACAGCGGTAACAAAAATACATTATTAGCCATGAGTCACTCTTGGATTTGAATCAGTAGGTTTTACATCCAATGAAAGCAAGAATGTTAACAAATAGACAATAATATTCTGGTAATAAGACGAGACAGAGACCACCCCATGTTCTAGTTCAAATCAGGCTTCCTACAGCACCCCTAAGGCTGATCAAGGGGGTCTTGTTTAGAGCAAAACTGTCTCACTGATGTTGGTGTGCCCCCCCTAACAATATAACATTCCTGAGTAAACACTCCAGGATTTGACAACTGCACCAAAAATAATTGTGTGAGAGAATTTTGAATTGTCACATTTCAACGTTTCGTTCTCTCCAAGCTGCCAGCCTTCCTCTGGGAAAATATGTTTCTTCTTCTCTACTGAAGGTTTTTTTTATTCTTCTTTAGAGAATCCACCTCGCTGAACTTCAGATGTTTTGTTTTATCTCTCTCCTCGATGTGCCACTTTTTTTGCTCTTTGCTCCATTGCTCCACTCATCGGTCACCTCTGCTTTTACTGCCTGCATCAAGAATTTCACTCATTTTCTTCTCTTCTCAGGTTTTACACTTTATCATGAGGTCTTTCATTAGCCAACAGAGTCAACCATGAACAAAACCAAATAAAGTTGCATTTTACTGCACAGTGAAGTTAATCAGTGGAAAGTGATCCATCGCTTTGTGATGAAGACTTTTGAATGTCAGTAAATTTAAATTAACTTTTAGTCGGGGCACAATTTACTGCCATGACTCAAACGGTTGCTTACTTATATTTGAGTGTTCGACCTTGAATCTGCCTATAATCATACCGTCCTTCCTTTTCCTCACTTCACCCTGGTGTCTTCTCTGTTCTCCCATTGTGATCCTTTCTTTGCTCAGGAGACTGCAAACATCATTAATGAGGCTGAATCATTAACCGTGTAATTAGGGAGGATGGGTTATCAGTATAAAAGTCCTTTTACAATAAAGCAGAGGAGTTGAGACAAAACATCAGGTAAAGGTCATCCATTGACAGGAGATACAATTTATTTTTCTTACATTTTACAGACTGTTGCTCCTCTCATGTCAGTCCACGTGACAAAGTTACTTCTTCCTGTGAAACTTGACACTTAGCTGATAGTTCATGAATGAGACAGACAAGGCCAAAGAACAAACTTAAGAACATAAAGCTTTCACTGACCACTGGGTGAAGAATAGTATTGATTCAAGTGAACATAAATCAGCACTCTTTCTGTGAAACTGCAGTAAAATGCATTTGAAAATGCATGGTTTTCTCACTAAAGACCACACAGAACAACGTGATCCTGGTCCTCATTGATTACACTGACCCGACACCTTTATCCAAGCTAAAAGGCCAGAGATCAGACAGAAAAGGGTGGATTTCTGAACAGAAAAGAAAACTGAGACTGATAGATGGAAGACTAGAAAGTAAAGGAGACAACAAATGGATGACAATGATGTCAGACTGATGGGTGTTATATTTAGAAAAGGTGAAACTACCTTGATATCAGTGGAGTGACAAAGAAAAGAGCGATGGGGGGGGGGGTCTGATTGCAATGATGCTTGTGTCTTATAGACCTGGCAGTAATTGTGCTCGTACTGAATGAGTGCTGTTACAGCTGTTATTAGCCTCTTTAAGCTGCTGTAGTGAACAAGCAGACATAATAAGTTACATTTACTCCAAACCAATCCAACTAATTTGGATCCTGTCCAGTTTAATCTTATTGCAATAAAATTCAGTTCAATTAAATTCAATAAAGTCAGATTAAGTTCCAATTGCATTCAACCCTATCATATCTAGTTTGTTTTAACACTTCATAAATAGACCTTCAATGCAGTTTTTCATCCTGAGCTTAAATTATCTGATGCATCTTTATGCACAACTATAGATTAGTTAGTTTTTGTATCTTATGTTTTGTATTTAAACACACCTTATTTTATTATAAGGCCCACACAATTAATTTATATAAGAAACAAACAGGCTAATATTTTTGGTAACTACCCAGACTTATTTACAAGCCATCAAATTTTGCACTTTTGTCCAAACTAGAACGCTCAAAAAAAATTCAGTGTGCTTTTGAAATACAACTACTACAGTCATTCTATACACTGCCTTATTACTCAATCATCATTAAACACCTCATCAGAACACAGGAAATAATGCAGTCTGAAATAAGATTTAAATTTTCTGTTTTAAAATCCCCTTCTGGATGATTGGTTATTATAAACTTTGAAATATACATTTTAAAAGGCATGTGACACCATTGTTCCATCTGCTTTAGCCACTTGGCTTGAGGCACTTTTGAGCCTTTTTGGTAAAGAATTTTGAAGTGTAACCCTGGTGTTTTTAAGGTCTTACAGCCTAAAGCTGCAAAGATGTTGAATAAGTAACAAAGACACAAAGTAATTTAAAAAGGTAGAGGTTACAAGCAGTTTCTTTGACCTTTGACCTTTTTATAAAAAGGAGACAGTTAATTGCTAGATTTGCATAGTTAAGTTTAAAAGGCTGTATAAATGCAGTTGCTGAAACGGCACCTTGTTTAATGAAGGGTAACATAAAGCAGAAGGAGACAACATGTGGGGGATTGTACTACAAAATAAAATTAATATGATTACAATGTTGGAGGTGACCTATTGTTTTCATGTCCTAGGTATCCCAACAAATAAATAATATAAAAATAATTTAAACTGGAATGTTTTTGGATGCAGGATTTATACAACTAAATCAAAAGTTCAGCTTCTGTTCACATTTACAACTTTGCCAAACATCTGTCAACACCACATAAACAGGGCCCAATTAATTTGTCATCTGTCACCATCAAACACTTCATTTGAAAACTAGAAGAGCATGCTCATAGAATCAATGACAGTATGGTAATTATTGCAAATGCAGCTGCTTAACACAGAACCTGAACATCCAGGTGTGCTCTGAGATCGATGCACTTCTTTGACAGAAGAACTGTGTTTATTTCAGGATTGTTTTCATGCTCTTATACCTCAGTTATTGTTTCAGTGAAAATAATAAGATTTTAACTGATAGACCTTTTGGTTGCTGAAGTAAAACTAATTCCATGGTCTGGTTATACAATATCAGACACTGGCAGTTTGTAGTCTTGCAAGTCTAAAAGTCAGAAATAATGCAAAGCCTCTATATATATATTTAACATGCATTCTAATGCAACACATTTTGTATTGAGAGAGGATGGAATCAACTGCGTGCTGCTGAAATGTCCAATCCTATTTTGGGCAACTCAAGCATCCTAAGCCTCAGAGGATACAACAAAAAAACACAATTAAAAGCACATTTAAATCATGTCATGTCAGTTTGATGGATCTTAAAACTGCCAGTTGTCTTTTAGGAAATAAAAAACCGACCTCACCTCATTCAGAGGTGGCAGCCGCACAGCGTATAGTATGAAGAGTTGGTCACACTCATGGAGTTTCAGTTTTTAGATCCTAACTCACCTCAGTGTTTCTAAAGTAAAAAAAATACTGCCACCTGAATTGAAGGAGTAGCTTTCTAAGATACAGGTGCTGCCATATAACACTGGCAACAATAAAGATCACCAAGGGTAAAAGGAGCTCTTTTTACTGAGGGTGGTTGATTTATTGCAGCAGGTATAGCTCATTAGAACAGCTACACTGTTAGGTTCACTCTAATGGAAACACATTTTATGTCTATTGACCTGCAAAATGCCAAGTGTCCTCACCTGCCTGACCCCATTTCTCCAGCCCTTATTTGACCTGCTTCTAAATCTCCATCCTCAACACTTGTCCCATCTTCTATCACCGCTAACGTCCAGTACTGTCCTCCTGTCTCCATTTCCTCTTTTCTCCTTCATCTTGTGTTGAAGAGATCTTCCTGCTGGCTAATGTACAAATGTAAAGATTACACTAAAGTAAAATAAAAACATAGAAATAACAACTAAGTCTAGCAATGCTGAAATACCTGGATTAATCAGCTTTTAATTTATAATTGCATTAGTTGTTTCATGAACTTCAGATTCTACTGAGATTCAACTGAGTTTGGGAAGATTTGTCTGTTTTTCTTTTCTACAGAATTTTCCACGACCAAAGCTGAAATGTTTCTGTCAGCATCTTTGTGACCATCTAGCTGTTAAAGTAATAAATAGACCAATAATCACAAATTGAATCTATCACAGGCATTAAGTACCGTGTGAGGAATCACACTCCTTATGTAAGACTTAAAGGGTCTGCTGAGAAGGATTAAACAGTCCATGTAATTGGCAGATTATTTTGATTCACAGCTCTATGGAAAGAAAACAGCAGATTGCATCCATTCAAAAAACTAAGCAAGCAAACAAGAATATTTTGGTTTGATGAATGTGTCCACACTTGTTGATTTTGTGTCTGTACATATGTGTTTCTCCACACACAGATTAAGGGTTGTGCATGAGAGATTAGGGCTGCAGGTGTCCCAGAGGAAGCTGGATTGTTGCTGTAGTCATGTTCTTTTGCCTGCTCCTTTCTATAGGAAGAAGAAGCATCCACAGTGAATAAACTCACATGAAAGATAGCGTCAAGTGTCTTTCACTGAAGCCTCAGGGTTTCAAGAGCATGGCGCTGACCACCGAGCTACTGCTGCACCACCTGAAGAAGTCAGATTAAGAAATGAAAATCAAAGGGTCCAGCAAGAAAGGAGCCGAAATGTTTTTAACTCACTATGAATTATGCATGTTGATCGATCGCACACAGCCAAACACCAAAAAAGTTCCTAACCTGACAGAAAGAAAGATGGATTCTACATCACCTAATGAAGCTAAAGGGGGGCTAGAGGTTTAGACGAGGGGGTAGCTCAGAAGGTTTGCCTTAGGATATTTGTCTGGAGTTTGTATGTAAGCTAAATCAGACGAGGGGGTGTGCTGGTTATGGTTAACTAAAATTATTTACTCCATCAATGTTCCTTTTTTTAAAGCACCCACCCTCCATATGTTTTACATTTACTTCAAAATAAAAGGCAGCTGTTATTATTCACATAAATCTCCCTAAACCCATATTATGTAAGACTATTATAAAATATGGACAAACTGAAAAATGAATGACTGAGATTTTACAACAGAATAAAAACCACTTCAACAGTTTACTTTTCTGGCACAAAAGTAGAAGAAAAACTCCTGTAACTCAATCAGGAGGTAAAGGTCAAGGAGCCAAGACATTGTTGCATCAGTGGTTTTACAGAGAAACCAGTGGAGATGTTTGTAACAAGTGTTCTTTGAGTTTAACATAATCCTGCCACTGTTTTGTCCTGGGGTACTGGATGGAGTCTACCACGACCCTGACATTCGAAATGAATAGATTTTGTAATAAAGAAAAGAAACTGGTTTATAGCTCCTTTGTCTCCTCCAGGAACAAAACTAAATTCATTCATTTATTGACACAACCCCACAGCACAGACACTAAAAACACAGAAATCAGATTTTAAGCCCCCCAGTGTAGAACTAAAAGAAAATGTCAAGGTTCATAACAATGTTTTTGTTCTTCTGTTGCAAAAACAATGAAAAAAAAGAAAAGCTAAAAGTAAATTTACAACTGGACAAAGATTTTTCAGCTCACACTGTTGAATTTGTAATTATTATGAATGTTATTTTCACCCAGACTCCACAATTGAGGAAGTGCACTGCCAACTCTAACACTAAACCAAATCAAATCTCAGTGTTTATGTAGAGCATTGATGAAATGACACCCAGAACATCTCATTTTACAGGACAAATTCAGAATATCCTAACATTACACCCACCAGCCTTGAGTTGAAGTGAATAATAACATCTAAGCTTAGAAACATTCAAGACTTTTGATTTTTTTCAATCAAATCTTTAATCACTGGGTAGTACCAGTATGAGTAACTACTGACAACCTCCCACTGTGTGGACCCCTGATACAGCTCTGGTCCACGGGTCACAAATTGCTTGAAGGTCATCACGGTGTCTGCATCATGTCCCCATGGGTCAGACTGTGAAGGTAAAGGAACAGGCTGAAATGGCCTCTATGTAATAGCTGCCTCAAGAAAAACTCGAAACCACCATCAAGCTGCTATCAAAGGGACACAGTAATAGGGCCAGCATTACAGCCTGAGGGGTGTTACCCTGACCTGAAAACAAGGAACGACCTGCTGGATGTGAACGTGTCGGAAAAACACTGAGTGAGAAAAGAGGATAGGAAGTGAACATGGACAGGCCCTATAATTACACTATGGAGTACAGTTGTGGTGACAGAGAACTGAGTTTAAATAGAGTATAAAAAAAGACTGAAAGAGTAGGAAGCTGTTTATTTGTTTGCAAACATTACATTTCTAACAGTGAGACAGATGGACAGTGACCTCTACGCTGCCCCTCATGACGTTGAGGAGCTCTGCAACGTTTCTGCAGAGCAGCGAGAGAACGGCACTGCAAGCAACTGGATCAACTTTAATAAGCAGGGAAAGTAAAAAAACAAGAGGAACTCCCAGGGAGATAAAAAGAACAATGAGCAATCACTCACAGTCACAAACACATTATTTATATAAACAAATTGCAACTTAACAACTCAAACACTGCTTCCACCTGAGTAATGATGTTTTCAGACACAAAGAGGGCTGAAGAACTGGCATATGTAAAACCTAATAAAGGCTCAATGAATTATATGTGAACAGAGATTATACTTTAAAAAAAAATGCCATAAACTTCATTAAACAATAATAAAAACTGTTTCCACTCACATGATGTATGATTCCCTGCAAATAAGCCCAACTAAGAAATTTGCTAAAATCCTTAAGTATGAAACAATAAGATTAAGTAATAATTAAGTTTCATGCCTTTGTAAACTGCCTTAAACACTTTGTCTAAAACAAATTTGCATATTGTAAATAAATGTCAAATCTTATTTAGATCACTTTACAAATAAACAAGTATTGATTATATGTAACTTTTCCAGTTTCCACTAGTCAACAGCTACTCTAAATGATGGATTGTTCTTTTTTTCCTAATCAAAACCGAGAAAAGCCTTATTAGATTTTACCTCCTGAGTTTAATCAGCTTTCCTGATTGTCACCAGTCATAGAGAACGATGTGTTTAGCAAAGAAAGAATAAAAAAAGTTATTCATAACTGACAGTATCTCAAAATCTTGTTTAGAAGTGATGGGAAGTCAGAGGTAGATTGATCTGCGGCTCAGGGCTTCATCAATGCTGACAGTTGTCTTCTTTACATTCTTACCAGTCAGGTTCTAAACTTCATTCAAACTTCTTTTTTTACTTCATCTTTCAATAAACTCTAAACCCCATCTGTGATTTCCCAGGAGGGGCAGTATGAGTGTAAATATGTGTGTTTAATGAAAAAGGTGTCACCAGTGTTGATGCAGTTTGATTGAACATTAGGTTTGATGTTTTTTCTTTTGCACAACATAGGTTCCCTGAACAAAGTAAGCTTTATTTAATGACGCAGACCTCTACACTATCAAGAGTTTCACATGAAATGACACAAGAAGAAGCAGAGCAAATATGTCTTAATGTCACTTCAGTTAAACAAACCCTTTAGAATTAACAAGGACCATTAAGTAATTGGGATAATTGTCCTGAGACTATTGTTTCCTGTCAGCAGAGGGTTGAAAATATTTCAGCTAAAATTATGTTATTTTCAGGAGATGTTGCAGCTTACAGCAATAATTATTTTATAATAAATAAATACAAAGAAAACTTTCTTTTTTTTAGTTTGTTGGTTTGTTGATGATGGTTATATATGTAGATTTTTTATAAAAGTGATGGTCCAAACCTAATTATCATTCATCTCAAAGACCTAATGCTGGGTTATTGCCTATTTAATCTTGCTGTGATATTAACTCTCAGCTCAACTGGCACTGATCAGAAGAGGAAGCCCAGATGCTCACCCTGAGGACATGTTAAATGTGGTATAAAACCAAGATGGAGCAGTAAGTCATAACTACATTATTGCTTCATATATTTCTTGTTTGAAAAATGTGTGCAGGAATTTAATTCAGACGAAACATGAAGGGTGACCTGAAGATGACTTGAGGATATGCAGAGAAGACTGCAGTCTGAGGTGAATGTACATACATAGCTGATGTCATCTTGTCAAACAATACTGTAAAAAAAGTCTGTCACTTACAGGGAAGAGAGCACAGAATGAACACTTTCTTTAATTTCAGAGCATCTGAATTTTAGCCTCCAGTACTCCTTAGTTTGTTTTTATTTTAACTCATGTCTGATTTTTATAATGAAAACAGAAATAAGCAAAAAATTTCTTTAATTTCATTTGGCTTTCCTCGCAGATGCATGACAAGCAGAGCATGAAACCATTTACACTAAATGAGGGTGTAACACTTTGCTGACAGCAGAATATAATGTGGAAATCATGATAATTAGCATCAGATTCAGTATCATTAAGGACATAATTGATCTCATGAAGCATAATCAGTTTACACACTGACCTTTACACATTCCAATATAAGTGTAACAGGAGAAACATTCCCACTGAAAGCCAAGGATTTCTTTGGCTGAGCCTCGATTCATGTGTTGCAGCCGATGTGGGGAGCATTTGTTGGCTGCTTACGTCACTGCCCCACGTCGTAGGCTGTCCAAAGTCGTAGGGGCCAACTCATGTGGCTGATGCCCAAAAAAGGAGGCTGCATCTGAGTATCCTATGCGGCTGATGGTATCCCAGAATTCATTGCGCAGTCAGCAAATTAAACAGACAAACAATGAAGGATGACTTTCTTTTTATTTTACGGTAAAGGTTTTAAAATTTTTTTTAATGGCGGAGTTTGGAAATTTATCACTGACCAACAAATGTAAGTTTAGCAACTTAGCTGAAGAAAGTTTTGTTGCAGTGAGATGTTAAATAAAATGCAGTTACAAGTATATCTATACTTGAGCTCAAATCAAATTATTGATGCTTTTATTTATTTATTTGTAACTTTTTCTATTGAAACTGAATTTTATGATGTTATACCTTAAAAAAAACAACTGAAGTGATGTGATATAAAACACATCACCGTGGTAACGAGGCAGTGTGTGGTCATGCAAACGTGTCTTCTGTAGAATAGACCGTCTCATTTCACAGCAGACATGAGCGGTCTACGGCCCACTTAGACTGTGGTCAACGTCGACCGCGGTCTACAACCCATGAATTGAAACACAGCCTCTGTGCCTCTCTCTGCTTCAATTTCTGCTCCATCGCTTCATTCAACTTGATCTTTAATTTGCAATAACTGCGTAGATATCCCAGCGATCAGTAAATTAACTGGTATGTAACTCCATTAATAACTCACTTGCTTTTCTTGTTTTTTTTCCCGTATGATGTCAGAGAGCATCTTCAGATCATGAACTGTAACACAGTTCAGTGTGACTGCTTGACCTCTGAGTTTATACTGATCTTGGTTCAGTAGCACAATGAGTCATACCTCATTCCTTTGGTGGAGTGCTTGTGGAAGTTTTGCAGCAGCTGTGGGACGCCAAGCATGGCTTCAAACAACACGGCCAGAGAGCCCAGAGTCTCCACAAACACGAGCGAGTCCAGCAGCAGCAGGGTGACCACAGCACACAACACGGTGAAGCCAAAACAGAAGAGCAGGTAGTCCTCAAACACACTCCACTTCCAAAAGTACTGGAAGTTTAAGTCTGGAGATGGAGAGAATAAAGAAAACACAAAAAGAGTTTGTCGTAAATGTTGTTTGTGTTGTTGACAGGCAAAATAAATTGAATATATAACAAGTGGAGGAGATGGAAAAGAAGGTAAAGGCTCAGCGTGGCAGAACGTAAAGGGCAGAAATCAAACAGAGGAGCCCGGCTGCATCCAGCAGAGTGAATGATGAGAATAGTGCAGGTGGAAACAAAAGAGCAGCACTGGAAGGCAGAGACAAAAATCTGCAATCTGCTGCAATTAGAGTGTTTCAGTTTGCAGTGAAAATCTGCAAGGCTAGCATTCCTAAATCTTTACTATAAAAATGCACAAGTGAATGAAGCTCAACTCTCAAAAGCTTTTATTTTTATTGTTTTCAGCTAACCTGGGTTTTGGTAAGGACTATACTAGCTGGTTGAAATTACTTTTCAGTGACAGACACATTTTGTCTGCATCTTTTGACGATTTGAAAGACAAACAAGATTTTTAATGATCAAAATTCAATTAAAAACAACTAATTTAACACAATCAGTTGGGAAAACAGTGACACTTTTCAGAATGTTTTGAGAGAAACTTGCAAATAGAAACATTGAGTCAACTCCTAAATTTCTATCAGCCATTCACCAATTTCAGTGGTGAAAGGTGACATTAGATGATTGACGATCTCTCATTGCCTATGTATGACAATTGAGCTGTGAAAAACTGGCTGACATCAGCTAAAGAGGATTGATGGCTAAATAAGAGCGCATTAGTTAGTGCGGCGACTCGAGCGTGACTCTGCATGCTGGAGAGCGCCTGACTGCTCTACAAGCTGCTGCTGCTGCTTTTCTGAGCAACAAAGACAGCACCTTTAAGATTTATAGGTGCGAGTATACCTGTATGTAAACACAACAGACAGGCTTTAATTTCTGCACAGTCAACAGTCATCAAACCTCAGAAGCATGAACATGAGATGTTAGAACAAAAACATTTGTTTTATAGTTGATTTAGTGACTTATTTTGATTAATAACCCAGTATATCACAACAAATTCCAACTCTTGTTCCATAGCAAAACATTTTTTCCTTTTAGTATAATGATCTTGTATCTATTGTTGCCTATTAAAAAAAACTTAATAAAACAATCTGTAAAGGAACAAACAAACATAAAAAACTAAAGTATTTTGGTTAACAACACTTGTCCTAACCATGAGCTGTTGGTTTTGAGGAACTGTGGCTCAACAACCTAATTTCTCAAAATAAGCAGCTTTAAAGCCAGCATTGACCATAAAATCTCCCATGATGCAAGTCGATTATGCATGGGAACTCCCTGTCGGAAAGTTCAAAGAAGCAACATTTTACAATATCTGTTTTTGGAAAATTGCATCTCAGGACACATATGAACCTTACTGTCAGACCTGAAAGCATGTTTTCTGAAGAACTGGAGTGATTACAGAGAGGACGTTTCAGCTGGTAAGATTATTTCAGACAACCTCACAGACACACTACTGATTGTTTAAGGGCCACCATAATGCTCACATGGCCCTCAGGGTGAAAATAAATTTGACACCCCTGCCTCAAACTAAGGGCATCAAACCTTAAACTTTGTGATTAATGTTTGACAGCTCATTCATGTGCAGTGCCAAATTATTCAAGGTATTAATCAACCAAAAATGTTTCAATGTTCTCAAAATTGTGTTATTTTCATACTATTTAGAGCATTTACCTAAATTAATCATCCAATACATTTGATTTTATTTTACTTTACTGTTCAAATCTGCAAATTTAGCAGCTGCAATACTTTTCTCTTACAAGATAAAACTATTTTTTGTGCTCCACCACAGGATAATCTGTATCATCTCAAGAGGTATGTTTTGTATGTTTAGAAGAAAATACTGTACGTGTGGACTCAGGCAGGGACATTTCCCATTCCACTCCAATGAGCTGCATCTGTGGTTCCATCATGAGACACACAGAGTGAGATGTCTTGCAGAAAGTGCAGCGTAGCATGTTTGTGGCAAACGGCGAATGTGATTAATGGCTTTATTACCCACAGAAGGCACATCGCCTACTGCTGACAAGAAGCACATGATGTGGGAGAAGAGACAAAACCATCACAAAACAGCACACACACTGTGAATGTCACACACACACACAGTTTTGCTTTTTACAATCTGTTCACAAACTATTTTCACTTTGATGCCTTTTTACTTCAAATCAAAATCAAATGTGAGTCATTGCAGCCCCTGGCAGCTGACAGAGGGTGACTGGGAGGCCAGGAGAGGCTGCTCTTTAAGCAAGAAAATGAAAGCCCATTTATTTCTATAAGAAAGAGGGCAAGCTGGTGAAGTGCAAACATGCTGACAGCTGCAGGAATGACAGTAGTGGGATTTTAAAACTACTATCATCAACTTTGAGTGTGTACATCTTTCTTCTGAGTCTCTCACATTTCTTTCTTCATTCTTTTGGCTCAGCTTTTCCTCCCCTTTATTTCTAAAGCTTATCAGCAACACACACAGACTCAGATGCTGGAAACACTCGTCCTCAGACTCCTTATTCTACAGTCCTTTCTATTTTCATACATTAATCGACTCACCAACTTCCTTTTCACTTGTCCATGCTCCCTCGCTCCATTCCATTTCATCTCTCATTTGTAGTCTGTGTATGTTTACCTGCATAATTAAAAAGCCCTGAAGACTATAAAGATAAGGAGAAAGCTATGCATCATTCATGGAGGCATCCCTTTTATTTGTCCTGCACTCATATCATGGATCGAACAATTCGATTCTTTCCAATTAGTCAGTTTTCATTCCTTCTTCCCATAACTCCTTGATTTAAAAGTTCAAAGTTCACTCCACCTTTTTCTAACATGTTGCTTGGCTTTTTTCAAGCAGAATCCTCCTGTTTGGTATCCAGTCTTTCTTCAGACTTTGTTTAACCAAAACTAATTTAAAATCAAACAATCCAGCGACTTAACCAGCTGTTGATTTTAACATGCGTATACAAATTTACTCTGGAAAGTTAATACATTTGTGAGATTCTAATTAGGTGGAAGTCAGGAGTGCTAATAAAGCCATTGCAGATGCAGCTAAGGCTGGGAAATCTCTAGACCTTAAAGTCAGCACTCTCAGAACTGAACAGCAGCCTCACGCAAGCTGCAGAGATGAGAGGAGAGATGACTTGAAATGGAAAGTGGGATGGCCAAGTGGTTTGGGGAGAATGATCTTCACTCAGAGTACAGAGGTTACTCTTGAGGTATTTCCCATCAGGCTGAAACGAGAACGAGAGCTACATCAAACTTCGAGAAGTATCTCTGACAGAAAGATGAAGATTGATGCCGACAGTTTGGGAGAAGCTTTGAACTGTGCTGACTCAACACTGTCAGTAAGAACAACTTGGTTTAATAGAATCTGCAGTTTGTATTTTGAGGTTGTGTGTGTACAGCAGATAGATGTGATCTGAAGTTAAAGTAATGTTTTAAAATAACTATAGTAACAGAAGGGAGCGTGTTATGGAGCTGTTGCAATTGGAGACGTGTTGGAAACTCAAAATTGTGAGAAAATAGCAGAGTTGTAAAGTAACTAAGTACAACTACTTTGTTACTGTATTTAGTATTTTGGGTATCTGTACTTTACTTGAGTAATTATTTTTCAGCCTACTTTTTACTTCTACTCTTTACAGTTTTACACAATTATCTGTACTTTCTACTCCTTACATTTTAAAAAAAGGCAAGAAGTAGAAAGTCGTCACTTTTATTTCATTTTTGCTTTTTTTCCATTCTAGCTTGTTATTGTAAAAAATAAATACCATCCATATAAATTGCACCTCCTAGATAGAGTGAATTTAATTGTGGTTGAATGAGAAGTATAAATATATAAAATTCTGATACCGTATTAGTTTGTACACAAACAAATCATGTCACACTCCAGCAGGACAGAGCAGACACATGTACCCAGATAATTTGTCGTCCTATGTAGAAACACAGTATTTCCACCTAGTTATTCCATAAGGGGCTGTAGTGCAGTCAGTCAAAAACGTGGACCACCACACTGGCTGCTAGCTTAATCATTAAAAATAAAAAGACTGTACTTCAGAAGTATTTGTATTTCATTAATTATATTTTTGCATTTGGCCCGCAGCCCTCGGATAGATTTTCATTTTGGGGAAAAGGTTTGGGTACCCTTCATATGTTTATAAACTGAAACAGCTAGACTACTGCATCCTAACGTTTACCTTAATTTATTTTTTTAATACAACAGTCATTTCTGCATGTTTTTGGGGAGGTCACCTCCTAATAAATATGGAAAATCTAGTTGCTCATTTTAAATCAATACTTTTACTTTTATTACTTAAGTACAAAAGATTTTCGATACTTTAAGACTTTTACTCAAGTAATATTCCTAAAGGAGACTTTAACTTTTACCAAAGTAATTTTTTGGTAAGAT
>JARVJO010000002.1:9182092-9194288 GCA_031762555.1 Cynodonichthys magdalenae | reverse complement strand
ATATTTTGACAAAATGTAATTTTTGCAAGCATTTTAATCAAAGCACTATATTTGCTAATTTCTCCACATCCCACTTTTAGACTTAATCCTTGTTTCAATATTAGTTAAATATATATTTTTTAAGGTTAAATAAATCCTTTATTCAGGAGAAACTATTACCTGAAAGTTACTTTTTAGCAACTAAAATGACATTTTCATGTAGACACAAAGCTAAAACAATAAAAGTCTTTGACTTGAATAGAATTTTAAAGTTGTCTACTTGTGATCATCCAAGTTGGATGTTTAATATACAAAAGCTGAACACAAAGAAAATGAGGAGTTCAGACTGCAGAAGGAGTAAGTGTAATAATTAATTGAACAAAACAATACTGAAAACATAATTTGTTTGCATTTTTTAATAAGATGGTGAGTTTATGAAGTTCATCTCATACTGGCTTTTTAATTACTTTCAGATAAATAAGGTCTGGACTCACCAGAGGCATCAGCTGAGACAAAGTTACCAAAACTCACCCAAAACAGTCCACAAGACAAGCAAAGTTGACTCACCTGGTTCACTGTTTTTTCCTGATATCTTAGATTCTCTGTGACTTTGCAGTTTGTCTAGCCAGTTTTTTTAATGGCCTATGTGTCAGTGTGTGTTTGGGTTTGAGGTCAGTCCTGCAGACGTCGATGTTCTCAGGGAGCACAGTGTGACATGTTGGAGAGAACATGCTGGAGACAAATCAGAGAAGTCTGAGCAGGTTTACTGCCTCATAGATGGCAGAGAGCCTTGGGCAGAATTTCACCTCTCCAATTAGGACAGCAGCAGAGCCCCCACCCCCGCCCCCGCCCCTCCCAAACCCTCTGCTACATCCTCCACTACACACACACACACACACACACACACACACACACACAGCAGTAACATTCTGGTCGGCTACAAAACAGATCAGTCCTGAATTTTTCAGTTTAAAACTTTTTTTTGTTAGTTTTCACTTCATGACAAGTTTGAGCTGTAACTTGAACTATAACTCTTTAACGAACTCAAAGTGTCACATAAAGAGGACAAACGTCCTCATCAACCCTCGCTTGTTTATTTTATTATTTAGTCACTGATTTGACTAATTACCAGTGATGGTTTTGCCCTTTTTATGGATATTTCCTAAAAAAACATGTCTATGTGTGATTGTAGGTCTGCAGATGAGAGACAGAATATGGGAGATAGTTTCTCCTAATGAGCAAGCCTGAGGGTTCTCAATGTTTTACTCTTCCACATTCCCTGTGATCAGGGCTGATCAGAGAACAACACATGGAGCCACAAAACTCAGAGGGTGAAGGGGAAACGGCTGGGGCTAAGCTCATTTTACTTCATCTGAGTAAGGGAATAATGAGCCTAAACTTCACTGTGATTAAGATTTATCCTGCTGCATCCTTGACATTGTAAAGTCATGGACTAATGTGCACAGAACTGCCAAAAACGCAATCTGCTACTGAATTATTCCACTCATTTTATAAACATCACTGAACCAGTGCAAAACAGGGCATTTTTATCACCAGTCACCAAAGGCAAAAAGGCTATTATGTTTTTGTCCTTGTCTGTGTGTGTGCATGTGTGTGTACTTGTTTACCTGTCTTATTAGCCAAATATCTGATGAACCACTGGATGGATTTTAATAATTAATCACTGGGTGTGCATCGACTGTACAACTGATTAACTTTTGAAGTAAGCCTAATTCAAGATGGCTGCCACATCTAGTCCACATTAATATAAAACAGTCAATTGTACAGATATTAAGCTTAGACTTTGTGTGGCAGTAGCTGAGATTCATTTTAACATAATTTATGAGCTAAAAAAATGAAGCAAAATTTAGCATTAGATTGTTCACAGTGTCATTTACAAAGTTACACACAAGGTACAAAATAAAAAAGTAAGACATGGTAAAAAAAACTTACTCTAACAGTAACAAGCTGCACACAACATGACAAATGGATGGGGATGCATAATACCTTCTCATTACAACACAGGCACAGGCACACACAAAGACACCTGTCAGGTTACATGCAGGAGACGGATGTTAATAGATGGTGTCTGTTTGTCAGCTCTTTTCTCTAATGTTTGCCTAATGAGGCGACACACTGTCCTGACTCACACAACCGGTTCAGCAGGGTCAGAGACAAGTTTGTGAATTTCTAACCTACAGCCATAAATAACCATGAGGGCAAGATTCCAAGGAAGTTCTTCAATTGCAAATTATCCACCACAGCCACTAGAGGGCGCTGTTGTTCTGTTTGATGTGACCTTTACTGCAATAAGTTTGATTTATACTTATTGCAAAATGCCTGATGTATGATGTCTAATATATTTTTGAGTTAATGGAAACATATCCTGCTTTTAAATCCTACTTTTTCACATTTAAATCATTCAGTTGGGGTCTTTATAAAGTGGAACTGCAATGCTTTGGTCTGAATTTCTCCTTATTGTAACTCCAGAAATCAACTCATTTTGAGGATGTCTCTTTAAATCCAAACAAGGTGCTTTAAACTGCACCCCCAACCAGCTTCTAAAGCAGTTCATTACAGTTTGATAGAGGGGTTTATGGCTATATAGCGGTGCAGAAACGTTTTTTTTTTAATCAATTAAAAAATGTCAATCACTTCAGACTTGTCCATCCAGCCTCACATGTTGGAGCCAGAGTCTGACCCAGGGAAGAAGACCACCAAATTGTAGTTGGCAACTTATTTGGCAGTTCCGTCACAAATAATTTGATGCAATAGTTCAGAAAACGTATTAGAAAACAGAGAAAACTTAAATATGATGGAAGGTAAAAGGCGAAAACAGAACACAAAGTCTATTTGAAATGATATCTGATTATAGAAAAGCAGTGTTATTTGTTTTCATAGTTTTAAAAAACACCAACTTGCTATTAAATAGCATTTTTAGGTTTTGTCAAACTATGATGGTGAAAACTGATTCTAAGTTGTGATTATGAGGTTGCTATATGAGATGGGAAAGGGCAAGAATTATCAGCTTAAAGTTTATCTTAAATCTCTGACACACTTTAATGCACAAAAAGGAAAATCCAAACACTGTACAGCAATTACAACAATCTGTTATGATTTATTAAACATAAAAAGGCATAAAACATGTTGTTTGGAACAATAATACTTCTGCTGCCCAAAATGTCCTACATATTACTATGGTTATATAACATAAATGCGGTCTCAACAACATCATATTTACTCAAAGTAACTTTAGGTAAGAAAAAAAAAAAACGCCACCAATCCTTCAGTGACTTCATCAAACAAATATCCAACGGGCAAAACAATGCCCCACGAAAACAACCTTGCCAATCCAAAAAAGTAATTACAAAACTTATCTTGGTTTTGAAAAAAATACATTTTTTGCTACCCGTCTATGAGAATGTGTGAAAACTACAGAGTGAAATAATAATCGCAACAAGCAGTTCCTCTGAGGCATGTTATTTTATTTATTTATTTATTATTTTTCTGAAGTAATCCAATATGCTTGGCTGCTAATAAAGCGCCTCTTACCTGCCTGACATTATTTGACTTGCTAATTAAACTTTGCGGTTATCAGAGGTTTAATTAAAAACACTCCACTATAAAAATAAGCAGAACACTGTGTGTTGTTGGATATGGAAATAGAATTTGTGCGTTCATGTTTAATACACCTGATCCGCCCTGCTGCTGCAGTGCCGTCAAGTGTTGCATATTTGTATGAACGGCTGACTCGTCAAACCCTGCACTTCCTTCTGATCACGTTGCTGAGATGGCAGAATGGGCAGGGCTCCAAACTGCGACTGATTTGTCCCGTCCGTCATGCCCCGTTCATAGCATGTTGCATTTTTCACACTAGACTCTGTTCCCAGCTGGGAAGGAACCAATTAGTTTTAAGTGAGGTGACCGGAGCAGAATGCTGATAGAAAGAAGAATGAAGCTTCTTCTTCTACAGTTTCTCTTTTATGTCCAACTTTATGGACATTTAGGCCTGTCGTGACAATAATAATAACAATTAAAATAATGAATCAATTAAACACATAAAAAATGTAAATGAGGTTGAATTTTTTGCCTTCTTGTTTTTTTTTTCCATGTCTCCTTCTCTTCTACACTTTAGCATATGGAGGAGTGAACTCTTGTCTCATAAATACGTTTTGTAAGCTTCCTGTGTGTGTGTGTGTACATGTTTTTGCTAACTGGTGGGGACAATTTTTGACCATTTTCCTGGTCCCACTGTTCCTAATGGGGACAAAAGCCCAGTCCCCATGGTGGAAAATGCCGTTGGTGGGTCAGGGGTTAGGATTAGGACTAATTGAGTTTCGGCTAGATTTAGGATCAGGTACATACCTGACTCTAAATCTAGCCTAAACTCAACTTCTCCTGTGAGGTTAGGTTTAGGGTCAGGTATCTACTGACCAGGTGCTGGGGGGGTTGGGTTTAGGATAAGGGGTCAGGGTTAGGCTATAGAAATGACCAGAGTGTGTGTGCGTGTGTGTGTGTGTGTTTGGGTGGGGGTAAATATCATTATATTAGTTTAAAATTATCTCCAAACAATATTATCATTTATTGCAATATTTTGAGACAATCCAACAAAATTAGTTATCGTGACAGGCCAACTGACAGTTTAAAGAAATTACAGCTAACGCGATATTGGATTACTGAATAAACCAACCAGTCGGGACAACAGTTAACCTGCTGTCAGAAACACACACTTGTAAAACACAACCTAAACTAAATAAGAAAGTTCTGGACATTAAAATGTTTTATCTATCCTGCAGGTTATTCTTCATTCAACTTTGATTTTATTTTATTTTATTAACGTAGAGCAAATAGAAGATATGAATTTTACTAATATGAAAACAAAATATTTAACAAGTTACTAGCCACATCAAACAGAATGTTCCCTAATAAATGTTAAGCTGTAAAAACAAAAAAAATAATATGTTAGACCAGGTAGATTGTGTGATAATATTAATTTAAAACGACACAAATCTCTGCCAACATTACTGACTAGTTCCAGTCATTACAAATGCAGTAAAAGTTTCTTTTGCAACCTTAGACATGATGAAGTTGCTGTTAACCCAAGCACACATTAATAAAACCATTCCTGTCACGCTTCCTGTGAGTACTCTGACCTCTCTGAAAGAGGTCATGTAGAACAAATTAAAGTTGCCTTCATTACTTGAGCCTTAAAGGTTTTAAAGAAGAGCACGAGGTCAAAACCAGCTATCAAGCCTCCCATCTCTTTTTCTGTTTATGGTCTAATAACCACCCTGATTTTACTCCCACAAACAAGGCTGTAGCTGGTTTGAAGGCTCACAGAGAAGGGTTTAGGGGAAGGTTGGCTGATTCAAACTATTTTCAAAAAGTATGGAGTTAATAAGCTATGTGAGGTAAACTGGTCTCATTATCTTTGATTATATATTTATTGTAGTAAATTACTAAAATTAGTTTATGAAAATTCCATCAGCAGCTTTTACTGGGTATCATAATCTATAAAATCCTTTACCTTCAATAGTTTCACCTCACCTTGCCTGAGGTTAAATTCGTCTTTCAACTGTATTCTCTCCCCTCACCCCCCATCGGGTTCTCCAATCCCTATATCATAAGACCAGGACTGTTAATGTGGCACCCTGAGGCAGCCACTGTAAGTCACAGCAAAGTCATAACTCTGAGTAGAGACCATTACAAAACAGCCAAAGGCTTTTTAAGCCAGTAAGTCTCCCAACATTTACTTTATGTTAGTTTATGGTCCAAAAGTCACAGTCAGGTATCATACAGAAGAATTGGATACATTTAAATGTTCGGAGTTTTTCTTCTATATGTGGTTGTGTCAAGAGAACATTTTAATGAGAATGGTTACGCTGATAAACACGAGGACTTCTGCTGACCTTTTGTGATAAAGTTACTGCATCATTAATGCACTGAGAGAAAAGAAGCAGCTGTTGGAGAACAAGCAAAAGCAAAGCTGCATTCACAAAAAAACACCTTGTTGGTCTGGTACAGTTTACCCTGCTCTGGTTCTGATCCCACATCAGGCTTATCCATCATTCCATCAACCAATCAATAAATAAATAGGTTTGATCAAATCAAGTGTCTGTCAATGTCAGCTCAGAAACAAACACTCAGTTTGTCTTGTTCACTTTTTCTACAGTCACATCTCAAAACTTGCACAATATTCCTAGTGAAGGATATAAAGTCACTGAAAATTTGACCATAAATCAAAATAGAAAAACACTTTTGTGCAAGAAAATATATTCCTAATGTACACAGAAAATCATTATTAACTTATCTGACTTGTGTTCTTTTAAATCTTTCTAATTCAGTTTAGTTAGAGTCCACTTTATTACAAGTCAATTCATTTCTTGATAATGCTGTTCAACAGATTTAGTGGATCAGTAGAACTGAACATACATAACATGGGCAAGATCTCTGGTAACGTATGAAAAAACAGAAGTAAATCAGCTAAAGGCTGAGGAAGTACATCATGATCATCATCAACAACTTTTAGGAAGAAACAAATCTGCTGCAGTCAAACGATTCAAAGTACTTCTTTGTTTTTATAGGCCAGTTATTTTTGCCTCAGTGTGGCTTTAATGTGTGAAAATTGAAGTTAATAAGTAAAAGACGGGTGCTGGTAAGTGAGCCAAATGTTCAGACAGCGTGGACTGCTCAAATGTCAGCTCACAAAGTAGAACTTATGTAGCACAGGAGGAGCAGCTGAACAGAAGGGTGAGCAGGAGATAACAGGGTAGAAGGAAGGCTGGAGGAAGGTGTTAAAAAGACGGGAGATGAAATCCAGAAGGCTGAAGAAAAACAAGAAGTTGAAGATCAACAAAAATAGCCTTTTGGAAATTACACCAACGTACTGTTTGGGGGAAAAAAACTACTTTACATAAAGATGGTCCTGATCTGTTGAGAGACTCAGAGGAGAGATAGAGGGAAGCAGCTGGGGAGAAAGGCTGTTCTGATCTATTTTTTCCCAGAACCCACCAACCCCCTCCATCTCACCACCTAACTGAGTAACCAGACCTCAGACCCGTCCTTCAGAAAGTGTGGGTGGGGGGGTTGACTGAGGTGGGCCATGTTAGAACTCGTGTTTCAAGATTTCATCACTTTTAAACAATCATAGAGGATCCAGTTGAAGACAAGTACAGACAGCCTTGTGGACAAATACTGATCAGAAATAGATTTAAGTCAAGAAACTCACCCTCAGAGGAACAACACAGCCCACAATGTGTAATAATACATTATTCTACTACCTACTTTAAAAAATAAATTAATAAAACCTGTGTGCTGTGATGTATACTGTATATATAAAAATAGTTGATGAGTAATATATCAAATATCTGCCCTAAACAAGGAAGAAAACATAGATAATAAAGAAATAGAAAAATATACTTCATCAAATTAAGAATAAGCAAAATTTGCAACAATTTCATTTCTTAGGCAACAAAGTTGCTAAATTTTCCAGTGACACTTCTCTGGTCAGGAGAAACTGTTTCATTTCAATATATTAGAAAAGACAAATAAATGTCTTGGAGGCTTGACTCAAGGATAAAACACTCTTGTGCTCAGATGCATTAAAATATCATTAGAATTGAAGACCTAGCATTCCTTGAAGGAATGCATATCACCCTCCACCTTTCATTTTGATACAGATCCTCTTACAATGAGAGGAGACAACCAATCAATCAACTTCATTTGTAGCTGCACTGCAGGTGGACTTGAGTAGAAATTGACCAGGTGCTAAATATAAAAATAAAAGAAATTACCAACTTTAAAACTACATCAGATTAAAGATAACAAGAGATAAAAAGATAAGACAAGATAAAATCAGGTTGGACCAAATAAACCAATAACACAAAATAAAAAAAGATAAAAATTAGATGAGACAAGATAAAAGATTAAAAAGAACATTTGATATTGAAACTACGGTAATTTGAATTTGAAAAAATGATAGCAACAAAGCTGGTTTTAAAATGTTTTGTTTTACATTTTGGCACCAATTATCTGCATCCTGATAGAAAGAGCCTGAAAAGGCAAACTTATAAATGATTATAACACAAAACCCTGCATGTGTGAGGATAACCCCCACAGGCAAACACAGGTAAAAACAGGTTCACACTCCCCTTCGGGCATAAACATAGCAGAACAAAAACAATAAAATATCATAAAACATATCCATCCTGTATTTTTGTGTGTTTTTATAAAGCATTGACAATATCACAAGACTCCATCATTCAGCATCCCTCCCTAGGCTGATATCTAATAAAAACTTCCAATAGATTGAATTTCTGTCATCGCATTTGATAAAGGTAATCAAGTCTGTAAAAATATTTAAAAAACAGAATAACCCATAAAAGACAGCATCCAACATACAGTGACGCTTAGAATCATGTTGGATGAGCTCTCTTCTTCCTCAGCGTTGGAAGACATAAAGTGTTCCCCCCTCCACACACACACACACACACACACACACACACACACCATCAGTTTCTAAGGCACCTCTTCCTCATGACACGACTCACATCCAGGGCTCCAACACATTTATGATTATAAATTTCTATACTTTTTAAAAAATGCTTTAAAAACTTAGCATTATTTTTCCTAATGGGACAAAAACAAGTAGCAATTATTTAGGCAAACATCTAACTATGTGAAATGTAAAGAAACGATTCAATAAAGAGAAAGTAAGTGACCATAAGACAGTCTCCCAGCAGAATGTTTCTTATTTAAGCTTTTCAAATGGCTCCCTCTTTTGGCAAGAAATCCAAATGCTTGACTTGGCATTTAAACTGCTGACAGAGAGAATCTGAGGGAAAACTTTAGGAATGTGTTTCCACCTCAGCTGTACACGCAGACTGTCAGTCAAGGTGCTTTTGGCAGGAGCTCACCTGTGAGTCGATGCTGCTTGGTGCTGACTTGGTTGTTGTTCTGGACCGCGCAGCAGAGATGGAGCATGGTGAACATGGTCACGATCATCACCACGCTCTGCAGCAGCAAAGTCAGCTCAAACTGCTTACCTATCCTGTGAGAGTGAGCGGCAAACAAGCAGAAACGGTTCATGAAGAAGAATATGTGCTAACAATCCAGGCAGCACACTAAAGTTTTACTTTTTCATATATAAATATTATCTTTACCAGAAAAATATGCGTAAGATGTTGGCTATAAGCAGGACCAAGCAGACTCTGGTGGAGAAGCCCTCAGTGTTGCTAATCCTCTGGATCTCCTGATACTGAGGGACATACGGCAGAGACCCCCCAAACACCATGAGGACGGACGCCAACAAGGACAGCAGCGTCCACGAGCCGTCCATGTCCTCCCCATGCAGGACCACCTCTTCATCCATCACAGCGCGAGGATCTCACGGACGTCCAGGGGTCTTTTAGTGGCACCTAAGAAGCTTAAAAGTACCGAACAACAGCTACTCAGAAGAACTTTTGGAATCAATTATAAAATAAAATAAAGTAATAAACTATTATATGCTGAACTGTGATTTAAAGTTATAGAGCAGAATAATAGTGGACCAACCAAATTATGATCTTGTTTCAAAATGGATTTGAGTTTGAAGCTACCTAAGCGGCACTAGTGAAGTCTTTTAGGTCCTGCTTGCAACAAATTTGATAACTTTGCAGAACTCTTTACAGGCGTCTCAAATTTGTATTTTGTTGTGAGAACAAAAAAGCAAGAAAACAGTGTGTTTGGTGCTGCTCTCAGCTGTGAATGGACATGAACATGTGTCCCACTAGTTTAAACGTTGGTCATAATGATGGTACCTGGAACCTTCCAGAGGTAATTGTTTTTTTTTTTTTTCAAGTTTGAGAACCACTGCTCTGATTTATGTTTTTACTTTACATTGCACTGTATAGCACAGTAAAACGTTTTCCTACAGCTCATTAAGAACAGAAAAGGCATCTTGATTCAAGACTGTTGCTATGTATGATCCTGACCTATATATTCTGAGCAAATACTGAAAAGTTCAGAGTCTTATGTAAATAAAAAGCTGTGGTACTGACAAATTCTTGATGGCCTGTAGTTTTGGTTGAGCAACCTATTACATTTTTCTACAGGAAAAGAAAAAAAAGGAGGAAAAAAAACTATTGCAAGACCAGTACATACATGTTCTCCTTCACATATATACCTGAACAGTGCACGTGTCAGTGAGCAGAAAATCACAACAGTAGGAAGTGTTTTTGTTGCAACAAAGACCTCACTAACAGGTTCTCTGTTTACAACTCATTGCCAATATTAGCATTTTCAACAAAGCAGCTGATGCATTTGTTACCTGTGCACAAAGTCAACATGAAATGTCATCAAATATAGTTTTATTTGAACTCAGTAGCAATGAGATATAATTCCATTGCTCTGCAGGACAATGCCAGATGCACAACACTTTTAGGATTACAGCAATTATGTAATGTTTTGTTTGGATTATTACTGGTGTTGGGAGTAAACCAGTAGTGTTGGGCCACCTCTGACAACAAAACAAGTGTGGTTATGTAAGGAAAGCATAGTTTAATTGGGTTGGGCCAACATATTAACACACGACTGCATCAATTTCGGGCTTCTGGACTTTACAAAGCTCAAACGCGATTAGTCATTATTATAAAAAAAGGAAACCGAATTTAAATTTATGTATACATTTTCTAGGTATAATTCTGTACTGAGATTTTAAACGTCCGAGAAATACTCTGAGGAATGTTGTTGCTCACAATAACGTCGGATCAGATATGTCTTTCTCTCTCTCTAGGGTTTTTACTAAGTAGATTCTAAGCTGCAACATTCGTTTAACTTTTTGTTTTTATTTACCAGTTTCCAGCTGTACTCACCAGACGCCTTCATTCGCTCTCATTTATTCACTTAGCGTGAATGTTTTTGAAGTGAAAACACACTGAGTTTCCCCTGTCAGCTCCAAGTTGAAGTTTCAAATCCCAACTTGCTCAGAGGAAAAGAAACGTGCACGCGCAGCTGTTTTCACACACTCGCGCGCATACATTTTTTTAAATTATAACACGTCTTAATTTCTGTAATCCTCGTGTTAAAGATGTTTTTTTTTATTTCATTATGTTTGCTTAAGTGTTATACGCCAATGTATATAAGATTATTAAGCTCAAAATTCAACAAACCTATAAAAATATATAGTTCTTCACCCAAAACTCCATCTCCCACAAGTCTTAGCGATGACAAAACTCTCGCGAGATTTTATTTGTTGTGGAAGCAGCTGCTGACTCCGGGCGTTAGGTGATTGTTTACTGCGAGCAGATCCACATCAACTAGTTAGCAGCGATTTATTAGTCGACTTATTTTTTCAGTACTCTGAAGGCACTAATTATAACTGACATCACAACATGGCTGAGACGGACCCCAAGTCGGTACAGGATCTTACCAATGTGGTAAGTCGTGACCGTCATTCAAGCTAGCCTAGTGCTACTAGCTCACAGCTTTAGCTGGTTTTGCTAACAAGAATGCTAAGTTTTGACAAGCTAGGTTTCTTAAGTTTATTCAGTCTAGGCATCGTCCTTATTTAAGATACATTAAAATTGTACACGTATGGTAATTTTATTTTATTTTGGCAGAAATAAACTGCTC
Organism: Cynodonichthys magdalenae; assembly: GCA_031762555.1. Lineage (NCBI taxonomy): Eukaryota > Metazoa > Chordata > Actinopteri > Cyprinodontiformes > Rivulidae > Cynodonichthys > Cynodonichthys magdalenae. The sequence goes on along the minus strand of JARVJO010000002.1, from coordinate 9,182,699 downwards.
TGGCATTTGTTCAGCGTCATCGCAATGTAATATTCAATGATCGGTCATGCGAATTATGTCATCACCAACTGGGAACTGCATATCACTTTATCTGTTCTATGAACTTAGTTACAGCTATATATTTGTTTGATAGTATGAAAAATATATTGTCAGTGTCCATTATAATGTGTAGATTTACCTTACACGATTAAGCTTCAAAGGGTCTTCATCGTGGGTAATGTCTGTGTGTTACCATGGAAATGAGACAAAGTTGGTGGAATTTGAGCATTGAATGACGCCTGCAGACCCTGTTTTTTAAGATCAGCAATTTCATAATTGTATGACTGTGTGGGTGCTTTGCTGCTTTCACTGTGCACCACACATGCACTTAAACAGTGAGTTCAAAACATCTCCATGGTTACCAACAGAATGGAAGAAAGATTTTTTTTCTTTTTACCTTTAAAAAGCACGTTTTTATTGTCAGATAAAGACTAGTTATTGTGTTTAACATCCAAATAAACTATATTTAAATGGTAAATGGACTATACTTGTATAGCGCCTTTCTATCCAACCAGGATACTCAAAGCGCTTTACACTACAATCTGTGTCCTCATTTACCCATTCACAC
>JARVJO010000002.1:9169879-9181992 GCA_031762555.1 Cynodonichthys magdalenae | reverse complement strand
ACACTGATGGGACACACATCAGAGGTGAAGTGTCTTGCCCAAGGACACAACAACTGAGACAGCTGGAACAGGGGATCGAACCGGCGACCTTCTGGTTCCAGGACGACTCCCCAGACCACTCTTCCACAGCCGCCCCATATATTTAATTGGTGTCTTAGTTGACCAACTTTGTTTTCTTCCCCACAGGTTCAGACACTCCTGCAACAGATGCAGGACAAGTTCCAGACCATGTCCGACCAGATAATTGGGAGAAATATCCTTACATACTAATGTGCTCAGTTTTATCCTTTAGTCTTCGTTTAATTCAAATATTGGTTTTTATAGAATAATCAAATATTGGCTTAGCAGAGATTTGGGGGACTTTTAACTTTTTTCAAATTAATATTTTTCTTAATGAATATATACTTGATGAGATGAGCACACGTATCGATGACCTAGAGAAGAACATTGCTGACTTGATGACCCAGGCTGGTGTTGAAGAGATTGAGGCAACACCAGAAAAGGCTAAAGAGGGTCAAGGATCATAATAAAGGTAAGAGTGGAGGAAAGCAAGGTTTTACTGGGTTATCGTACTTAATTTGACAGATTTTCTATATGCTCATGAACTTAAACCTTTTTTTTCTTGCCTGTTTCTGTCCTGTTCTACAGGTTCATAAACAAGAAGGCATTAAATTCGGTCCTGTATCCAGAAGGAGCAGCCTTTTTAACTGAAAATGACTTCTGTTGATTTGCTGTTATGTGAAATGTTTTTATATATTGAATATTGTGAAACGGTTACAGTAATGTTATGACTTGAAAAATTGAACGTTATTTGTAAGCTAGTGGTATGCCCTTTAGAGGAATGCAGTTTTTTAGCTGCTGTCATTTAATTGTATCAGTCAGTCCCTTGTGATGGTGCAGAGGGTCTGTTTTGACCGAGCCTTTGCTGAGAAATAAAACCCACCAGCAACAGGCCAATAGAACCTCGCTACCAGTGTGACGCACTGAACTAATAGTGTTTGACAAACAGCACTGTTTGTGTGATATGCATTCCACTTCTAATATTCTATTAAATCAATCTCATATACTGCAGTTTATAATCTCAGATATTTGATTAGTTGCAGAAGGGGACACAAGAAAAATTCAAGGTGCTGTTATTTTTTTTAAACCAGAACTGATGGGTGCATTATTTACTGTACAGTGCATAAGCCTTTAGCCACTTCTCATTTCTTTGTTTTGATTGCAGGTAACTAAACCTTTTGTATTTTTTTTTTGAGAGATATTGAACAGTTTTACAAGCTTTCCTATATTTCATGAAATTGTTTATCCAATCTATTTAACATTGAACCAAGTTTAAAATGGATCTTCACACTGCCATCAGTGGCCTGTCTAATAGTTTTCTATTTTAGTTGAATTTATAAAATACCAAACAAAGTCACAGGAATAAATCTGTAATTTTATCCTGACAAAATGATTCCTAAAGAGGGATTTGATAAACAGTTTGGATCAAACCTAGACTCAGTCCCTAATGACTAGTCAAAGGCTCAATTATTTTTAAGAAATGTTTGGACGTTTAAGACTTATGCACGTTCTCTATCAAATATTTGAAGGTTGCATGCTTTGTAGTCCACACTGATGGTGAAATCACATTTTAATCTTGGTCGACTAAGCTGAGAAATAATGCATTTATTTTTTGTATTTTGTTAAATTCAATTCAAACTCATGCAATTCAGGCACTTCCAACAAGCATATCTACATAATCTTATTTTTTGATAACTTTTCAAATCACATCTTCACTTTTTTGCCAAGTAGGAACCTTTATTGAAAAAAAAAAATGTACAAACATTACCAAAATAAGAGCCCAAAGAAAGGAAAAAAATGAACCGTGATCAATAACGTTAAGCTTGATTGTATCATTCTGCAGCCCAACCTCAATCTATTATTGCATTTCTAGTATGTTCATAAAGTACTGTATGTTCTATAAAGTAAAAGGTTCCTTGATTGCATAATGGAATCGGTTTGAGTTTCAGAAGTTAAGATTTAGAACTCAAAGTCTGCTTCAGTCATGTCGATGGCCCAGGCAAACTTCTCTCGTTGGGTTTTATTGTAGATTTTTTCTATAGGCACCTCCATGTTCTTACACCTGAACAAACAGAGAAACAAACATTTACTTTTAGCTTCAACAACCAACTCATTTTCATGTAAACACAATTTAAGATTTTTCACACAAACATGATTTATAAAATAATATTTATTAGCAGTAGAAACAATCTCTGGATAAAGAAAAAATAAGTCACCTTTATTCTGCAATATATCAGCTAGCTTCATATTGTACCCAATTATGTTTAAATCACTACATTTATTTCTGATCAATTTTTTGAAGAAAAAAAAAAAAACAGTAAAAATCTTATTTCCTACATTACATAGAATGAATGTTAATGTTATTTGGTGACTTTAGTTAAAAATTTTGAGTTCTCAACCTTCAAGTGAGTTTATTAGGATCTAAAAAAATAAAACATTTGAAGTTTTTAAATGGTGTATTTTGAAAATTGTTACTTTGGTCAACTATTTTTTCACAAGTTTAATATCAACTAGTTTTACATCTGATCTGTCTAATTTGAGATTTATGGTCTTTATATTAAACATCAAGTGATTAGGATTTTTTTTTCATAAATGGTTGAGATCCACTGAACATTCATGACTTCTACTTTGAGAAAATAAAAGCCACAAACTACTGAAGAACGTCACCGTTGCTTTGTTTATGATTGTGTGCGGTGCTCTCTTTAGATCAGTATAAACTCACCAAGCCACAGTGATTCGTGGGTCCAGGTAGTTGAGCTTTGAGGTACCCAGAGCAATCTGTTTGTTCTCCTCTCTGTCGGTTGCCTGGACCTCCATCTTCAGAAGCTGCTCCTCGCAACGCTTCACAGCTGCCTTCTTTCTCTCCACCAAACTGACAAATACAGGAAAAACAACAACTGATGTCAAAGGTAAAGAAAAGTAAATAGAAAGTATTCTTTAATGTTATTTCCACTCATTCTTAAAATATGGATGTGTTGTCTATAAATAACTAAAAAGAACAGTAAGTGTCAAACCTGGAGAAAATGTGTGCCTCTACAGAAACTGAGTATTAGTTTAGTAGAAGCCAAAGTGACGACAGTAAATCACATAAATAATAATCATCTAACTTTGCAGACTGCGGTTTATGTGAGTATTTGTGATGCTTACCTCTGCAGTTTAGAGTCTGAGCTGCCTTTGGTCTTCGCCTCCTTCTTGGCCTGTTTCAGTTCAGTTTTAGCGAGAGCCAGCTGTTCCTTCCTGGCATCAATCTGAGTGGAAGAAACAAAGACAAGTTCTTCCAAATAAATTACTAAAAAAAAACTGAGTTGTGGAGGTTTTAAAATATATTGTCTCTTGAATGTTATCTTTGGTCAAGCAGCTGTGACCGAGGGCAGAAAACCAAACTGAAGTTCAGCTGCCTCACCTTGGCCTGAAGGTTCGCCATCGATTGTTCAAAGGTCTTTGGTGGCGCCCGCTGGTGGTTACAGAGAATAGCAACCGCTCTGTTGGCCCGGTTGTAGGACAGCATTTTCTCTGCCACATTGTCAGATTCTTTGGGTGGTGAAAGAATTACAATTTGTATTTAAACAAGAACACACATCTTACTACAATTATGCACAAACATGCTGGCATCACCTACTCTATATGTATATTCATGCTCTCCTCCAAATAGACATGTTTTATTCCTCTGTTGGATTTAAATGATTAAAATCCCTTTTATCTTTTTTTTTAATTTACTCTGGAGCTCATGTAACACTAACGTGTCCGACTCCCAGTAATTTGGAAAAGAGAAGAGTAACACTTCTATCTCTGATGGAGAATCTGTAGCAGAGGCAGCTGATGGGACCTTGAGAAGAGGAAAGCAGAGCTGCACAGCACTGGGTACAGTAATAATGTGCTCCTGCCAGAACTGAAAAAGCTGACTGACATTAGTATATCATGAATAAAGTCTCAAGTATTGAGGATTGCACAATAACAAGCTGAGGAAAATGAACCAATGCTTTCAGAAACTTCTTTATGCTGTATAGTTTATGTAGGGTTAGCCTCTTTTAAAGTCTGCTGAAAGTATGACTTACTGTTTGAGAGCTCCTTCAGCTGCTGCTGCAGGGTGATGGAGGCGTTATAAGTCCTGAAAACCTTTGCAGTCAGACCAGGCATCAGAGAGCTCAGATGTTTGTTCAGAAGGCTCGTCTGCAATGAAAAACAGCCAGGAGACGTACAGACAGAACAAAAGTTATCATAAAACCATTAGTTCAAAATACTCTCAACCACCAGGTGGCACTGTGGTTCTGTGGGGTTGGATGCTTCTATATGATAGCAAATAAACATAAAATAGCCTTTATGTCTTTATTAAGATCCATTAACACAGTGAGATTAAGACGGATCATAGTACCATTTCCCATCTGGCATTTCTGTACGTATTACAGCAAGTTAGAGTTGACAGCCTGTGGTTAGAGGAGTATTAGTTATCCTAAAACAACAGCAGTTTGAACAGAACACAAACAAATAACAGCATAAAGGTACACAGAGTCTAGGGGGAAATAAAAGTAAGAAAAATAACCTTATACTTATTGACACGTGGTGAATATTGGAGAAATCGAACAAGCAAGTTCAATCTAGTTCATTTATTCAGTCACCTCAAGGCACTGTGCAGCAAACAAGTTGAAATCCACTTCAATTCTTATTAAATAAAGTCAAATCTGTTTTAAGTCAGGTTCAACCCACGTGTTTTGTTATGGATCCAAGTCGCGGGAGTCAAAAATCTTCATTTTACTCAAGTGCTCAAAAGAAACATTTTGAATAAATGAAAAGGTGATTTTTAGAGGCTGTAGCTTCGATTCCTCTCACTGAAGGAGCCCATTATTAACAAACAAGTATATTTTTTATGTATATGTACTATAAAAGTGCATGCATGTGCTGGGGACCACGCAGGTACAGATTAGCTGCTGTCTGCCCTGATAATGAGCCACCAGACTCTGTCGCAGTAATACTAATGAGGGAGTCTGTATGGTTAGTTCTCCCACCCTTAACTCCACCGACATGGTGTGTTGTGTGAGCGCACTGCATACACACAGTGCTGTACAGGTCATCTGTGTCATCCAGCTAAAGCGTGTGATTATAACTTTTTCCGATTCATCATCTTTAAAAAAAAAAAAAAAAAAGGATGCAACATGTTTGACTTTCTCCTCATCATACTGTAAGTGAATGTGTGTTGGTGCAACCAAGTCCTGGTAGAAAAGCCACTGCTCCTATTCATAACCTCCTAAAATATTCAGTATTGTCTGCATTGGAAAAAAAGATGAAAAGAATATAAAAGGAGAGAGGAAATGAGGGAAAAAAACCCAGCAAACAAACCATCAGATGTGGACTAAATTGCACTAAAGGTAATCATATGACTACAGCTTTAGTTAAAGAACGAGCTTCGAGTTAACAGCAGATAATAGAGGCTTTCAGGCAGATGCTTCTGGAGAAGTCTGATAAACTTCTGCATTTTCAGTTGGAATAATTCAAACAAGACTGTGTGTGTGTGTGTGTGTGTGTGTGTGTGTGTGTGTGCATCTACTGTATTTCATGACAAAGCATTTCACAACCTTTTCAAAATGAGCATTATTTCTGTCTGAAATGTTACTCAGTACGATCAATCAGCACTGAAAGGTCTTAATAAACCAGGCTTCCTTTGTGCATTATTTCTGCAAAAAGTTCCCAATTTCTCTCTTTATTTTTAAACCATTTATGATTTACTGTCAATGAGAAAATATCTTCAGCCCTGTTAGGTGATCATTTCGCTTCATTCATTGTTCTAAACCTAAACTTGATATTCTGAGATGTGCTCTCATCTTTTACAAGCATTGTTCATTTTAAACTAGCTAAAATTATGGAATAAAATTCCCCTTTTTTCATTTTTTAATTTATTCAACATATTAGTGAAATTACTGACTTTAAACAAAACAATTTTTTATCCAAACACCCATTTTTGCTACATTTCTAAAGCATCTAAAAATAACATTTCAACTGGTGCCTTTTTTCTCTCTTACCCCTTTAAAATGTATTTAAAAAACGGCTGTTCTTTTTTTAAAGTAAAATTCAGAAGAAGAGCAATAATAAATTTGCTGTTTAGAGGAAAACTAGTCAAACATTTTTATCCCTTACTATTCCACTCAGTTTTAATCTTTTCCCTCTTCTAAAATTTTGAAGCCACCTTTAAACTCTCAGCTGTTGTAAACTGGGAGGTGAGCGGAGGTTCGGACATGCAGAGTGTGAAAGATGCAGATAAGAAACCAATTATCACGTTGTCCTAATGACTCCATCTTTCTCCTCCAACCTCTTCCTCCTAATCCTGCTTTTCCTGTACCGTGGCCTTTCCATCAGAACAACCAGAACTGTTCCTAATCCCCCTCCAAGACACAAACAGTCCTGACACACTGAAAACGTAGACCCTCGTTCCATCATCTCCAACTCACATTCTGAACTCAGCTCTACCTTTTCCCACCTGCCAGTCTAAACACACCAACACAAGGTCGTCTCTTTGATGTTCAACATGCTTTCTTTACAGCATCTCTTTATTTTCCCCTCCATGCCGATCAACACATTTGTTCGAATCAACAACCCGGCTTCTCCTTAAAGAGTTGGAAAAAAGATGCATTTCAATCAGAATATTTGACCAAAGCACATCAGACTGAGTTTGGAGCTGCTGTCTTGTAATCCTGAGGCTGAGTTTGAGCCCAGCTTGCATCAGGAAGGGCATCTGGTGTAAAACAATTGCTACGTCTTTCACATGAGCTCACCCACTGTGGCAACCCCCCGCAGAGGGGATCAACCGGAAAAAACAAAAAACTACAGAGTTCCTGTGAGAAAAGCCAAATTTCTACAATCAATCAACAGTTTAGAACACGGTTTCCCAACAAACACAATGAATTAATCTGTTTTTTGTCTTTCAGCTGTGCTTTTCTTGTTAGCAGCCTAAACATGTACACTTTGTGTGGCCTGGCTACCTGCAGCTGAGAGGATGCTAGATTTGATGTGTGGAAATTCATCCACCCAGCATGTTCACTCTAAATTTTCACTTGCACACTTTCATTTTTATCTGCCAGAGTCCATCCCCTGTTTCTTTTGAAACTCCTCTCCTGCTTTCAGTCTCTCTGCTTCTAATATTCTTCCTCTTCTCCTCACCTCGCTTTAGCCCTTTCATCTATCCACACCAACGGCTCATCCTCATCCAATCTCATCTCTTGCACCTTGCAATTTAGTACCCGCTTTTCCTTTTACTTCTGTCCTTTGTCCATTAAAATAAATAATTCTATTTTGCTTTCCCCATGTTTTTATATATTTTACTCTTTACACATCTTAGAGAGGTTTCTCACTTTTTACACAAGCCAGTACCCAAGTTCAGGTTGTTTCCTGCAGAAAGCAACACAAATTCAGAACTTTTGAGCAGTTTTCAGAACATTTTTTAAACAATTAATTTCTTTTGACAACAAAATGTAGTACATAAACAGTAAATTCAACAAAGGTTACCAAACTTCCCATGTAGAAAAACTGGTATCACATGAAGCAGAAAAAAAAGACCGTAACACGCTTACATTCAGACGATCGAAGAGATCATCTCCAGGTTCCTTATTCTCCATGAAAAGTTTGAGATTCTTGAAAACCTGAAAACAAGAAGTTATATGAAATAACATCTGGAGTTTTAAACCTTAAAAATGAACATTTAGTGTTTCAGTTTCTTCTTTTAACCTGAGGCTGAACATTTTAATACTGAGTGTTACATGAATGTTCTGATAACTGTTTAACTTAAGAAGAAAACATGTCAATAGATTAACAGATTTGAAGAGATGGTAATAACTGAAGAGCTCCTATAACCAATAAATGAACATATGCATTTCAGTACATTTTGGAATCACTGCTGTGTGTTTGGATGCGTGTGCGTTTCTTAATTTGTCCATCACACGACGGTGCCAGAGGAGTAAAATTGGTGCAATTATATCTGACATTTTCAGTGACTGAGTTCCACAGATGTTCCTTCAGTTGTCAGAATGAACCACTGAAATATGCAAGACACCATTTAACAGCAACAAATGTGTTTCTTTATACAACACAGAGGCAATAATTGGCAGATTTGGATGTCAACTCTGTTCTTGTGATCTCAAAATATATTTAAAGAAGTTAAAATGCTTGTTCTGAAATGCATCTGTGAGTATCGGTCTTAAACTTTCAGACAAAACATCAGAGCTGATCTGAATGTTTTGGAGAATGAGTGCTGAATATGCAAAGAATAATTTAGAATTAGATGCTCAGTAAGCTGGCTGTTTGCAACATTTTTCTATATCTAAGAGTCTCCACACTGACATCATTTGATTAAACATTCTGTCTGTGTCAGACTGGGTAAGAACTACAGTAAGTACTGCATTTTAAACAAAAACTCTGAGGCTCTGATCAATATGTATTCAGTTGATAAATTCAAAGAGATGCTGCACAATTACTTATTGACAACTCATTCACCTGATTGTTACCTTTTTACTCAGGACATTCTATTCACAAATGACACAAGACATGTTACTGGCAGGCTAATATGTGCACCGCATGGTTCAACCTCGATATCGATCCACATCTATTCCCAATAGAGTTCTCTAGATTAGAAAAATATATATATTTATAGTTTATGTCGTAAAATTTGGAGGTCAACATCTACAACTATATAAGTAAAAGTATGAATGTGTAGGTCTGACACAGAGACGAGGTCAGTCCAATTTATGAAGTTTTGAATCGTTTCATTTTGTTTTTTCTCCAAGCAGTTTGATGTGATGGGACCCGTTATTCTCCAAGGTGTCGATAAGTGTCGTCACCTGGTAGATGTTCACAGCCTGTAACAATAGTCAGGCTGCTAAAGTGGCATCTGAATAAATAAAAGGTTTTCCTTTGAAAATATTTGGTTTGTAAACTGAATTATTAATGTATTTTACTTTTCCTGTCAGTGGTTTTAATGTTATGGCTGGTTGGGATATACCCCTATGGTTCATTTCAATCCTTTTAAACAGCTTAAGAGGTTAAAATTTAAATTCCTTTCTTTGATTCCTGTTCCGTTTTATTCCAAGTGACATTTAGCAGCAATCACACCGATTTGCCAGGGAATTGATGATGCTAAAATATGCAGGGACTAATTAATTCTAGCTAATGTGATGCTTTTGAATGCACTCATTTGAATAATTATATGTTCTGCCAAGAAACAAAACACTTTGGTTTTCAGGTGTTAACATTTCTTTTCCCATCTCTGGAATAGAAGATAGCATGAGCCGACACCAGAGAAGGGGTTCAAAATTTACATACATCTAAACACAAATGTGACCACTGTTTTAAAGATTAGGACTAAATAAACAAGAGATAAACACATATGATGCTATCACACTTTTTCTATTTTAGCAGTGATAAAACCTGTTCCCTTTGACTTAATTGTGATTTTTTTATTTAACCAGTCAAACCCTTATATATTATTACACATATCAATTATATATATATTATTACAGGTAAAATACACACACCTGGAGTCTAACACTGAGAGGCTTTTCCATTGTTTGATTTTCTGTATGCCTGTGTCAATTTAACAAATAAATAAATCTGATAAATAAAAATTCTTCATTACTTTCACTTACTTTTAATTCAGTAACATTCAGCAATTTTACTTTGGCGTTCTCTCACAGAAGCTTTAATATTCCATCTTTTAGTGCAACAAATGAGAGACCGAATGTCTTAATAGAAAAATAAATAAAACTAAGTAGAAATAAACCTCTGCAAAGGGTTATTAACTTGTACTGTGAACTATGAAAAATCTGAATCACCCACCGGGGAAATTTTAAATAGGCTTCAACGGGCTTCCCGTCATTAGTCTTTACACTGGAAAAACAACAAACCTTAAGTAGTTCTGAAAGTCTATTTAACTCATCATGAGAAGAACACGAGGCTCTAAATGCCATTAAAAGGGATGGAAACAAAAATAACCCTAAATGACTGATGTGACATTTGGAGTGCAGGTTGGAGTCGACGGAAAGGTGGTGTTGACCTAAACTACAGGAAATGCAAGATTCTGAGTTGTTTTTAAGCTTTTATCGTACAAGAAGTAATTTTTACATTACTCTGCTGCTATCATTTTTCACACATTTGCATATTTCTATAATCAATTAATGCAACCGGAGAGCAACATTTAAAATCTTGTCATCCTCCTGCTATGATAGAGCTTCCTATAGCTTCGTTTTATCATTTAATTTCAATGCAACCATTTCTTAAACTATGTTTCATATAATAAAATAATTATTACATTTTGTCTTAGATTTTAGTTGTTTAATCAGTAAATCTAATTTGTAATGATTCATTTATTCAGTCTATTCTTGTTTTTTCCCTCTACGACTCATACGTTGGTAGCACTTTGACTTTACCATTGTTTTTTTTACATTTTGCTGTTATTTTGGCACTTATTCTAGCTGCTGGCTGAGAGAAACAGTTTTGTTTCACAGTAAACTGTTGAGTTTAGCTGGAATGGAAAGAGGAGAAAAAGGCTGTGGGCTTTGTGGTTGTTAATTTAGAAGCAAGTGACCTTTTTCTGCAGGGACTCCGCTAAACTCAAAAGGCATATTATGACTGAATGTACTTTTTACCAAAATAAATTTTCTTTTTGTTCATGGCTTGGCCATGAGAGAAGCTCAAATTATATAAGAATATTAGGAGAAAATTTTTTTTTTAAGTTTTCACAACCAAAAAGAGCAGGAAATTACAGATGTGGGGTGTTTTTAGTGTTTCTTCATCAGTTACCTTCTTGATGACTGGAACCCTGTTGTAATAACGAATGGAGTCTTTTCCCAGGAAATCAAACTCCACCACGTACTCGTTGCCATCCAGTTGCTCGTGTAAGGTGATGTGCTCGAACCGAAGAGAGCAGCAACCGACTGTGTCTGCAGTCTCCCCCTCCTCTTTTTCATTACCAGCTCTCAGAGCCAGCTTTTAGTTTTTTAATGAAAATAAAGGACACAAAGTTTGCATTGTTGCATGTATCAATCCCAGAAATACAGTGAAAAGCTGACATTAGGTGGTCTGAATGACCTTTACATAATTTCAAGTCTACAAAAAAAAACTGCAGAGAAAGAACCAAGCTGTGAGTTTTCTGACATGAAACAAAAATAATTTTGTTAAATGTAACATAGATGATTTCATTTTGTGCAATGGTTAAAATTCGGACCTTGTCTATGAAGTAGAGGGCCACAGCTCTCTGACGTGTGACCATCTGTTTAGACTTGAGATCATGGTGGTACTGGTTCCGAATGTCTTCCACACATGACTTTAGTTTCCGAGCAACCTCGTACTTTTCCCAATCCTTCTCTCCCTGTAATTGTAAAATGACATGAAGAGGGGGAGCAGGTGAGAAAAAAGGTTGACAAAAAAACAAAAAAAAAGGGAAAGTGAAATTACACTGACGGGGAAAAATTAAAAAGAGAAGACAATAAAAACAAGTGAATATTATAATAAATAGAAGACCAAACAGAGGAAAATAAATAAAAAAATAACATGAAACAAACTCGTGACTCCATGATCATAGAAAATAATTTGCTCCTGATAAGCCTGAAATCAAAACATTCTATATGGTAATCATAAAGTGAATGAAGGGTGAAACACAGACACACAACTTTAATAACAAAATTCTCATTATCTTCTGTTTGCTACTCGTTATTGAGTTCAACCAAGATACAATTAAACCCGCCATCAGTCAAGACACTGATATTGTCATGGAGATTAACAGCAGAATAAGAACCTTTCTACGTGAGACGTGGATCAAAGAGGGAGAAAATAGAATCAACAACAAGGAAATGACACCTGCTGCATACGATTTAACAGCAGGTACCGTACACAACAGCTAAATTATTGTTCTTTTTCCTGACAAATAAATATTTAATCATTAACAATTCGTTAAGAATGTCAACATCAGATTTGTTTTTGTATTAGCCTGAAAAAAAACAGCCCCTTGTCCTTCACTTTGCTTCGGACAGAGGGTCTGGACTCTCGGCTATTGAGAAGCGATTGCTTGCTGGAGG
>JARVJO010000002.1:9128741-9169621 GCA_031762555.1 Cynodonichthys magdalenae | reverse complement strand
CCCCCCACCCATTTTAAATGTTCTTGTCAAAAAGTAGCTGATTAATGTTTTTGATTCTCTTTTAAATATTTCCATCAATTCAAGAAAACATAAAAAGCCTGAAGCATTGTCTTTGCCACCATCCTTCATGAGTTTTGTTAGATTGGAAATGTCTACCAGTAAAAAATACGTCATCCCCCCCCCCCACACTGTCTCCAAGTGCTTCTTCAAAGAGAAGTTATTTTGCTCCTCCACATTTCACAAAAAGGACTTTGCAGTGAAGTGGTCCTATATAAGCAGCACAGAACTGAATCAAACTAAATAATTCAGAGGGAACAATCTGACAACTAAAGCTCAGCAGAGGTTAGGTGATGCAGCAGAGAGAATTCATCCGTTAGCTGGTCCGGTCAGAGCTCGCACTGAATGAAAATGCTGTGGACTTCAGAAAAATGTGAAGCTGAATTACTTTTATAACAAAAAATAAAAAGCATAAATTCCACAAAAAAAAATAAACTTCTCTACGACAATGTCAGGTATTTCAAAAATATTTTAAATTACTTTTCTTCAGGCGTAAAATTTAATCTTTTTCAATGTCAAATTGTTAATAAAAGTCTAAAAAGGCAAGCAACTTTAAAAACTGATTACTGCAATTTCCAAGCTATCTGGTTGTAAACTTTTACAACATTTGTTGCAAACATAATGATTTGGCATTCCCTCCTATTTGAAGCAGACTACCTTGAGTTTAGAGTTGGCGTTGAGCATGATGTATTTAATGGAGCCCTGGATATTTTCCGTCCAGCTGGCGAGCCATGTCACAGTGTTGTCGTGTCGCACTTCCTTCCAGCGGTGACCAGCAGGCGGTACGGGGATCCGGGATTCTCTGGCAGAAAGAGACAATAAGTCATGAAACATGTCAACAGTCACAGTGGTTTATGAGTTAGGAGCATGTTTCCCTGGGGTCCTCTGTGCCACTGCAGGGGCCTGGATAATTGGGAAGAAATATAGTCTGAAGCTACTTTGATAGAATTTATTTATTCAGGAAAAACAACATTTTTTTATTATTATTCTACCGTTTTTTCACTAACATTTACCTTAGATTTTTTTTTTTTTTTTGTTTTTCTTACTGGTTATGTTCTTCTCTATTAAAAATACACAATGACATATTTTAACCACATCTTTTTGATTTGACTTAAACCATCGACAAAAAACAAAAACCTCAGCAATCATACCTGTTGTTTGCAGCTAATGCATCTGATTTCAGTTGTAATTTAATCACACCAGGTAAAAACGAATGAGAAACTTACAACAATGTGCAGTATTGTTTGAAAGAATCACTTTGATGGAGAAAACGGTTGTTGCTCAAATTGAAAATGAAGCAACCTTGTCTTGTTAAAATTAGTGGTAAATTATCAAACAGATAATAGGTCCGTCTCTGTTCGCAACTTCAAAAGTGTCAGACAGAAATGTGAAACATCACATCAAATCAGGGAGTCAGTCATATTTGGTCAAACTAAACTGAGCACATTTTACATTTCATTTCAAAGATTGAAAATCCCAAATTTCTTTATTGACTTAAAAGCGACTAACAGAGATTTGGGGATGCAAGAATGGCAGAAAAATGAGAACCACAGCTGGACATACTATTGTTTTCAACAGGACATCTATCAGTCAAACAAACACAAAGAATAAAAGGAGAACAGAAAAACAATCCTTTTTGTCCTACAATCCAAACCAGTTTGAATAAATGATTATGAAAAAATTCAAGTTACATTATTATGTTGTATGGTTTTAAACAGGGGCAGTGTTTATATATTTGTTTTTTAATTTATCCCACTCACTTGCTGCAGTTGATGATGACATCTTCAGGTTGGATCCTTTTTTTCAGCATTCCTTGTTTGGGATGTTCGCCCCTTCCTCGGAACAAACCTGGTGGTTCAATCTTGAAATTTCCAATTCGTTCTTTGTGGTGATCCAGCAGACAGAAGCCATATTCATCCACTATCTTCTGATTGGCTTCTTTCAAAGCCTACAACAAATATTAAAATGCATCAGTCACAAATGTACACTCTTCAAAACAAAAATTATAGGATAAATAAAAGAAGTTTACCAATTTCTCCTCCTTGCTCATGTTTTTTCTAGCTTCCACTTTGGCTTTATGCATGGCGTGAATTTCTCCAAAGTCGCACTTTTCAAGATCTTGAATCAGTGACCTCTCCTCTGAGGTCATTTCCTAAATGTTTCCCAGAAATATAATATTTTAAAGCTTGCACTTGAAACAAAAAAACATGGGTTACACTTAACTTTCAAGTTACTGACTAAATAAAAAAAACAAACAAAAAATCCTAAAATAATGCCATAAATTCTAAAGAAAGTAGTTCATTCACTGTAAACGCAGTATTTTCTGTGGTATCGTACTTTAAAGACTTTCTGTAACAGCTTTACGTCTCACAACTGATGATCTTTTATAAACAGTGTTGGAGAAACTTCAAGCTAAATTTGCTTAAAGTTTATTTCACAGCTGAGCTAAACTGCATTTCTCCATTTTTTCTAGGTTTCTGCACATCAGGTCACCAGATCTAAGTCACTGCCAGGACATCAATACAGATGAACTCAAAGCAAACTTATGTCTGGACGTCCACAAGCGGTGTCCAAATTCAGAGGCTGCGTCCTCCGAAGGTTGAATTTGTCGGCTGCTTGCGTCACAGCGCCACGCCGGAGGCTGTTCAAGTTCAAAAACTCCTCCAACCCGGGCAACAAATGCGTCCTCATTTTTCCCTGATTTGAGGGACAGGTCCGATGGATCCTTCTGGTCCACCATATCCCAAGATGCATTGCGGGCCGACCGGAGATTTTTTTTTCCTGCTCGTAATGGCGGACGAAGCGAGAGAAAGGAGTACAGTTTTAAATAAAAATCTGTGAGCATAAAAAGCTTGAAGCGGTTGTGTTGTTAACACTTTTGGTATTTGTATAAACATGTTTTTAATATTATTGTCAGAAATCAAACAAGCTGGTATAACAAAATAAATGTTGACGTACGACAGCTCCATTAGTTCTTCAAATATTGCCTTTAAGCTAATTTTGTTGTTTTATGATATTTATAATACTAATATATTAATAATTTGCTAATTTTGATCAACTTTTGCGTCTGGTCAGTGTCATTGCAGTTGCTAGGCGACAGGATATACACCGGGGTAAGGGAGCTAATAAAGCTGAATTTAGACACAGGATTAGTGTTAAAATATCCCATAATTCTTTGCTATCTAAAGAGGAAACAAAAAGCACTGCTGTAAGAACAACAGGTGAGCAATTCTGTGACTAGTTAAAAAATATAAATATTTTAGGTTATATTAAACAGCAATTAATACTGTAATTAAAAAGGTCTGACATTCCTTGTTCACTACTTTACATGTTAGTGTTTTAGATTAAGATCTTATGTTGAGAAAAAAATATATAATATTATGAGCAATATAGCCATTTTTATGTTTTTATAAGGTCACTCATAAGTGGCAGCCATTTTGAATGTGGTTGACTTTAAAAGTTAATAAGTTAGAACAAGTGTTCCATTAAAATCAGTCCAATGGTTCATGAGATATTTTAGGATTTATGCAAACAGGATATAAAAAAAAAAACATATTGCCACTCAGCTTTGGTGACAGGTGATGATAAACAAAAGAGGTCTAATGTAAGAGTTGAACAGACTCCTCTTGTTGAGTGCTGAGCAAACACACAATGGACTTTAAATGGTTACAGGTGATAAACTAAAAGAGCATCTCATTTGAATGCAAACATTAAGAAAAACAAATTATAACGCTCCAACTGTTCAGGTTCAAGTAAATATGGATGTAACTAGTTCTGTTATCTTTGCTCATTAAAAATGATGCAAAAAATAAAACAAGTCCCTGAACAAGCAGACAAACTCTCTCCTCTGTAGATATTGTAACAGTGTGGACATGCAGGCAGGCAGGCAGTCAGTCAGCGTGCCTAAGCTTGACTGACAGCAGACAGTGGGCGGGCACTGAGGGCAGTGAAGCGAGGAGGGGTTTTTCCGGCTATAATAAAACAGTATAATTGGATTTGTTCATATGCAGGGAGCTAGTTGTCTGGATTAGCATATCAATGCTTTCACATAAATCATATTTTCAAGAGCATTGAGCACTAAGCAGCGCAAAATTAATTCTGCATGATATGCCTTGAGGCTTGGCATCATGTTTCCTCTATACAGAGGACATCCTGACAGACACCAATGAGCATGTACATGTCACAATCCTGTATTTACACATGTATATCCTTCTGTTAGCAGCACACACTGTTAGGATCTGGACAAGCCATAACTGTAATGTTTGGTGAAGAGAAACTTTCTGCATCGATCAGAAATACCTGCTTGTTGTTCTAAAAGTTCTTTGGAGAGGATTATCACTTAGTTTCAGAGCCGGCAGGCACTAAATTATTCATACAATCATTCTGGGTTAAGTTAGTTCTACTTGTGATGTTTGGTTTTTACCTTCCTCCAGTCTTTAAAGAAGTTCTCCCGAAACACCTTCTTTGTTGTGTACTCATGGTCCAACATCTGGGCAAAGAAAACAGCCACTTCCTCTGCTGCCAGACTCAACTTCACCTTCTTACCTAAACAAAAACAGACTTGTCAAAACGAAAAAAGCTCAAAGTGGCAACAAAAAAGTGAACTTAACGGAGTAAGCTTTGTCAATTCTTTCTTATCGTCATATCCTACTCTTATTCTCAATCCAACATAAGTGTTTAGAAGCTCGACAGTTTGATGAAAATCCAACATGCAACACCAACTTCCACAGCCCCCCTAGAGAGGTGCCCAACTAATCCATGTATTTGTAGAGGTAAGTTCAAAGACAAGGACAGATATCTACATTCAAGCCCACAGCTACCAATGAGCTACACAAACAAGAAGACGCACGCACGCACAAGAATTAACAGATCAAACCAACTCCCATTAGACAGCATTGTGGTTCGACTGCTAAACACAGCAAAAACAATCACAGTCATCAATCAGTGTTTCACCCAATGCATGTCTGGCATCCTAAAGAGCCAGTGTGTGTGTAAGCCAGAGTCAGTGTTTAAGTTTCTTAGCATCATAACTTTATTATTTTTTTAACTTTGTTTCATCTCTGAACCATCACCCAGATTGGTTTTAACTTGTAGCATTTAGTAAAGAAGCATGTTATATTTCTACCCTAACTTTAAAAACAATGTTTGGCATTTTGAGCAAGAAAAAACAACTTTTCATTCAACTCCTAAACAAACACAGGAAAACGTGCCTCTGCAAAACAAACCGTTATAAACTAATCTTGACAAAAGCTTTTTTATTGCAACATTAATTGCAGATTGGCTGAAATTTAGACTTTCAGTATTTAGAAGATTAAATTAACATCCTGCATTGCACAAGCTGAAATACTTCCAGTTCTGCCAAATCATTTTAAAAACAGCCAATACTTCAAAACACCTGGTTCCACGAATCAAAAGAAAATTAATCTGCAGTGCAACCAAATAATTATGCACATTCACAAACACGGTCTAATTTTCCCTCATACATGTAAAATGCTAACAGAGCGTAAAGCCTCTCAGTCGTTACAAAAAGCTGTGTGAAGTTGAGCAAATCGTGTCTTTAGTATCATTCTGGTGGCAGCTACAATACTGATTCTGACTTGGCTGAATTTTCCCTAAAACATTATCCTTTATCTGTGCTGGTCTAGATTCTCAGTCATCCAGGATATGGTAAATCCAAAAAAGAACTATATTATCCAAGTTAGAAGGAATGTAACTCCAAAAAATATGCCAGTTTAGGCACACAGAACACATTCATCTCGTGACCCCTGGTTGTGAAGCCCAAATAATGTCTGGAAGCAACCTGACAAAATAAAAGCTGTAACACGTAACTATTTAGTGCAATGACTTCTGGTTTGGTCCACAGATAACACATTGATATATTTTACCTCCTACATCACAGGAGGAATAATCTCTGCATTTAATTCTCCAAACATTGCCCAGATTTCTTGAATAAAATCGTTTGAAATATGCATCATTTCAACCAATGTTCATTCATATATCAACTCATGTGGTTCATTGACTTTGTGTTATTAGGAATTTAGATAACTTTTGAAAAAAAGAGGGATTTAAAGTTACAAAGTACAAGGATAATAAAGAAAAACACTCTATCAAACTGACCATTATAATAGAAGTTAATGTTGTCAGGGAAAGGCTGGTACTCAGGAGGGAAGTAGGGTCCATTGTGCTCCAAGAACTTCCATTTCACTCCAGATTCGTACTTCTCTTCCTCCCACCTGACAAAAACAACATGAGAAAACAAAAACTAATAAAAAAAAGGAGGCATGTCAGTGCAGGATGAAAAGGGCAGCATTTCCCCACCATCTCCAGCGATTCTGCTCCTCCTCTTCCTTCTTTTTGATCTTCAGCTGTCTTGCTTCCACAATCTCCTCCTTTGTCCGCTTTACTTTTTTTGAGACCGGAGGTTCTCCTTCCTCTTTCTTTACTGTCTGCACAGAGAGGAACACTTAAGATGTGGATTCAAACACTCTTACTGTGACCTATCTAACAAGAGTTGCAGATGGAAAAAGATTACTGAGAAGACAAATGTTTACTTTTATTGTTTTCACTTTGGACTTGTTTTTCTGAGCTTCTACTTCACTTTCTTCTTCGTGACCATGTTGCTTATCTTTCCTCTTTGAGCTGCAGAAATCGAGAAACAGAAAGAAGTGAGTGGTTTACACAATATACAATGAAATAAGATCAAACACTTACACACATAATACATTTTCAATGAGAAAATAACCACAAACTAAAATTAGGGAGTAAAAAAGTTTGATTTAATTCAGTTTTGCGGCTCAGACTCACGTTGGTGATGCAGCAGACTGTAAAGTCCCTTCTATTGGTTCATCCTTAATCCTTTTTCTCTTCACACCTTTACTTGCAGTAAAGTCATCACTGTGTGGCTCTTGTTTTACAGAGTCACTAAAACCACAAAAATATATTTTTTATCTTCCAATCACAAATCCATGCCGTTTACAGGAGTTACACAGTTTAGCTGAAATGTTAACACTGTTTAAAAAGCAAAAAATATCCTTTTTAACTGCAGCTTTCAGATTACAGCAAGATGACAGCCTCTGTTTTTAAATATAGTCCAATTCCACAAAATGTTTTCAATTACTAATAATTCATTTGACCCCACATTTTATAAGTTTTACTGCTGCACATTTTCCAATTTTTTTAAATCTAATTTGATTTTTTTTTTTAATTCTAAATGCATCTCTATTTAAACCCTAATATTCAGACGTTAAAACAAAAGCTAAATGGCTTCTTTTATTTCTGCTGCTAAATGGCAGGCTACAGTTTGGCTAAAAATTATAATTCCATACAAAATACCAAGAAAAATCTTTAAGCACACAATTTACTGACCACAAGTAATCACTCATAATTGTAGTAACTAAGAAACATTATGGAAAATAATGATAATGACATAATTGCAGCATTTAGAAATGAACAAAAAATAATAATTAGAGAACTGCAAGCTTAAATTTTCCCTGCATAAGAATAATCAATAAAAAAAGGAAATGACCAAAATTAAGAAATTAGAACCACAACTGCTAATAAATCAGTTTGTTTTTTAAATTTTACCGTTACAATCCAAGCTGGCCTGTATATCAGGACATGTAAATATAAATATGTAACACAAATATGCTCAAGCAATGAGTGACAAAGGTTTACAACAACTTTTTTTTTTTAAATGTACAGTACTGTAGCACAAAATTGTCTAATTGTGTTACTAAATCCAAATAAAAGTCCCTTTATTATCAGGCTGAAGGAGGAATCTCAGACTAATTAGCAACTCAAAATGATGTGAAAATTGAGAGAAATTATGCAAACTTTACGCTGAATTTCAAGTATCTGGAAGCAAATAAGCAGCAAATCATGTGGCCACGTTTTGAATGAGCAGCTTTAAAAAAATCAAGGCCTTTTTTAGTGTAAACCACATTCCTGCAGGTGCGTATTGTGTTGGTCACCTTGGGTAAAATCACACCAACCTTGGACACTAATGTAAATAGTCACTTTACAAAATCTGTATTTTACAGTTAAACAATGGCTTTAAGACTCATTAAAATATAAGAAAACATCTACTGAAAGAGTCACATTGAACGTTTTTGACCAAACATAAAGGCAAATTCAAATTCCTTATAAAAGATCTTCTTTTTTGTGGCTTAACGTTATTTTCAGAACAGAAATCTGCAAAAATAAAGCATACAGAGGTCTACTGTCAGCACTTATTGCTAAAGAATTTAGGTCATTTAGGCTGTTCACTCCAACATGCTGCATGTTAGCTAATTGTAAGCAAAGGCTTTAACTTATTGCTTGACAAGTGCTCCCAAGGGAACAGCACCTTTTACAAAACGATTAGGCTAACAAAAGAAAACTACTATTACATTTATAAAAACCTAGACATGAATTGCTTTTGACAGAACTACAGGATAAAACTGGCCACACAGACTAAATTAGTTCCAGCAGGTTCCCCTTTGCATAAAGTTTTGCTCATCACAGCTTCCATCAGGGACAGATGGATCTCTAATGTGACAAGTAAATGCAGGAACTCCAGTTTCAGCCAGCAAGTGTCACAGTGTGTCACAATCACATCCATTCCTGAAGTAATTACAAACACATCAATATTCTTCTCCTTGAACAGGGTCAGTTACTTATGAGTAAAACTCTTTGTAGTAAAGACAATGATGGGGTCTTTGTCAAACATTTTCATTGTGTTTTGTTTTTCTTTTTTAGCTAAGAGTTGAAATATATTTTAATAAGTTGTTGAGGAGAGAAAGTCAGAGTTGGTATGAAGTATCACTTTTGTTTTGTATACTGCATCACTGACCAAAATCTATAAAAGCTATACAAAAGACGGGTGGGTCACTGCTTCCATTGACATTTACGGTTTGTGCTTCTAATAGCTTTACGTTTCTTCACCAACTCTGCTGCGAGGCCTTAGCTTTCCTCCCTGCATAAAGCCTGCTGAAGCAGCACAACTCCCACCCTGAACCATCATGGGGGTGGAGAACTGAAGGGAAACTTGTAAAACAAAATTTAGCAAAATAGTTTTTTTCCGATTGACATATCCTTCAAAGTGTCACTTATCACGTCGGGTTGGGTTAAATCTACATCTGGGAAATAATCCATTATCAACTGTACAGAAGTACTGCTGTGAGACAGATTTGACTCAGCAGGTCTTTGGCCAGAGTCTAGCATCGATGCAACTTCCTGCTGAGCACCCAGCCACTGAAACCACGCACTCTCATTTGTTACTTTCATGACAATCCACAGATATTTGTCTTTGGTACAAAATAAAATTAATTTTCCGAGACAGCTTAGCGCATTTCGCAAAACAAGAATGCCTCTTTCCGGAGCCCCTAAACATCAGAACACAAAAATCAATTTTCATCACCTCGGGAGGGAAGAGGGGGAAAAATGGATTGTTGGCACATTTGCAATATAATCGTTTGTCAGTTTATTGTTCAGCCTTTAATAGTACATCATCTCCAGACATTAGAAATGATTCCCTACCTGGAACTGCTGACTGATGCCTGGGTTTCTGTCTTCAGAGTCTTGACCTACGAAGAAGACAAGGAAGTTGTAACAACTATAAAACAAACTGTTTGATCTTACTTTAATATATGAAGAATGCTAAAACCTTTACTTATAAAAACAGGAAATATGTAAAATATATACATCTGAAACCCTTGAATAAAAAGGTGAAATAAAACATCTAAACACTTACACTGATCTTTAATCTATGAGGGGAAAGTAAACATAGTAACATGAATCAACTGAAAAAATAAAATATTACAGTTTTGCAAACATCCAGGACACCCAGTTTTTAGACTGAAGGTTTGCTTGTTTTTCCAGTTGTGCTCTACTTTTCATCAATCTAGTAGGTGAATGTGTCAGTGTCATGCCTTAATGAGCCTTGTGGTGATGTTTTTTAACATTTGGCAACTTTCTAGATGGGATCTATTAGGATACACAGCTCACTTTCAAAACAGCACACGTCTAAGTGGCTGCAATCCCAATAATGGATAAGCATGCAGAGCAGTGGTGGGTTAGTTTGGCTTCAGATCATCTGTTCAAACGTATCCCACAGATTGCATGATCAATATTGTAAAACAGACATTTTATATGACTTAAGCTGCAGCATTTGCTCTCTGACTTTATTGCTTTAACTGCCCCACTGATGACCTAATGCAATGAACTGTTGAAGTGGATATAAATGCTGATGTTTGGCAAAAACCTTTTTATCACATCAAGAGATACGTCTTCAATCACCACTGCAGTATTTTAGCTACAAGTAGTGCCATGAAGTGTAGGAGAAACACAGCTACAGATAGTAAAAATCAGTATTTACCTTGTTGGGAGACTTCGTTTTTTGTGTCTTCTCTTTAGATCTAGTTGTCTTTGTGCTGGAAAACAGTATGACAAGACCAAAGATAGATGACCATGTGAGAAAGGAAAAAAAATACTTGTTAGAGATTCAGCTTTTGTTATACAAAACAGACTAATTAAATCAATTACTGAAAGAACAATCCCAGTCAACCAGGAAAAACGCGTTTTGTTGTCCATCCAAGATCCATACATTTTGTCGGACATCTTTGTATCAAAACATTAGGAACAAAATAAGGTTCTCATCCATATAATTATTAAGTGTGATTTATTAGACTACATGTTGCACAGTAAAATAAATGGAGGAGTTCAACACCAAGATTCATAAATTTTGTATATTTTGGTCTGCACTCCACCGTAGCTCACATGAACTCAGCAGCAGCACAGCTTAAATCACAGAGATTTTGAGCTTCAAGTGACTTAAAGGCATCTTCAGTTGATGTTAGACTCATGTCTCTGCCTTGTTAAGATAATTTTAGTCAGGCAGTTTTGTAAAATGTCTCAAAACAGACAAGCAGATTACCATATACTATCAAATACGTGCCGTTTCAGTTTGACCTTTCAGGGCTGAATCTGACACCAGCTGCAATTACTCCCCCAGCTACATCAACTCTTTTCTTTTTCATTTAAAATCTTGAGTATTTGACTAAGGGAATGAAACAGTTAATGCAAGTGGCACATGCTCTGGAAAATTAGCTCCACGAGTATGGCAGCTGAGGGGGGATAAGTTGATTCTTAATCACTAATTCAGTCAGCGTGCCATGAAATAACATGAGACTAGCTGTCACAGAAAGCTGACTACTCTCTACTGCCAGTGGCGCTTACAGGTGTCGATTCATCTCTCTCCTCTCATCAATTACACAAGCCAATGACAGATCACTCCGCATTCATTTGTCTGCTCACATATGCATGGTAATAAACGTGTCTGATATCAAAGTAAATTAATTTATTCATATGAAGATGGAGTATCCACTGTACTCTGTGAAATGAATGAATGCACTCAATGCCACTAGCTGGCTTGACAGCTCAGCCGGTAAAGAATTCTCCAAGTTATATTTTGTGCCTTTTCATTTACACACTTAATGCCACATGACTCGTCTTATTTATCAAGTTTTCAACTATATGGGACCCTAAAGTTAATTTGTCTTCACGTTTGGACAACATGAAAGGCAATGTTCCATGCAAAGCCAGCTTTGATGTGTGTCCTGTGTCAAAACTGAACGGATGTTGGATGTGCTGCAGCAACATTTTAAGCATACAACAATGGCAGATTCCTAATGGTGCAATTATGTCACAGGGGTTCAAGGTACTGATTTGAAAATGGTTCTTCAGTCTCTGTTGATGGAATAATGAGAACGTTTTAGCTGCTTTTATCAATCTCATTCCCGATTGTCTTCAACAGCACACCATCATTCACCTGTTCTTGACGAGATCGCCCACGACACCTGCGCTTTCATGGTCACTCAGCTTTTTCTTTGCCTTGAGCTTGTTTTTTCCGTCTCCTTTAGCGTCCTTCTCTCGTCCCATATCTCACACGAACACAGCACACTCGATAATAACTGGGCCGCAGCAAATAAAATTAGAGGAAGGAAAAAAATATTAGAAAATCAAAACTGGCCAAAAAGCTGATCAGCATGTTAGCTAACAGTAATCGCACCAACGGTAGCTTAATTAGCTTAACATATCTAGTATTAGCTTTGAATGAATCTGCGATTACGTGTTGAAAAACAAGAAATTAACAAAATAAACTGTCTCACCACTTGTTAGGTCGCCAAAGACAAAATGAGCTGCTTTCCGAGTCAAACAAAAAATTAAACACTTATGATGAGAAAGTTGAAGTTCCCACGCGGATATTGACCTGAGCTGTCGTCACTCAAAGCTGATTGGACGGAAGAAAAACTTAGCAGCGCGAGGCTTTGGTTAGTGTTTTACCAAAATGTGTGACACGTTTATCTGTAGTTTGGTTCGGGCCCAAGGGTAGCCGCAGGCATCGCCTTAAGGTTTGTCAAAATATATTTCTCAGAATTCTGAGAAAAAAGCCAGAATTCTGACTTTAATCTCAGAATTCTGAGATTAGAGATCAAAGTCAGAATTCTAAGATCAAAGTCAGAATTCTGACTTAGTCTCAGAATTCTGAGATTAAATAAAGACATCAAAGTCAGAATTCTAAGATCAAAGTCAGAATTCTAAGAAAAAAGTCAGAATTCTGAGATTAAAGTCAGAATTCCATGGTTTATCAATATTTAATAATCAATAGTTAACAGGTCAAGATTTTTTGTGACTTTTAGGAACTAAATGGTTAACTTTCCTATTAATAAAAATTATTTCCCATAAATTAGGTTTGGAAGATACACAAAGCCCCCCCCCCCACCCCCCACCAAAAAAAAAGATTCATTAAACCAGACTTCTAGATGTCTGTGCTCTTGTCTCAATAAAGTCTTTTCTACCCAGCAGCACCAATAGTCCTACAATAAAATGTCCTATAAAAATGAATGCATAGGCACTAGAAAGGTTTTTACTGTGGTTGTAAAAGCTCAGGAGCAAACCTTGAGCAGTATAATGGTGCACTCATCAAAACCATGAAGTGATATGAGCCACTCTGAGGCTGCCAAAGACAGTGTTTGATGATTATTTCTACATTAGGTTTGTGGAATAAAAGTTGACACAGCAACCATTAAATGAGCTGGTTCAACAATGTTCTGATTTAAAAAACTTGTTAAAGATTTGTTCTCCACATCGCCAGCAAATGATAATGAAGTGGTGATCACATGTGCTCCCTTTACCTTCTCCAAAAAAGTATTAAGTTGGTTAACCTTTATGATTTTGACAGATAATTGTTATTCCACACATGTATAATAACAATGTCCACCAAATACAAACGTTTTATTGTTTGAATGTTAAATGATAATTGGTTCATTAGTGAAAACAAACAGTAGGCTACAAAAGAAGCTGAATGTGTTTCAAATCTATTGGTCAAAACAGCAAAATCCACATTGCACTGTTGAAAAGTCTTTTTCATCACATTGATTTACAAATATTAGAAACACATCATTTTCATAATCACTGTTGATTTGTCAGACAGAGTTGTGGTCATATTCAATGGTTATTGGGATAAAAAAATGCATAAATGTGACTTCAAAAATATAGGTTATGATTTTTATGATTAATAATGAGCACAAATCTTTTTAAAACAAATGACCTGATCTTACACATCATAATATGTTTCAAATATAAAAAAAAAACCTATATGAAGTTTGGGAGTGGGAGAACAGGTGAACGGTGTTTAATACAAGATCATTGCAGGAAAGCTGTTATATTATCTATTAGGTCTATTAAAGATAATCATCTCTATTTTTAAATGTTCTTTTTTATTTTACATTACCATGTATTGCCTTTTTTTTAACAGTTTACATCTCAACTTGACTATGTCAACAAACTTTTCATTGGTTGTTATGACAACGGTACTGTCTCTTTAAGAAACCCGGAAGTGATTTACTGTGTTTACTGCAGCTTGTGCGTTCCAAACAGACAGCTGAGGACGCTCCGTGCCATGATATCTAACCGAGTTATCCTGACTGTCCGAAGCAGTGTGAGGTGTTGGAGACAACGGACTGTCCTCAAAGCGGCTCTAGAGGCCGTGAGCGTCCGCAGTTGGCGCAGCTACTCCGCTCCAACTCGTCGCGGTGCCTCGGACATGGAGGAGCTACTGGCCAGAGTCGTCGTCCCGCTACCTTCGTACGAAACGCGGGATAAATCTCCACCTCCTCCGGAATCGTTTAGCCTGGAGTTTTTGCATTACTACAGAAGTCTCGAGAAGGAGGATAAAATCGATATCTTGACCAAACTGTCCCAAGAATACGGGGTGGATCATAAAACGGTTTCGGAGCTCTCTTCTAAACTGTTGGAGATTCAGCTGCGGGACCTGGCGACTATTCTGCAAGCTGAGGACAGGCTCCGGTACAGTTTGACGCCACGTTATAAGCAGTTCTTCAGTCATATAAGCAGGGTCGAAGGTGGTGTGAAGTTTCTGGTGGACATTCGCGCTGATGTGCTTGAGATGATGGCACTCAAATCAAGTGAAAGCCCTCACATCAGGGTAATACGTTTTTTTTCTTTATGTACGGGTGCTTGCATGGCTCAAACCTCGTCATACGCGCTTATGCAGTATTAAATAGTGGTGACAGTTCAGCTGCGAGTGTCAACAGTGGCTGAGTACAGCTGCTTGGATAACCTTTCCCACACTGAAACCCCTGCTCTCCTCCTGTCACGAGTCTGGCACTGACCTTTACCCCAGATTACACTTCTTTTTTTCCAATTTATAGAATGCAGATTACCCATCACCTTTTGTGACAAAGTTTTAAATCAAGATCATCTTATGTTTAAAAATAAGTTATAGTTAGGTAAACCTTAAAAATGAGATTCTGCATGATCTATTAGTATGTGTTGTAAACGACTCAGCTCACACAACATTTTAGCTCAATATCTATAAAATTCACAGTTATAGCCATTTTTCTACAGGTCTAAGCTGTCTGTGACATCCATCCTGAATTGGATTATCTGTAAAAGTTAAACACTTGTAGATCAACAGCCAATATTTACTTTCTAAGAGTTTCACTAAAATCACATGAACCATCACTTTGTTGTGAACACAAATGCCAAAGGTCCAAGTAAAGATGTTGTATAATATTATATATTGCATTTGATGTTTATCTTTCTGACTATATGCTCAGCTACTACCACATCAAATTTTAGCTGATTATTTGTATAAAGTTAGTCATTATTTTATTGTTTTCTAAAGTCAGCTAACTTTGGCAGCCATCTTGAAATAATTTGAGTTCAAATGTTAATCAATTGTAGATGCACAAACATTGATTAGTTTCTTTAAGTTTTATTGAAGCCTATCCGGTGGTTCACAAGATATTTTGCTAACGAACAGAAAATGAATGGTGAAGATTTAAACACAGATCCTGTGTGATCAGTTAGTGCTCAAGCTGGGGGTCTATCCCAGCATCAGAGTTTTCTTAAAATCCCTTCAGTGTTTCATGAACTATTTTGCTAATAATGTAAACAAAAACATGCACGCACACACGGACATCAGCAAAAACATTATTGCTCCTTCACCTTTGGCAGCAAGTGATAATTAATGATGCAATTTAATGAACAAAAGCTAAGTCAAATCAATTATTGGTATTACCACAGCATCAATTCATTAGCAGAAATTAAGCCTCAAATTTGCAAAGATCTTTAACCCCAATGTTTCACTGTCGCTGGCAGGCTCTTATTATCGCACTTCTCTTCAGACTCCCTGCTCCAGCCGAATATTTCACATTTTGACCCAACAGTCCAGAGCACCTGCTACCATTTTACAGCTCTTCTTGGCTGAACAGATCTACTGATCAGGGATCAGAACTGCCTATCAGTGTTACTGGAAAGCCCTTGTGTTAAAAAAAAAATCTTCAAAAATGTTTAATTCAACACACGAGGAGGGAAGAACTACTCTGCTGTAGCTGCAAATTGAAAAAAGAAAAAAACTGAATATAAATCAGGCATGTAATGAGTATTTTGAATGAATCCTTTGAAGACAAAGTGAAAATAAAATTGCTAGAAAAGGTAGTGGAAAAGAAAAAAATACATTTTTATGACAGTTGGAGACATGGCTCTTATGGTCTTTGCCCCCTTAATAGCACAATTTTTAGAGACTTATTTAACTGAAAAGCCAGTTCCATGTACCTCATTGTTCAGTCAAATCTAATTACAGTTTTCATTTCAGTCCAGCGGCTGGTCTGGCACTCTTTCCAGGTAGAATGAAAAATAAAAGTTTCACTTTGTACTTTTTCTTAGAACACAACAGGTTTCTCCAAATTTTCCAACTGTCTGATTTCTTCCCAAAAGCTCAATCTATTTAGAATAAAATAATAATTTATTTGTCCCTCAATGTGCAAATTCCTATTGTTGCAGCAGGAAATAATTTACAAAGGAGTTTAGAAGAGATGCTGAACAAAAGAAGCACAAAACAAGAAACAAATGAAGACTATGACTCTTATTGGACATCTTATTAGCCCAATATACAAATTTATATTCTAACCTGGTCAGCAACTCTTGTCTAAATTATTATAGACACAAAATGCATGTTTACAATTTTTTCTGGATTTTCATTTTAACCTTTATTTTATTGTGTTTCTACCTACCACCACCAAACGTGGTAATATGGAAGTGTGTTTATAGCGAGGCAGATAATCCCTGAATGTGCCACCCAACTGGTTACCATTTGTAGTCAACACCATTCAAGATGGCACCACAGCTACCTTAGCAAACACAGATATGACTGTAATTCAGTCATTATCAAGAGCTCCTCGCTGCCTGATAATAACTTCAAGAGACCCACACTGAGCTATAACTAGAGGTCATCTCATTTTCCCTCTCCTGGTCTGTTGTATTTATTTATATTGACCTGTTGGTGGTGATCTGATGCATTTAATTTCAACACCCTGGTCCCACTGAGAGCTTGTATAGCTTGTAAAGGTCCAGGCTTCCTACACAATACTGCACTCAGTGCTTACCACCTTGGTCTTGGCGTTGCCCTTCAATCTTTGCTTTTTTGTTATTATTGCCAGAATTGATTGAGCTAAAAACAAGAAAAGGTCATGTTAAATAATATGCTTTTAGTACCAGAATGGATGTATGCGTATAGTGGCCGGGGGGGCTACTAATCAAAGCATGATGGATTATCAGAGTAGAATGAAAATACCAAATATAAAGAGAGGAATGAGGAATGTTATGGTTCTAAATTCACTGAAGTTTAAAATCATTTTTGTGGTTCTCACAGGAAGGTAATTTTGAATTTTGCGGTAGATTAGTCTCATGGTCAGGCCATTTATTTCGGATGTTTCTCCCATCTTCCTCCAGGTTTTTCATTCTTTTTCACCACAAACTGCGTGGATGAAAGATAATAAGTCAGATATGTCAGTTTTAGTTGGCCCCTCTGGGCTGCACAAAGCATCTGTGTGACTATTTTTTCCCTACAGCCGGTTTTAGCTCAGCTGACAATTGGCATGCAGCCCACTAGAGTAAGGGTACAGTCTCCTCTCTTGGTTTCTCCAGTAAACACTTTGGCAGTCCTTGGTCATTTAGTCTTATGTGAGTAGACAGCTCCTTCCAGGCACTGCAGTATATCAAACACTCAATAATCACACAATAACTGCAGCTCAAGATAAAGAAAAGCCCTCGCTGTATCAGCTCCTAACATCAGCGTCACAACGTATTGATACAGTCAGTGTCCAAAAGCACAGCTTCATTCTCTTTCTAATAGAGTGCAGGATTTTCTTCTTCAGTCTTTCCCTCCTTTCTCCGATCTCTTTCCAGCCTTTGGATTTGATCCTTCCGTTTCTAAAGACTTCATTTTCTCGGAGGTCAACAAAATACATATCTCAGTTCGACCTTCCTTTTGTGCGGTTAAAAGTTGTTTTCCCAAGGCAGCCTCTGCTTTACTCCTTTGGTGTTGCTGGTTTTTCAAGCGAAATGGCATGCTGGGATTATCGGCCGCGACGGATTATTTCACCGCGGGCAGCTTGAGGAATACAGACGCACACATAAACCAATGCAAAAGTGGCAATGGAAGTTTTGCTGAACTTTTTCCCTTTCTTATGGTCTTTTCTGATTAAATTTTGCTTCTCAGCAACATAATGTGGGGTTTGATACATTTCCAGGGATTGGAAACTCTAAATTTGTTAGTTTTAGATTTGATTGGTTCTTATTGGGATTTTTTTTGTAAATGGCTTTTATATTATGACTGTTGTTGGGCTTGTTTGTATTAGCTATTATGATTGACAAGCCAGTATTAACGGCAGCCTGAAGAGATGTCATCCTATAAAACAGTCCATATGAGCTGTATTTATGTGCTCGTGTGTGTGTTTTCACTGCGAGCACTTGTTTGTGTGTTTGCAAGAGATTTGCTTTAAATGAAGTCTGACCTTTGCTGGAGGACAGGCCTGCTTTGAAATGGCAAGGTGTTTATTGAAGTGCCCCTTCGACGCCTGTTGTGAGCTCCTGCAAATCACTATTCATAATGTGTAAACATTCAAACAGCATATAGACAGCCTGGAGACCACACAGTCAGCACAGTGTAAGATAAAGGTATGGAATTGTTCATTTCCTACAGCCAATTTACCGCCACCCAGCAATATAGCTTTTTAAAAAAAAAACTCTTTCAATAAAAGAAGTCTGTATTTCTAGTTCTTAATAGAAAACACAATAGTAGTTTATATAGTTTATTTTGCTTTAAATTATACAAAATAAACTTTTATTGCTGCAGTAAAATGACATTTTCCATGTTCTTACATCTGATGAAATTTCCTTTTATTTGTCACCAGGGTTTGAGTTTTACCTGCACTGACAGAGCAGCTGCACAGATGTTCCATAGAACTGAAAGAATTTCCATTCGTTTGAAATTTCATCCGTTTTTTGGATGTATGATTGTGAAAACTTGTTTAATCCCTCCCTCAGGAGCTGAATGGTACTCTGAAGAGCTTACTGTCCGAGTGGTTCTCTGTTGGTCTGCTCCGACTTGAGAGGATCACCTGGCAGTCTCCTTGTGAGATCCTGCAGAAGATCAGCCAGTAAGAGCATTTGTTTATTCCAAGTAGACTTGTCTAGCAGGAGGTTTTGATAAATTAAAGCAAATAATGTATTAATGAGAACTTGTGAGTTTCTCTGGTTGCATTTGTCTTCTGTCCCATTGTTGCTTGTAAAATTATAAATTAAAATGAACTAGAACTGAATCTTTAGGGACATTAATGTACCTAAGTGTGTAAAACCATTAACTATATGTTGCTGGTTCACAGTAGCAGCTTTCATATCAAAGGAAAATGCACCACTTGGAATCAACTACAAATGTTCAGCTGTTTAACTGATGAAGAAATAATGATGGAAAACTCCACACCTGTTCCCAAAGCAGCTCTTGAGTCAGTGTGGTCCAAAAATATTAATAAATAGCCAGATTGGAAAGCTGTTCTCCGCGTTGATGAGCCAAACACAAACCCTGCAATTAACAGACCTCCAGCTCAACCACCTGAGCCACGGCCACCCGGCCTGGATTCTGGAGGTCCGTGACATTTGAGTGAAAGCAGTTTTTTTTTTTTTTTTGAAAAGAGAAACTAATATATAGTCCTGATGAAAAGTCTTTGAGGTTTTATTAGGAGCTAGGTTTTCTTAGGATTTGAAGCATATCACATGTAGATAGTGTGTGTTAATGGTCTTAAAATAAAAACTGAATAAATGACTCTACAACTCAAGGTTCAAGATGATTGTGGTGAATTGATTAAACAATCCTAACAATGAAATATTATCATATCTAAAAGGTCTTGATTAGCTTTCTGCCAGGTATGATCTATCCTGTACTTCATACTGTAGAGGAGCTTTACTATTATTATTTACTGATCCGAGATATGATTCACCAGGATTACATTCGTTTTTATTCTGGTTTGGATTTGAAGTTTTCCATGTTGCCAATTAAAACTTGTAATTCAAGATATTTGGCTTTTGGGAAACTTTCTGCCCTCATACTGGAGCATATTCTGGCTTTACGTCCAGAAATGGAAAACATGTCATTTGAAATTTAGCTGTAATCATCCAGACCGTGTTACGTTAGAATAAAACATAGAGGAAATGCATCACGTCTAATTAGTTCTCTGCTGCTTTACAAGAAGAAGTTAATTAAATCTGCCAGCTTTGGTTGTTTTAGCCTCTAAAACACTGCTTTTGTTGCCCCTTGCTTTCGCCTGTTTGAAATCCAAACATAGGACCAAGCTTATCATAAATGGCTGCAGGTATGTGTACAATAATATTACAAGCATATTTAAGGAGTTTTGAGGGATAGGTAAGTCTGGGTCAAGAAAGTAGTACAAACCCAACATCATTATAAAAAAGTATTACAATGAATTATACATTTTTCCCTGTTCGATTAATCTTTTGATTCTGATTTGATTATTTTATTCTTTTTTATTTGAATATTTATGACAACACAATCATGTGTTAACAAACATAATTTAGTTATTGGTAGCTTTTTCCTCTCCAAAGGGTGTCTAAATGTTAGCTTATTGGTACCATCCATCCATCCATCCATCCATCCATCCATCCATGCTCTTCCACTTACCCGGGGTCTGGTCTCGGGGGCAGCAGCCTAAGCTGAGAGACTCAGACTTCCCTCTCTCAGCCACTTGGGCCAGCTCCTCTGGGGGAATCCCAAGGCGTTCCCAGTCCAGCTGAGAAACAGTCCCTCCAGCGTGTCCTGGGTCTTCCTCTGGGTCTCCTCCCAGTGGGACGTGCCCACGGTGCACATGGTACCACTATAACTGACACAAAGTTTGAAAACTGTCTATCAAATCAGGGGATGATAGGAAATTGTTCTTTTTAGTGTTGATTTTTTTATAGATTTGTAAAGATGACCAACATTTTCTCATTGAAATCATTTTTGGTACATCTGCTTGTTCAACTAACCACTCATCACAACATAAACACAATATAGAAACAAAAACAAGTTCCTGCTCTTTTTATTTCTATATGTTGAAAGTTCTGGTCAAAATGCTGGTTCACAGATTTTTTAGCCTCTAACCTACGATATGAACACATTTTTGTCTTTATTTATTGCTGATTGAAGTGTCCTGCTTCTTCCCAGAGCCTTGATTTAAAACCAGGTCTGACAGGGCATGCCAGAAAAAAAAAGAATGAAACTAAAAGACTGACTCTGAGCCTTCTGCCAGGTATGAAGCGGTGCACCCTGTAAGGAACTGGACTGACCTGAAGCGTCGAGTGGGATCATACAGACGCTGCTACGCCTTCACCCATGCCGCCATGCCAGGAGAGCCGCTGGTCGTGCTGCACGTGGCTCTAACCGAGGACATCTCTGATAACATACAGGTTAGAAACCACAGCTGCAGGCTGCTGGGTTCTGGGATGTCTTACAGGTCAGTCAGCAAACGGATTATTTCAGTGTGGAAAAACAGCAGCAGACATTTAAACTGCTCATCCTCAGGGCACAACCTGTACTGAGCTTCCTTTTGTCTGAAGAACAGATGATGTTTGATAACAGGGATATTTGAGAATGTTTTTGTGTGACACTGATTCCTACAGTTTTGACCATTCAGTAAAAAGAAATCAGCCTCAGCTCTGCAGCATAGAATGCTTAAGCTCTGATCTAAATGCACAATGTTTCTTGGGGATTCAGCGAGGATGTTTGTTGTTTTTTCTCCTCAGAGTATTGTTCGTGAGTTTGCAACACTTGACTCAGAAGAGGACGTGAACAAGATAAATTCGGCCATCTTCTACTCCATCTCCTCCACCCAGGCTGGCCTGCAAGGAGTGGAGCTGGGCAACTACCTCATCAAGAGGGTGGTGCGAGAACTGCAGGTGGGTAACCGTGGGCTGTAGGTGGTGGTCCGCCAGCTTTATCAACAAATGTTTGCTTTAGAAACAACAGATTTGGAAGCATTGATGGATTTGGCAACAAACAGAATGAATAAATCCAAACTAAACTTATTCCAGCTTTGAGATGCGTTCCGGAAGTCGGAGGATATTTATTCCAATTAACTAATATTTGCTGTAGGAGCTCTGGAGATCAGCACAGCTTCCAGGTTCTTGGCTCACTTTTACTGTGAAAAATGATTCTATCACATAAATTTGCATTCATAGTCTAAATTATGTAT
This sequence comes from Cynodonichthys magdalenae, assembly GCA_031762555.1. Lineage (NCBI taxonomy): Eukaryota > Metazoa > Chordata > Actinopteri > Cyprinodontiformes > Rivulidae > Cynodonichthys > Cynodonichthys magdalenae. The sequence goes on along the minus strand of JARVJO010000002.1, from coordinate 9,147,476 downwards.
TCAGTTTTGTTTGAGATCCCAGTAAAGTAACTTGGGTCGAGTAAAACCGAGGTAAGTATGTCGTTTTTTGTTTTTACTTTTCTTATCTATATATAATATCTTATCTGTGAAGGTTGTAAACTGTGCTTCCTCACTGCAGCACAATAACACATTATCATAACAGCAAACATGACACACAGAGATATGGATGTTTGCTCCTAAAGAGCTCTTCTGCTGTGTGATCGAGTATCAAAAAGTCGTTTTTGTATTCAGGTGTCTCCCAGGTGGCACTGAAAAGTTCTGCTGCAAAAAGAAGAATGATACTTGGTTTCTTTTACAAAGTCACATTTTCATCTCAGTGTGGAGTCATAAATAATATATTTTTATAGTATTAGTGTTACATTTTGTACTTTTACAGCCATGAAATTATAAACTAATCTGGTGTGATCACAGTACTAACATCTCATGACACATAAAGCAATAAATGGTACATATAGACATAGCAGGAGTCATCAGACAGGCTTTAATGGAATCTAATCCATCCCTCTCAATAAGCACAAAAGGGCCCTTCATGTATCGCCACTCCAGCTCTTTGTAAAATGATGGAAATCCTGAACGAAGCATCAAGAAGCCACTTTAACCCCACAGATGAAATAAAAAACACTTTATCTTTATCAAAATCTGGTTTAAGCTCCTTCAGCTGCATTTACTCGTATTATAGGACTGTTTGGATTGTTGCACATGGAATTACCTACAGGCTGTTTTTAATGATGACACCATGGCTCAGCACACACAGTATTGAGTTTTCTTGTCTGTGGTGTTTTGGAAAATGCAGTTTGTGTTGCAGTGTGCTGAAGTAGAAATATCCTCATCAGATTGGCTGTAAGTTTGCGAATTTATGTTTCAGCTCATCGTCTTTTTAATGCAAGAGAAAAAGTCCAAAAATGTGATTGATTTTAGCTAATTTATGCTATAATTATGATACAAATCAGTGGTGTCATAAAAACATATAGAAAGTTTTCAAATGAAGTAAAAAATTCAAAATGCTGTAAAACACATTACATTTTTTCAGATTTACAGAAACAATCTCGACCAAATTTGTCTGGAGTCGAGTTATGATGGAGGTTTTTAACAGGTTAAGTTGATGACGGACCTTTCAGGAGCCTGAAACAGATGTCATTGTTGGTGTCAGAGACTTCCTGCTGCACCGTCAGGCAGTTTAATCAGTTTGACATTAAAGACTCTGATTCGAAGGAGGGAGAAACATGCTTATCAGGATCTCTTGATGCACACAATAATCTCCCAAAGACAGAACATTTTGTTTACTTTACAACATAAATAGCCTTCAGACAGAAATACGGTTAAACCATTTTCACCTCAGCAGAGCACCCAAAAAAACAATGTCTACATCAGTTTTACTAAAAGATTTACATATTTTTAAATTCAGGAAATTTGTTTGAACCAGATTAATTATTTTTTTGAAAATGGCATGATGATGTTTTAGCATCAAATCTTATCAGCAAATGTTGTATATTAAAAGTATAAATAAAATGAATATTAACTATTTAAAAATATGTATTAAAAAAGGTCATTTTATTTTCTGCTTAGTGCTCTTGTTGCATCTTCTAATTAGAAATTATAGAAAAGGTCAAATGTGTAAATCTCATAAAAAATATCTACCTTCAGTTTCCTTCAAAATCCACTTTGACACAATTATAAAAAAATGTTCAAATTATCACAAGAATGTTTTAAATATGAATTTTGAATTAACAAACGTGTTGTTTGGTCCAAAATAAATGATTAGGTTACGTCGGGATGACTTAGTGTTCAGTCCTTCTTAACGTTTATTTTGTCAGAAATTCTTCAGATTTGTTAAAGCTTAGTTTGGAATTTTGAACCTTTTTTTTCATCTTTTTTCTTCTAGAACATGAAAGCATGTATTTTTTATAAACCTTATGGGATTCATAGCTCTGACCCTTACGATGTGAGTTCAGCACTCTTCTTTAGAAGCAACCAGTAACCAGTCTTGTAATCTGTAGAGATCCTGGGTCTCGAACAGAACTTTGCTTCGCACAGAGGTGATGAGAGGGTCAGCGTGGCCACAGAAGGATGGCTGTGATGATGGATGGATGGTGAAGTAAGAGAGAAAAGGTCACAGCTGTGATTTAAGGTGAAGAGAGAATGTCTTGCTTGTCTTTGTGGATTAGACCCCGGAGCACAAAACTGGCACAGATTGTTCTTTTTCTCTAATCTTTTTTTTTTCTATTCTTTTTTTTTATTTGCTGCCTACATATTTCTTTTTATCATTTTTTTGTTTTGTTTTATTAATTCATTATTTTCTAAATATGAGGAAAATAATTTATCGCAGAAGGAGGTTTAAATGCTGAAGGTAAAAGATGAAACTGCTTTGATTTTTAATAGAAATGAAGGTAAAAGGAAATAAAATAATGTTTCCCACCAGGGGCTTGTCTGACACGTCCCAATTCCATCAACATCCGTTCCCGTCTCTGCCTGACGTATTTCTCCATCACTTATTAAAGTGGACACCTAAGCATGAAAATGGGTCTGGGAGAGGAGTGACACTTTTGCCAAAGGAGAGGGGGGGTGGCAGAAGCTTCATGAGATGAGTGAGAGGGTGACTGGTTTGTGTGGCCGAGATGAGACAGAGACGCAGAAGGGGTGGCAGTTGAGAGAAAAGAACAGATATTACAGGTGAGAGTGCAAGAGATGGAAGAGGAGGAGAGTGAAGTAGAACAGAGAGGATCATTCATCTCCATCTGTGGAGCAGGATCACGGAGCTGATTCCTAATGAAGTCTGAGGGAGTGAGGGGTCGAGCACGACCCGAGCAAAAACAAGAAAACTTTGATTGTGCTTCGACACAGAGGTCGAATATTTATCCTCCTTATTTCCGCAGCTGCAAAACTGTTGGCCTTTTACATTCCAGAAAGGATCAAAGGTTTGCTTCTTATCTGTTTCTACATTCCGCCTTCTATCTCCTCTTCATCCATGTCGCCGATCTTCTCTCCCAGCTCTTAATGCAGGTTAAAGAGATTCTGCAACTCTGCACAAAATCTAATGATTCTGGACTCTGTGAGTTAAAACTGGAGCAAAAATGCTTTGAAGTTTTTAAACAATCCAGAATTTAGCAATTTTTTCTTTTGACATGATTAACTTGTTTCTCTTGAGATTAACTTACATCTCTTCTCAACTTCATCTTCATAAATATCAATTATCAAGTCAATACTTTTTAATCACATATTTGTGTGAATGTTAAGAATTTTTTTGTTTTTTTCTGTTTATAGTTTTTTTATATATTGCTTCATTTTGAACTTTTATCTGCTGGTTGTAGTTTTAGTTGCACTGTTCTGCTTGTGTTAGCTTTTAGCTACTGTTTTGCTGGTTTTGGGCTAATGTTTTGATAACTGTACCTTTTTAGCCTACTTTTCTGATCATTAATGGTTTCATGGTTTTAGTTTTTAGCAGTTATTTTAGCTAATTTTTGTCTACTCTTCTGGTTTTAGGTATTAGTTTTCACTTAGCTTATTTAAAGGCCCTGTCACACTATAACATTTTAGACAACTAATGCTAACTTATGAAACATTTTTTCAACTAAATTACTAATAAAAGTTATATATTTGATTAATTTGTTAGCATTACAGTATGTACATGAGTAATTTTTACCTTTATAACATTTTTGGTTTTGTTCTGTCTACTTTTACCAACATATTATAAAAGTAAGACGACTCAGATCCTTCTTACTCCACAAGACCTGAAGTTCTCCTGTCAGGTTTATGATCTGTAATAACCTTGGTTTAGTTTCTTCACCTTTAGTTCTTTTAAAATTGTCTTTGTTTCAAGGACTTACCTTACATTCAGCAGACATGTTAACTCTTCCACTTTTCTACTTCTTTGAACCTTTTTCAGAGTGAGTTCCCTCACATGGCCCAGTTCTCCAGTTTGTCGCCCATCCCAGGCTTCTCCTCGTGGCTCCAAGGCCTGCTGAGCCAGTACAGGAAGGAAGGCCGGGGCTCAGATCTTTTATCAGAACAGGAATGGAGGGAGGTGGAACAGGCCACTGATTCCTCCCCAGGGACCCCTGCTGTTGACTCCCTCCGCAAGCTCATCGTCACCAGCGAGTGGGCACGCTCAGAGAGACTCTCCAGTGTCCTGGAGCCGGTCCTGATGCGTCTCTGTGCCTGGTACCTTTACGGGGAGAAGAGAAGAGGCTACGCTCTTAACCCAGTGGCTAACTTCCACCTGCAAAACGGCGCCACCATATGGCGCCTCAACTGGCGTGCCGACACCAGCCCGAGGGGCGTAGCCAACTCCTGTGGAATCATGGTGAACTATCGTTACTTTTTGAACGAAACATCTAAAAACAGCACGTTATACCTTCAAAATAAAGTCATCACAGCATCAGAACAGGTGCTCGGACTGGTGTCCCAATTTCAACAGAACAGTAAACTGTAAAATGAAAATTGTTACATCTTTACTGCAACGATTGTTTGGTTTTACAAGATAGATCCAGTTGTTGTTCGTCTCTTAAAAACTGATTTATTATTTTATTAAATCTGCCTTTTGATATTTGTCATGTTTTGCAAAATATCTAAAAACGGCATTACTACTGAATGTACTTCCTGACATTATTTTTGTATTAAAATTAGGCCATTTCTCACGTGACGTAAGTCACCCCGTCTGCTATTTGCCTCATTAGATTTCTAGCCGAAGCTGTTTGATATTGTGTAAGTGATTTGCCGAGCAGGCTGCAGCTAATGAAGCAGAAGGCATCCATCAATGCCAAAGCATGTTGGTGAATAATAGTGTGTAATGGTGAGGCTGGAGCAACAAGGCTGTGCACCTACTGGAATAAATGATGTTTATTCTTTCATTTGGCTGAGCTGTCGCACTGTAAACACGTCAAGACATGAGAGCCAAACAGATTTATTTTGTCCTACTTTGGTTGGGTCTAACTACACCTGCTGCTCTGCTTACTCCAAGTAAAACTTAATGCACAAAATTAGACTTTTTTTATTTTGTTTTCATAATGTTAAACCTAATTTCCAAAAAAAGTTGGAAAAATATGAGTTTATGAGATTTGCTAAATATTGCATTTTGTTTTTATTTGCATTTTACACAAAGCCCCAACTTTTTTGGAATTGGGTAGTGTGTGTGTGTGTGTGTGTGTGTGTGTGTGTCTGTGTGTGTGTGTATATATATATATATATATATATATATATATAAATAATTTTTTATCATGACTTTCATTTTATGCAGTTTATAATGCACTTCCTAACCTTATTCACTCATCTATTTTTTCTTGTCATTTTTCAATAATAAGACATTCCCATATAACCGTTCTCTCTCCAGAGAGCCGTCACTGATGTCCTAACTGTTCTGTACAGGTGCCAAGCAGGGGCTCAAATCAGCCCACACCCCATTGTTGTGAAATAATATATCACAGCAAGTTGACTGTGAAATTACATTTTATTTCTCCACGGAGTCAAACTTTCTCTTTATTTTTTTTCTCACTATCTGTCTCTCTCTCTCTCTCTTTCCCCTCCCCACTCTTTGCGCTGCTCCGTGTCCTAGAAACTAATGGAGTGAGAAATAAAGTTAAAGTAAATGGCTAGATTGATGGTGTTCAGTTGTGAAGAAGGGGGGGGGGGGGAATAAAGAGGCATAAAAAGGACAGTTGTTTAAAGGATGCCCTTGAGAGACGAGTGCGAGTGTCTCTGGAGACAATAGAAGACTCGTACATCTCTGTGCATGGTTATGAGTGCAGACGGAGAAAAGATCAGCACTATCACGCTGGCTCACAATAGAGGTGGATGGACAAAGTGCTATGGGTTGCCATGGGAACAACATTGACATATTGCACACTTGCTGCCTGCTGCTTGTTTGGAGTCACCTTTGTAGCCAAAGAATGACTGATGATGATAAAAAAAAATCAGCTTCATCTTTCAAATTAAAGGATTTTCTCAATTATTTTCTGTTGATAACAGTTTCTAAAGTACTCAGCTTGGATTAAACAAACCATTAATATGATGAGCAGTTACAGCACTGACGTCAGATTAACAAAAACAAGTGGTCTCTAAGTAAAATTAAAGGCCTAGCTTTGTTTAAAGAATGCACATCTGCCTTTAATACAATAACTTTTGATTAACATTATGCACAATCTTGAGCAGTAAAGTTAAAGTTCACAATCAGACTGTTGTGAATGACTCAGCTACAAACATGTCAACTTTTAGCTCAATATCTGTAAAAATTGATGGAGTTAGTGTTGCCTAATGCTGACTGGCTGTGTTGGCCATCTTGAATTGGATTGCCTCCAAACAGTAATCAGTTGTTCCTGTACATCCAGTGGTTATTTTCTGAGAGTATTGTTAAAATCCATGTTGTGGTTCATGAGATATTATATTAAAAGAGGTTGATTCTAGCTGCTGTTGCTAAAGTTGTAAATGGGACGTATCATACACATTCCATTATAATCTTCTTACAGCTGTTTGTGTGTTTTAATGCTATTAGCTGTGGTTGCTATCTTAACTTTGTTATACATGCAGACATAAAACTTTATGGTCCACCTCAGTGTTGGGCAATAATGATGCAAACACTTGTGGATTAATTTGATCCATGTAACAAATCTAATGTCAGGAGTTTAATGGTTAAAAGAGAAAAATGTCCAGTTTTCAGATGTCACACATGGTTTTCCTGAAAGTGACTTTGAAACCTAAATTTTTGCAACAAAAACGAGACGTCATGAAAGATATTTGATCAACCAGCAGTAAAATTGGATTTCCATATAAAAGCTTTCTGTAGACAAATCAAACCATTTGTTCTTATCAATAATAATTTCCACTTTAGATCAGCATGTGTTAAAACCAGACTTGATTTTAATCTAATCAGACTAGTTTTATCACATTTCCAGCCCTGCACGCAGGGATAATGAATTCATGAGCCAAGTTCAGGATTGCACAGCTCTCTGGTCTGACACATTTTTACAAAATGCTCTTTACCGTCCTCTCTGAAATGCAGCAGAAGACCTAATTACAATTGATTACTAACCGTCATTTGTACAAATTCTTGCCTGGGATAAAAATAATCCAGTAATCCTGACAATTCTTTTAATTTTTGATTAGGATGTGCGCACGACTGCATGCCTGATTCCAATTGGGAGGAAATTGCTTTACAAAGGAAGCTAATGCATTTGTTTACAGATCAAAGTGACCAGAATAGCAGAAAGAGGAAGCTACACAGCAGTTTCACACTGAAAATCATTCTGATGAGGCTGGAGATTACAGTGCCTGTTGTCTTCATCTGGAATGGGATTAAAAAAATGAAGTGTTGGATTGTGACACTAAAAATCTCTTAAATGATTCTATTTTTATAATGCCTTTTGAATAATGCAAATGCTTTTATATGAAAGAGTTGCATTAATCACATATTCAGCTAATGATTTGCACCTTGAATATATTTCTGTTTAATTTGACAGAAGAATGTTTTATGTTGTGTCACTGGTTATATTTTAAAATGTGTAATTTAACCACTGAGTGCAGTTTGGTGCTGCTGGATGTGTCTTGTCAAAACTGCTGCAGATCAAAACCTGAAAAGGTGTAGACCGTGACGTTTTTCTCCTACAGCTGACTCCATAAGGTGAACAGTTAAATGATGACTTCCTGAACGTTTTATTAAAATTCACCCACTGGTTCATGAGATAAAATACAAACACACCTGACTCGAATATTAATAAAGCTTTAAAAAGTAGTTATCAGAGGACCTTTCAGGAATGACTCTCAGCTATTAAAACACCAAATTTTTAGCTGTAAAATCTGTAAAACTGGCTGAAAAACAAACTAAAAAACAACAGCAACAAAAAAGTAAATAAATTTGACTTCTCTTCTGTAGATTCAATTCAAAACAGGAAAGTTCCAATTTATAAGCTGCACAAGATGCAACATTGTGCAGGTACATTCATATGCAGATTAAACTGAGACCCCTCCCACTGGAGAGTCATTAGGGTCTATTTTTGAAAAATTTTCAGTCAAACGCATGAAGGTGTGAATTAGAGGGAAAATCACTGAGTCTAAAGTTTAAGTTTGTAAGCTTGAAACCTAAAATCTGAGAACTACTCAAGGTCAAAGCTGTCTTTTGTCTGCAAATACTGACAAAAACCACGTCACCATGTGACGCCTGACCAAATGTAGGTTTTATCTATTCCAGTCAGAATAAAGTTCATGCAAACTACAGTTTATATGAATAAAGTGCTGACCCTGCATGTTTCAGTTCTTAACATCAGAACATTTAATGCAAAGATTTTACTTGATCTAAGTTATTTAACTGTAAACTCTGATACGTATGTTTATTTGGTATCGTATCAGTTTCTGCCCTCAGGACATTTTCCGATTCTGGATTTGTTTGCAACACACACTCCTGACATTTGAATGAAATCAATGCCTTCTGCTTTTTTAGCTTGAGTTGCTTTTCACATTGAGGGCTTTTATGCACATGCTCTAAATGTCACTGTACGCTCTATTCTTTGCAGCATTTCCAGGTAAGAGGTGATGTGAAGAAAGGTTTTTTTCTGTTGATACTGAGCAGTTTTTTTTACCCGCAGGCTACTGACTGGCCACGTGTGTTTGCATGAGTGTGTTAGGATAGGATTCATGCAGTAGTATTAATCCATTCTTCCTGGTTGCTGTCCCTGGCCCTCCTTCATGCTTCTTGCCTCACACTATCACCATTCTCCTCCTTCTTCAACCCCGGGTAACCCAAGCCTGCATCCACAACCCATCTAATCCCTCAGACTGTCTTCAAAGGGCTTCACGGTTTTATAAGCAATCAGGACACACACGCAGGACACACACACCCTCTAACCTGGATGCACTCTGGATTCTGAGTCTGCTCACACTTTGCAACATGTAACCTTCAGAGGGCAGCAGAGTTTCACTCAGGGTGATTTCTGTTCATGGTTAAACAATGGTTGTTTGGTTGGTCAAAAACCTGTCATTCAGATTTACCATAAACCCTATTTCTTTTTCTTGCATAACTTTTTTTTTTGCTCATTCCAATCCCTACATGTCTCCTATTTCTGTTTGAGATTGACAGATCTGCTATATCCAGTTATAAACTCTAATTAAGACTCATTTGGCTTGCTGATGGCATTCTCGGGCCCTTAATTAGTCAGTATTAGTTGACCTAACGTCTTGTAACAGATTAGATTATTGAATTAAAATAAGAAGAGGTAAACAGGCAGAGGTACAGGTGGCATCACCCCAGGGTGACATCCTTTTCAGGCTAGACAGACCGAAATAAAAGCCTCAAAATCCTCCTCGACACACACACACACATACACACACTCTGTTCATTGTCCCATATCACACACATTCCAGGTGTGTACGTATGCATTTATAGCATATACACAACTTTTTATTGCTAATTCCTTGATCAGATCAGAAATGATGTTTTTGCAAATGTTTAGTACTTTATCAGCCGTGACATCAGTCATCCAGCACTTGTAAATATATAATGAAGAAAGATGGGAAAGTCTTTATCCAGATTAGGCTGATGGCAGGTCATTCAAGGACTTGTTTTTATACTTCTCTTCTAAAGCAACCTTCTAATAAAAGAGAAAATAACCAACAAGAAGCCACTGTGATAGTGAAAGAAAAATTATTCAGTTTGCACAGATTTTAAATGCACATCAACTTGTCTTTTGTTGAGATATCTAGACTATTTTTGATAATCAAATGCTTAATTGTTTTTCTCAAGAGCCAGCTTTGATGAGGGCAGGGTCAGAGCACCAAGGTTTGGATACCATGGCCCCTCCTGCAGGTGGTGGGCCCACAGGAAGGCAAACTCATGTTTCTCATTTGGGCTGAGCCCAACCAGGTCCCATGGGTAGAGACCCAGCCACCGGGTGACGAGCCCCTCCCTAAGCTTTGGCTTCAGGGTGGGACCCCAGCGACCCACTTTTGGGGAAGGGACACTGAGCTCCTTGCATGTCCATATGAGTGTTTTGAACGACTCTGTCTGGTCACATCACACCGATCTGTCTTGGGAGACCCTACCAGGAGCAATTTTTATTGCCCCGACAACATAGCTCCTAACTCCTTCACCACGGTAACGCGACAATTCAATGGAGGGATTTTGTTTATGAGTGAGGGAAGAATGGAGCGTGAGATTGACAGACGGATCAGTGAGGAGGAGTCTCTGCTGGTCTGTTGCTCTCTGATTACGGGTCGGTCTAAGACTCAGAGTAGAGCCGCTGCTCCTCCACATCGAGAGGAGTGAGTTGAGGTGGTTCATCTGCTAAGGATGCCTCTTGAATGCCTCCCTAGGGAGGTGCTTCAGGCATGCCCAACTGGGAGGACACCCAGAAGAAGACCTATGACACGTTGGAGAGACTATGTCTCTCGGCTGGCCTGGGAACGCCTTGGAGTCCTCCCAGAGAGCTGGAAGAGGTGACTGCTCAAACTGCTGCCCCTCAGCCTGTCTCTGGAACAAGGGGTGGACAATTATTCTTCTATGTGGTGACTAAGCTGTGATTGAGTAGAAGAGTACATTCTGATATGAGAATAGACTGTACAGATCCGTTAAAACACTCCTCATACTAAACAACCAACACGTAATTTTTATCATTAAGTTGCAGGATTTATATTTAAGGTCCAAACTGCTAAACAAGGAGGGTCCTTGATCGATGTGTAGTCTTTTCCCCAAGAGGGGAGGTTCAGTCCAGAAGAAGGTGTATAAACCTGTTTTTTTTACTCAAAGATTGTATAAAGGTCTGTATTTGGTCCATTTGAAAGGTTGTGTTTAGCTTTATTTTTCTGCAAACAAATGTTCAAGTCCAAAATCTAAATCTGTCTCCTGTGTGTGCTTCGGCTGCAAAGTAACAACACATTTTCTTACAACAGAATGCTACTTTAGCTCATTTTAAACCTCTACATATGTGCACGACATCATTTATGTACTTTGTTGCCATTTTCTCAACTGAATAATGTCTACAAATCTATGACTGCTCAGTGTTGGCTGTTATACAGTATGCCTCTGGTGCTGATGTGCAGATGTTTCAGTCCTGTATTGATCAAACCTTCAAGGTTTGGCCAAAATGGCTACAACTTTTTAAAATTCCTCCAAAAGAAACCTTTACTGGAAATATAAAACTAAGAACCTCACACGTTACATAAAATTTGTTTTACAGCAGTTTTCACACATCTTTCAGAGAAACTCACAGGTGTGTCATCCACACTTCATGTGATGTGAAAACTGTGAGGAAAATCTGATGAGTTCTGTTCAACTGCTGCTCAAATAGTCAAAAGGTCTCCTTATCCAATGAAACTGAAAACATATGCACTAACTGAGACCTTTTTTTTCACAGAGACACTGAATAATGAGTCAGTGGCTTTTGCTGTCAACACAATTTGTCAGTTATCATCATTGTGTGTCTCTCATTGACCCATTAGGTTTACAAACCTCCTCCACACGTTTGAGATTACTCATCCATTCAGAAGGTTATTTTAAAAGATTTGTTTATTCTGTTTTCTCCTTCAGAACAACTCACCCCCTATCCTCTGCGTGCGCCTCCCTTCATCCAGACGTGCACAGCGGCGGCTGCAGCGGTGCCTCGTAGTGAAAGGAGACGCCGTCTCACTTCATGAAGCTGCGAGCCTCATTTAAAAAGACGCAGCAGCTGGGCTGACACACGAGCTCCGCTGCGCTGGGAGTGAGGAGAGAGGAAGCTTTACAATGGTGTGACAAATTGCGTTTTCTCATTTTTCATTGAATTTTCTTTTTCGTCTTTCTGTTGCATCATCATCCAGCAACACGCCGCCCCACCACCACCTCAACCAGACCTCTGCCACTCCCTGATCCGGTTTCCTGCGTCTCTTCTTTCCCTCGGAATGAAAGGCCTGTGGCAGCGATAATGAAGGGGGTTAATTGGCCTTGCTTCGCCTTTGGGAGGCTTGATAGGAATGATGACATGATGTAGGGAAGTGTTCCCCTCTGAAAGCTTGAATCAGCCCTGCTGAGATGTCTTTAGCTTGGCAGTTATGAGGCGGTTCACTTACTCAGAGAGGCCGGACTTTAACACTTCATCTTGTCAGGGAGGTGACTTGATTTTCCTTTTTAGGGAGAAATAACACAAAGCAAAGCAGTAAAATATAAAAACCAGATGTATTCTACTGAACACAAGAAAATATTGTATGAACTAAAAAGGATAGCAGAGCAAATGCAGGGCTCAAACACTGCTTTTGCAAAGCAGAGAGATTTTCACTAATTGAAAAATCTAGAAGTATTAAAACTAAATTTACCACTTCTATGTGACAAGAAAAATTGACTTTGGATGTGGTTCGGACCAAACTGGATTGGAAGTAAATATAACTCATCGCTGAAAGGCAAAAGTAGATAGAAGCTGAGAGTCATTCTCAGCACATTCTCTGTTTACTTCAAAACTACAAAAACTCAACATACGATAGTTTAGCAGCTGATATGCATTCCTTCATCGCCTTGGTTGGTTATAAATTGGATGTGTTTCTTGTCTGTTTTCAATTATTTCTTTTGTGGGTAAAATTGGCAATTTATAAATAAATTAAGTGAAACTAAAAATTCCAGCCCTGTGTAACAATAGAGTGATGGAGAACAGTACGCAGAAGTACCAGTTCTACATTCCCTAGATCATCATTGTAACAGATCTCTGGTGAATGCTCAAAAGCAGTTTGCACTCAACTCCAAATGCTTTATATACTGTACCTCCACAAAGAGGATGGCTTGTAGAACAACAATAAAACTGCAGGAAGCGATGCTCTCTGCAGAGCACTGTGGAATAGTCATTTCAGTGAAACATATCTCCACATATTTTACTTTGTCAGGATGTAAATATTTCTGCTGCATATTCTGCAAAACTGCATCATTTCTAATGTAGTAAGGAGTGAAGTATTCTCAAAACTGGAATTAACCCACCTTTTAACAGAGAGTGATATGATATGGAATTTATATGAATGCTGAATTGTCTTTTTCAGAAGGTTATAGGACATTGTTAATCACTTAAACACCTTCATTAAAAGTGTACAGGATGTGTTTAATGTCCCTGTTTAAAGCCCAGCTGTAATCTCTCACTATATGCTGTTCCCCATCATTATCCCTGTTACACCAATAAAATAAAAAACAGAAAAAAATGCATTTAAAGTAGATGATTGACTGCTATGAAGAAATTGTGTTAGTCGAAAGCATAAAAAATATGTTTTAAGTGCACATCTAACCTCCAGGTCCCTAAAAAATAAAACCATAATGGAAGTGGTCAAACCTCTTCATCTTGCAAAAGACGTCTCTGATCTCAATGGGGTTTGACTGGTTAAGTAAAGGTTAAAAAATAAAACAAATCATTTCGTCAAAAAGATAATTACAACTGCAGTTTTATAAGTTTAGATAGGGGAGTTCACATTTTGTTCAGGGATTTGCCTGTTTTACCACAGAAACCCTGAGGCAGAGATCAGCTGCAAAGAGCCACGAGGACAGAAATGTGCTGGATTAATGAAAAACATGGGATTATTTAGAAATACTGAGATAGTCTGTATTTTAAATAAAACAAGTTACAGATATTTATTATTGCTTCAGGAAATGGTGTCGAGTATAAAAGGGGCATATTACAGTTTGTCTGTTTTATGCACCGCTTCCCAGAATTCATAACTCAGAGAGGGGTTGAAAGGTCACCGTGATCCATTATTTCTCATCCATCTTCTTCCCCCACTGCTTCCTCTTACCTTTGTGAGCACAAACACCTCCTTCCACTTAATTTTCACGCCCAACCTCAACCTCCTTTCTTTATTCTGCTCCCTCCATCCATCTCCGAGCTGCGGTCAGTTGCTCCGCTCAGCGTGACCGATGAGCCTGGCCATTGATCATTACAAAGTCGGGCTTTTACACCTTATGAAATCCTTGTTCGCTCGCTGCGCAAATGCAAAATGTCCGAGAGTGCTAAAGCCACACACACACACATGTGGATGCTGGGTGTGTTGAGGTGGCAGTTATGGAATTAATGCAAAGAGAGAATGAGAGGCAGATGGATTTAGCAGAGCATATTCATGCACTCACACATCATCAAGCATCTCTTTCTTTTTCTACTTGACCATTTAACCCTTTTCAACATGTTTTTTTTGTATTAAACCAAAGAAACATTAGGTTTGGTGATGTTCAGGTATATCTTGAGACTTAAACTCATTTTTACACAGACCTTGGTCGCACTCAATGCTTCACGCATGAGGAAGGACAGTGAGGTGCGTCCACTCTGTAAGGAGCATTATTATCACCAGAGGTCACATAAACCATGACTTACTGTAGCAGCTGTGATACATGTTCTCAAACCTCCAGACCTTGGTTGTTTTCAGAAAACAAAACTGTGTGCAAGAGAAAGAGACAACATTCTCTAGGCCTGGTCAGAATGTTTAGCCTCCTATAAATATGAAATATTTATAGCATTAAGAACATCAGATCCAGCTTGTTCAAGATTATTCTGCAAAAAGGGACTTCAGTACCTTCAAGCCGTCTGTATCTGTTCCCAATCTCAAAAACTGGTTGCATTGACACCAATTTAAATTTCTAGTTTAAGAAAGATTCCTGCATTAAATAAAAGTGATAGGTGATATAAAAGGCAACAGAACAAACTTTTTTTTTCTTTTCCCAGCTGTTCTCTACAACTTGAATAAAAACAGAACTGCAGCACATTTGTGGTTATCTAAGCTGTCTTTGTAGGAAAGCAAGAAAATTAAAGCCCAGTATCTGATAAACTCTCACAGTTGGAATCATTATCTTTGAGTTTACAGAACTCTTTGAAATCCTAAAAGTAGCTGAAAAATGTAAAATAAGCACCATCTAATGCATTCTCAGGTAGCAAAAAATAATAATATAAGAAGAAAAACAGACTTATTCTTTTCAAAATGTGATAGTATTTGGTGTTATAAATATAAAGGAATAATATAGTAGATTTTTAGTAGTAATTGGTTAGTTTATAAGTTTCATTATGGTGGCCGCATGCTTGATCACCCGATTTGTGGCTTTTTTTGGGAGGGGGTGCAGTTTCAACTTTACATATATATGTAAATTCATGTCATCGTTCTCCCTTTATATTTTGTAAATGAACTGTGGGAGTTTTATTTTGTATTCATTACCAGTTTATCAATGATCCAACATTGAGACGAATGAGAATAACAATATTTTGCACACTCAGGCTCACTTCTTTGTTTAATTCAGAATTATCAACAAACCCAACATTGTTGTTTTTGTGCTGTGGAAGCAGAAGTAAATCCACAAACAGCTGAGACATCAGTGACCATCTTGTTGCCCCAGGCTTCAATGTTTATCTGTTCATTTCAGTTCTTATTTTATTATTTTATTGTATATCTTGGCTGTACTTTACATGAATGTGTCCTTTGTTCCATAAATATTTGGGTTAGTGCCATCTAAAATATTTTTTTATAGACAGGACATCTTTTGGGTCAGGATCATGACCATGCGCCACAATTTGGGGACCTCTACATTCGATTATTTATAGTTTGTGTCTTTCTTAAGTGATTTAACTGCTGATAGTTTATTTAAACAGCAAAACATAAGAACTAAAGTTCATCCCAGACTTTTGAAGCACAGTGAACACAGCATAACTTGAAGTTGTTTAATTCTGTTCAGTTTGCTGAATCACCAGACCTTGACAGCAAAACATCAGAGTTTGGTTTTATCAAAGTGTTTGGTCTGGTGGTCCCTTTGGACACCCCAATTAATGCTCTCAATCTCAGTTTCTTTTCCTCCTGATATCCCTCCTTTATTCCAGTATTTATTAATCTCTGAACAAATTTAAAGATAACTATGTGGACTCATTTCAGAGACATTACCAGCCACCCACTGAGTGACTGAGGTAACTGACTGGGATGCTGGAAGATCTAACAGGACTTTTTTTGAGTTGGCAGCCACAGCGGTCATCTCTGACTGACAGACTGTAAATCAGTCCAGCTCCCACATGAGGCAGCATGCCACATGTTTCCATCTGACCTTATCTTGAACAGAGATTGCCTTAAGGTGGCTTGTAAATCTGAAAGTGAATAAATTATTTAAAGTTGCTGCCAAACACCCAGTGCAATAAAACTCACTCTTTCAGCCATCTATACTACAAGCCCTTATAGCTATTGAGTTTTAAATTACAAGTGAAAAACAAAAAATAAGGTCCTTTATGCTTCCTGTAAAGAAGAGGAGTTGAATTAATCAGAAGAGGCTCTCCCAGTCTCCTCCAGGTGACACCATGATGTTCCTGAGCCAGCTGACAGGTGACATTTTCATGGAGCCAGAGTCTGTCCCAAAGTTTAATCCCTAAGAGATACACTTGTCCTGAACAAACACCTAAACTCTGACAGAGCCCATCAGCCCATCTCAAAGTGTGAGCTAGGACATTTTGGCTCATTTTGTCCACTCATTTGTGACTGGATTTTTTCAGTCTCCATTCATAAAGGTTCAGGTTTGTGGGTTGGGAGGTAAATCCACAGTTTTGCTTTTAAACCCGGCTCTTTCTCATTGTCATCGCTGCAGGTGCTGCTCCATTTTGTCAATCTCCTTTTTTCTGCACTCACTTTGGAACAAATTCACAAGAAGCTTATAGGATTCTGCTTCAGACAGGGATTGACTTTGAACCTTGAGTAAGCTGTCCATCTTTTTCCTACTGAAGACCATGACCTCAGATTTGAAGGTGCTAAAACTAATCCCAGCTGTTTGATGCTGATCTTGTTCCTCAGAACAAAAAAAAAAAAACAGGGTCATGCTTTTACTTTGACATGGCATAAAACATTTGTGATCATTTCAACAAAATACTAAGATATCTAAGATATTTTATTGTAGTTGGAACATATTGCACCAAGAGTAGAAGACATTACATGCAATGACTTTACTCAGTTTATACTGGAATTACCTCTTTTATTAACCTTTACACCAAGCTTAGGACTGGTGTTTATCCACAAAATGAGGAGCATCCTGATGTAACTAGTAAATTTACGTGCCCATTACAAAGGGTGTAAAACACATGAGCATGATAGTGTTTCAGCATTATTTTCCACCTTGGTTTTTTCCAGTAAGATAGAGCACACGCACACATTCATACAAACATGAAGCCATTAGAGTGCTTGAACAGCCTTGAAATGGAAGACCAAAGTAGCATTAATGGAGTTATCAGGTGTCTCACTTTCCTCCTTCAGACCATACAGACATCAAAAACAGCTTGTAACTACTCTGCCGCGGACAGCTTAACCGATGTAAGGCGAAGCAGATGAATAAACAAGTCTGCAGAAAATAGGAGATGCAGAGAGGGAATACGAGGAGGGCAAAGGAGAATGACTTAAACAACATAAAAGAAACAGGAAACATAAACAAGGACATTTTCTGGCAACTTGCTGCATAACATGTCAATTAAATTTTTTTTATTAAAACCCTTAAGACCTAAAACACTTCTTCCCTTTTTAGCTCCCATCACATTACAGTTAAGAAAGACTTTTTGACTTAACACCTTATGTGTGTGTAATTGATGCTACACTTCCTCATCCACGTTTTTTTTTTTTTTTTTTGCTGTGGTGTATAACATAAAAAAATCACAAGTTTTGTTTATAATGAAGTAGTGCAATAAGAGCTGAAAAGTTGTCTTCAAATTTTTCATAAATATTCAAAGTCCCTTTGGTGACACTGGAAAAAAATATATCGTAACCATGCAATAATTTTACCTTCAATGGTATTTCTGTGTTATTTATGTCACATTTGGTCAGTTGTACACATACTTCATAGTGTTTACAAGAGAATGTATTTAAAATGATGTTTCTATGAAGGAAATACCAAGTAGAGCTCAGTTATTGTTAGTGGTGCTTATCCTATGACCAAGTGTCATATTATTACCCCATAACCATACGTTATTTTTCCATGAGCACATGTTATTATCCCATAACAGTATGTTATTATCCCATAACCACATGTTATTATTCCATAACTGTATGTTATTATCCCATAACCACATGTTATTATCCCATAACTGTATGTTATTATCCCATAACCACATGTTATTATTCCAAAACTGTATGTTATTATCCCATAACCACATGTTATTATCCCATAACTGTATGTTATTATCTTATGACCACAATATTATCCCATAACTGTATGTTATTATCCCATAACCACATGTTATTATCCCATAACAGTATGTTATTATCCCATAACCACATGTTATTATCCAATGACCGTATGTTATTATCTTATGACCACAATATTATCCCATGACCACATGTTATTATCCCATAACCGTACGTTATTTTTCCATGAACACATGTTATTATCCCATAACTGTATGTTATTATCCCATAACCACTTGTTATTATCCCATAACCACGTTATTATCCCATAACCACATGTTATTATCCCATACCCTCATGTTATTTTTCCATGAGCACTTTATTTTCCCATAACTGTATGTTATTATCCCATAACTGTATGTTATTATCCCATAACCATATGTTATTTTTCCATGAGCACATGCTATTATCCCATAACCATAGGTTTTTATCCCATAACCACGATATTATTCTATGAGCATGTTATTATGGCAAGATGGAATTGATCTTGGAGAAGTTGATAGCTCGGCTCGGCGGGATTGCCCACACTATTTGTCTGATTGGATTTGCCACATTGGGATGTTCCAGCGGACATTAAGGCAGATGAAAAATTATTATTGTCTGCCTGAC
>JARVJO010000002.1:9103230-9119753 GCA_031762555.1 Cynodonichthys magdalenae | reverse complement strand
TTATAGGATGTGCTGCAGACAAACCTGCAGATCTGATATTTTATTGCGTGAATGCTGAGTAAGCACCACTACTTTGATTTTAGTTAATGTGACTTAGCAGATTAGACATGTTGTGTTGAACAGCGAGTAAACAATAATAATGCAATTTATTAGATTATTTATTTATTCAATAACAATTATTAATTAATTGTTGTGTGATTAACTGGAAGCAGATATACCTTAAAATAGACATCAATAGTTTGAAACATGAAAATACTGTACAAATCCGTAGCCGGTGGGGGTATTGTGCAAAATCAATTTTTTATCCAGTGTTGTTTTGACTCATTCATGCATGCTTGAGAAATCCTTGAATCTCCTGTAGCCATGTGGAGCTGCCTAAACATTCACTGCTACCAAGCTCCGCCTGTTTACACAAAGCTCCTCCCTCGAGCTCAGTGTGCTGTCGACCTCCCACCCCACAGAACACCCCTCCCCTGAAGCATTGTTGCAAAGACGTGCTGCAGTGGGAGTATCAGAAACGGTAGGTTCTTAAAAAGACAGAGGCCAATTTCAAAGCATTTGCACAACATTTTTAAAACAACTGAAGGTAACATAGTTAGTGGTATAGAATTTAATTATGTGCCTGGGAAATGCATAATATCCCCCCTTTAAGATTCAGAAAACCTGCGATGAGTTATGTTGTCCTGTTACATAATAAAAATTATTTTTCTGTGAATTTTCAGAGCCGTAAGGGAAGCCAGTGGTGCTGCACTTACACAGTGTATTTAGCTGCAGTAAGTGAATATTTGGGATAATTTGGCAGTAATAAGATCAACATTTGTGAATTGTTCATTAGAGCCTTATTTGGCATTTAGGCCCTCAACAGCTGCTTTTGTCTCAGGAGAGTGTGGTCTCACCACTTACACCCATCCCTGAATGATGCACTAATGTGCAACATTTTAACATAATCAAATATCCATTTTGCTCTGATTAAAGATATACACTGTGGCTTATGAATATTTACTGTGGCTAATTTGCTATTGTGAGAACCCGGTTCCAGGTCACCCTTTTCTAATGCAATTCTTTGTGACACAGAAGTTAATTTGTGTTGTGTCGGCAATAACACACACATCCTTTTTCATATGATGCCGTACTGTTTGTACAGCTAGTGGGTGTGATGCAGAGTTTTAACCTCTGAGCTGGAGATGAAGGTAGTCACAAGGCTGAAACAAGGGGGTGGTTGCACTCCTGAACATACCCCTCAATACAAAAAGGTTTAAACAACTGAAAAATCTTTTATGCAAGTTTGTTTGCAGCAGAAAGGATCAGCCAAAAGCAACAAAGGGCGTGAATTTAAATAATTTAACTATGCATTCAGAACAACATCCTGGTGTTTTTAGTTTTTAGCAGCAAAAACAAGAATAAAACCTTAATAGCAATATGATCACTTTTAAGGTTAAACGAGTAATTTTCAACTTTGTTATTTGCATTCTCATTTTAGTACAATATACATCGTATAAAACAAGAACAAAGAAAACACTGCTAAACAATATACATGTGCAATAATTTTTAAATAAAACATTCATGTAACCTGATCCATCAGTGCCCCTCTTCAACACAGACAGTGGTTCAGTTATTTACTCACGTTTATGTTTCATAAGTTATTGACTGATTAATGAGGAAATGGGATAAATTACACAGCATGCTTTCCTCACTTAACACATCTCAACACAGTTTAACATTGTTTGTGACATTTTGGACTGAAAACAAACCACACTTTATGGTTTTTGTCTTTGTTGTATGACTCAACACAGCATCACCGAATAATACAGCAGAAAACACTTATTTTCTGATCATTAATTGTCCAATTTAACTTAACTTAAAATAAAAATGTTGCTCCAATCACATTCCAGTCAGCTGCTGCAATTGTCCATGAAATGTTTTCAACGTATTTTGTTTTATTTTTGGCAGCAGGGATTTCTGTCTCTTTTTAACCCACTGTTGATTTGACTTTCATTTAATCGAAGTCACGCTGTTTTGATCATTTTCAACTGCGTATCTCAGCACCCATCAAAATAAAACAAAAGGAAAGTGTGTGACAGTTTCCACCATGAAGTTATGTGGTGACATTGAGTCTGCAGGAAGATAACAGCCTCGGTGAAGTGGTCTCTGTCATCAGCCATTCATCTCCCCGCACGTTTCTTTACGAGGGAACAGGCTGTATTTCTCTTCCAACCCCAGAGATCACAAAAGACATGGGAGGCTAAGCTGCTCAGCTCGCAGGACGTGTGTGAATGTGTTTCCATTTGCTAATGGGACCAGCTGGTAGGACATCAGGTCAATGCTGATAGTGCTACAGGGGCGCCCAACGCCAAGTTTGCACCTACCATCTGACGCTCCGTTAGACAAACTTAAACACATGCACACATCGGTGTTACCGCTTGGTCACGCTTTACACAGAGACACTCTGGATATTTGCAGGGGGCAGATAAGCATGTTAGATTCACTTAGCGGCACTGTGGCAGTGCAGTGCACAGCGCAGCCATTTTAACCAAGGACATTACACAAAATGCTTCCTAATGTATGCTGTGTGGTGAAACGTCTCATTTCATCACGTCTCCTCTGTTCTGCCTTCCCCTGCGGAGCTCATTTGGCCGGATAGTTCTGCCTTTGTTTTAGCCAGTTGACTTTGTTAGCCTTGTCACCCTTCTGCTGCATCCTCTTTTTTTTTTTCTTTCTCTCTATCCTTGTTTTCGAGGCGAATCACTGACACGCTGGATGTTGAGAACTGCTGTGTTTAAATCCTGATGAAAACCACAGGGGGAAACGTAACAGGAGCTGCTTTTATTTCATTAAAGACGAGGCCACATGAACACAGATTCGAAGGTGGTCGCTTTTTAACAACATGCAAATGGAAAAATAATTTCTCAGAGACCTTGCGATTCTAAATGAGGTTGGCATCAAAAGGAATGTAGAAACTGGTGTTTTTCAGTACACTTGAGGATACAGCTGACGACAAATAGCAACTAATACAAATTTGTTTTTGTCGGTCTAGAGAGTGTGCTTGAGGTTTGTTTAGAGTAATGTCAAAAGGCTGTTGACATATTCAAAATGAGGATGGGGGGGGGGTGGGATTTAGTGTTTGTGTGTGAGCATGTGTGTGTAGTCCTAGTAAAAAGGTAAGAAGATAAGACACACTTGCCCTTTCACTGTGATCTGAAGAGTTACGATCATGAAAGCACCCTTCGTCTGGATGTTTCAGTCCCCAAACAATACTTTAAAAAACACTTGATACTAGGATAGAAAAAAACTCACCTTAACATGTACTCAGCTTCTTGTTTTTCACCCATTTTATTTTAAACTATAAGATATTGAAGTAACAATTTAAACATTTATAGGTTTACGGCAGAGTAGCATTTTAGAAAATGTTTTTACTCCACTACATTTCTCTAAACTCTTTAGTTACTAGTTACTTGTTTTGGCCATGTTTGTGTAGTTTGTGTCTATTTTGTTCCAGTGACACTAAAATGACACACTACACATGTTTACTGTAGGTGGTCACAAGCTTTAAACCAGTTCAGAAGGAGAAGAAGAATCGTTTCTGTCCTACATAGTTACACAACTGTTTTTTTCAGTACTATTGTAGGTCTTTGTTTAGATCCTGATCAGTCCTGATTTTTACACGAACTCATCTTATTTAAGACGTAAGGTTTAGTTGGCAGATAGAACATAGTCTAAAATGCTCTGACTTGTTTTAGTAGTAGTTCATAGTGACAAATATTTTCAATTCAGTGTACAAGTACAAATATTACATATAACACCTGAAAAGCTCAGTGAAATGTTTCCCCCAAACATTCGATTCAGCTCCTTAATGAGTCATTTAATACTTGGTTCAATCAAAAACCTTTCCAAGCCTTGCCCCTAGGTGTTCACCCTGCAACCAGAGTGTTGCCAGTTCAAATCCCATACTGTCATTGTGACCCTGGACAAGCCATGTAACCCAACATCCCAATGTATAAATCTGTTGGTGGGATTGTGGTGGTCTGGAGAGATCACATGTGCAGAATGGCAGCCACACTTCTTCCATGACAGAACGTGACTGAGGACTGAATAAATGAACTGTTGAAGAAGCTCTGTATGAGAATAATGCATTATTATCATTATATTATATTACATTATATTAAGTAACAATTTGACAGAGCTGCTTTTACTTTTATTGGAGTAATATTTGACCAGTTTGATCAGTATTTTGACTCAAGCAAGGAAACTGTGTACTGTGTCCAACACTGACTGTGTTGACCCAACTCAAATACTAAAGGACGTCTCCTAAATGATGAGCAGTCTTTTACTAAAAAAAAAAAAAAAAGTATTGGTTTGAACTTGGTCTGCATCAGATCAATAGGAAAAATCTTGGCCTGAATAGTTCCCACTTCAGCTCAGAGTACATTAAATACTCACTAAAATATTCACATAAACTGTGAAGTTTTCCATCACAAGTATAGAAGAGTGGCTTTTTTAACAATGAAACTATTACTTTTATTCATTTTTAATGAAGGGTAAAAATGTTTTCTCTTTCAAGTATCAGAGGGTGAAATAAATTTGCCAAGATGCAAGAGTTCAAATGTTAAAATTAGAACAATGTTCCGTCACATTAAGCAGTTTTTATACTTGACCACCATCCATACACGTCTAATAAATCATCAAAGGACCCTTTTCCTTCTTCTGAAAATCAGCGCAGCTTTCCAGTGAAATCATATCAAGTTTCTTTTTGAGCTAAAGAGGTAAAAGACCGAGGCAGCTAATGTCAGGGGACACGATCCTGAAATTAGTGAAAGAAAAGAGGAAGTGTGATGTTGAAGGGGTGGTGAGGTTTGGGCACAGAGAGACGGAAAGGGCAATTAAAATATACATTTTATTGAATAATAATTAATCAAAACATTGGTTTCATTACACACTTCATGTGTTGACGTGTTAATAAAATTTCTGTGCTTTAAATCAGCTGAAAGAATTCATTTCTTCTATAAATACTACTACTAATAAAACGGTTCTGTATAAAAAGAACTTTTTCCTTCTGCCTAACAAATCCATGTAAAACTTGTAAAAAGAAAAATTACAACAAAGGATACCTCCCTTTTCTGACCCTGGAGACAGAGTAAAATGTTGTCATTTTATCTTTTAAGAAAGTATGGATATGTGACATTTCAATGCCTCTGAGCCAAAGAGCTCATTGTGACTACAGCCCGTTTTTCATAGCAAAGCTTTGTAAGAAATGTGCAGATCTGAAAAACTCTGTTACATCAAAGCATGATATTTTTCCCAGATACAAAGTTAAAGTGCTTGTAAGGAAAATTGTGAAAAAGGCTACAGATACAGAATGAAGAACTTGCTATTCATGAACACAAAATCATTTTTTTTCTGTCAAAGTTTATAGTATTTCCTTAAAATGTGTGGTTTATTTGTGCAGTGTGTTTTCTATGTTTTGCAGATGACTCAGAAGCTGGTGCTCTTTTCCTTTTTTTAAACCCAGACATGCAGTAATTGTTTTTGTTGACATAATGAAAATAGTGAGTGACCACTAATTAAAAGAGTTAGTTTTGTGCTGCTGTGCACATTTAGTATTTTGCTATTCATGCATATAAACAAAGCAGACTTGGTGAAAGTGATAACATATGAAGATCACTGATCAGTTCTTATTGTTCTCTTCTGTTTTCCTCTGATTCCTTTTTGCCTCACAGGGTTCAGATTACTGTTTGATCAGGGACATTTACCAGTGAACCTACTTCACAGACATAAATTGACTTAAATAATCTTTTATAGGAGAAACAAAATGATGTGCAAGCCCTTACAAATATAGGCAAAGAGCTTTGCATCAAAGGATTTTATCAATATTCTCATGGAAACAGCAGCCTTCTGCTGAGGTCACTAAATTAGCTGCTTCATCAGATGATCTCCTCTCAGTTTTTATGATAGTGTTCCCATCTGAAGGCTGACAAAGTCTCTGATTTGTCTAAGCCTTATGTTTTCTCAGAAAATCAGGCTTAGGTCCTTTTGAGGATAATCATCCGTTTTGTATAGGTGGATGCTCATCAGGTGAGGTCCCCCCGTCTTTCTCCCAGAGCCTAACTAACCTGGAGCCACACACCTACCATCTGCTTTGCTCCAATCAGGCGGACTTCCAACGCTGCCACCAGCAACACAGGAGGAATGTCTAACCTCATTTGTTTCATCCAGTCATTACATTTGATGAAGAAACTCCTGAACAATGTGTTCATGCAGTCAGAGGAAAAGTCAGTGTTGCATACATCTGACTCTAAAAACAGAACTACTTCTTCTAAATAACAGTGTGAGTCTGTGATTTGAGGACAGTGTGGTGCAAACGCTCGTGTTTTGTTTGACAAATTTTATCTGAGAAAATCATAGTTGTGTTTTTGTTATCAGCAAAGTTATTTTATTTTAAAATAAAATTCAACTGTGAAGTGAATGAGCTGAAAAAGCAAATTTAAAGCTTTTTGGGGGTTATTATTGCAATATCAATTTGCTAATCATTTTATTACATATTTACACGTATGATAGTGTTCAAAGATTACTGAAAGCATGAAGAACTAGGATTCTCAAACAGTTTTGGTCCATCTTTATTTGCAATGAGATTAAAATGAAAAAAAAAATGGTGGAAAAGACGAAAGCTACATAAAGCTTTTATGTTGGGAAGCTAAACTGTTTTGGCTGCCTTCTAAAACTGCTTCTGAGCAAACTAGTGGACTGCTGTTTGAACAAATTCACTTGGTATCATGAATTAATGGTGGTTAGGCAGTTTGATCAGGGTGCAGCAAACTTCTGAGTAGCAATTAATAGTAACTATAAACACATCCTGATGCCAATAGATGGTTTGAACTGACTTTATGTTCCTCTGTAACTGAAGCTGCATCTCCTTCATAAAAAGAGAGTTGCAGCATAAATAAATCCAGCATCAACCCCATTTTTTTTTGGGGGGGGGAGCATTATTTAAAATGATTTACTCTGGCCACAATTGCAGAAGTCAGGAGGCAATGGTTAAAATCCACAACATTCTTGTTGTTTATTCATAGACTTGGTGTGATGACATGTTCCCCTTGGCAATACATTAATGACATTCACACAAGACTGGGCACGCACACACACACACACACACACACACACCCACACACACACTAATCCCTTGTTTGAGCGTGGAGGCAATATAGATTTTCATTATAAGACATCACCATTTTCTAAAAGCCTGAAGTTATTAGTAAACAATATCTGTATTATGTTGTTATTTCATGCAGTTCATGCAGACAACCAGTTTGATTTCAGACTAAAACACACGGCTTCACTTATTGTTATTGTCTTTTAAAAAGCCAGATCTTTTGGTGATACAAAATGTTTACAAGTCGTTATAAACACAACATGTTTCTGAATGCAAAGAGGATTCACAGATAACAGTAGAAAAAGTGAAGAAAGTTCAGGATAAAAAACATAGCAGTTACTCACACCTCCAGGACTAATTTAGGTGTGTTGGAAAATTTTGTCACAGGATGTCAAATGTTTAGGAAGCAGCTCTTTGCTTTTCAGACATGTTTACTACAAAAGAGCAACGGTCCGATCAAGGACAGCAAAAGGTTATTAAGTAAATCTTCCTGCAGAAATTGTTGCCTTCCACTCAGCTCCCCCCTCAGTCTCTACCAGGGGTCCCCTGTGTGATATGGATTGTTTTCAAGTAACAGGCGGTGAAAATGGCCATCTCATTATTTTTAATGGGTGTTTGAAATGGGTTCTGTTGCGGTGGTACACTGCCATTTCGATGCCTGGGCAGTGAGTGGGATAAAAAAAGAGAGAAAAAAAAAAACGGGGTAAAAATGGATGAGGTGCACATAGAGGAAAGACTTCTCCGTTGTGGTGGAGGGGTGCTCTAAATATTGTTGCAGCCACAACATGGTCTTAACGTATGTCTTCTTTCATCTGAGTCCTGTAAACACAAGTGTGTGAGAGGGAGGGGTAGACAGAACATGAAAAGACTAAAGAGATCTCCTTTTTTTGAATCATGTTTGCATCTTGTAGAAACAGGTCGACCCAACATGTGCTAAATGTGATCATTTTTCACTCTTATTTGATTAGCATGTTGGCTATCTTACCCCCACTCCAACAACACTGTGATTATAAATCCTCTATAACCCCAGTGCTGCCAGCAGGCTGAACAAAATAACATTTTTTCCACCACGTTTTCCATCTAGATGAGTTTTAATTAAGTCTCCTCACTGCGCTCCCCCGTGGCTGTTCTAATCAGACCACGGGAGCGTTGCCTCTTGCTTGCTTGTATTGTAAGGGATCCTGCAGCATCTGTTGGGCCCCCTGTCTCCCTTTAACACCCCTTCTGACAGTCTGGGCTGCACACAGAACATGACACAAAACTGCAGGCGCTGGGGTGAGGATTTTGGTGCAGCAAAAGGAGATCAGCGGGTGGTTGTCGCATCATTGATTAAGATTGGTGAGGTTATTACACTGCGTGGATATGCCCAGATGCTTTCTGATGAAGGCCAGTCCAAAACATGTTCAGCCACTAATTTATAAAAGTAGGCATACATAAAAAACAAACACAACAACTTTGAGGCCAAGAAGTTAAAAAAAAGATTTAATCTAACCTCCAAATAGAAGTTATATAGAAATATTTCTGAAAGTTTTGTAAGTTGGTCTGCATGACAAGTAATAATTCACATGATGTTTTTGTTGCTTAAATGGAGATGAAGCGACATGAGGTTTTAAAAAAGTTTAGAAGGTGATAATGAAATAAACAACATATTTACCTGCACAGCAGTTGCTGGAATTACCCGTTTACAAGCTTATCTTACCTCCTATGTAGCAACCTTGAAAAGACATTATTTATCTACGTTACTGCAATTTATGTGTGTGTGTCTGTGTGCCCACATGTGTGTGATGATTTAGCTTTAGAACAATGTTAAACATTGTTTTTGGAGTAGCTTGGTGGTCTGCAGCCTTGCAATCCTGGGGCTGCAGGTTCAGCTCAGGAAGGGTCAAATCTTTGGACTTTGGCATTAACGGTTGATATCAACACTGTTAGCAGACTTTCTCATGCAGGGGGCGGAGCTAGATGTTTTTGCAGGGGGTGGCACAATGGTGACTAATTTTATTTTTATTTTTTTGTGGGTGGAGCACATACAAATAAATAAAAACCCTCTGGATTTGAAATTTTGTGTGATCATAGCAAAGAATGATCCAAAAATCATGCCAGTCAGAATTTACAAAGCTGAAGATTAGTGTAAAAGTAGCCAAAAACAATCTTTACTAAATCCTAAATGCTAATCAAAAATTCAGGATGGCACTACAGCTAACTTTAGTCATTTTAAAACTTGAAGTAAAATTTGTTGTGGAGAGAATAAAAATGATCTAATGTTGATCCCAAATAAAATACCAATGCTAATGCTAATGTTAATTTTACAAAGGACTATAATTCAGCTGTGTTTAAACACACACAGCTAAAATATATACAGTAGTATCAGAGAACAATATTTAACAAAATCAAAATCCAGAAACAATATTCAAGTCCACTTTTTAATTATTTGGGGTAGCCAATCAGGTGCCAGAGGTGACACTTGCCCCCCCCGGCCACCCCTTTCATATTTTAATGAAAGCATTGCTGGCTGTTTCTCAATTCATGGGCTGCATCCTCATGCGTGCACATTTGTTGGCCACATATGTCACTGCCCCGCGCCGAGCGCCGTCCCTGTTCAGAATCTCCTCCTCATGCGGCCCACAAAATCTCAAAAAACAAGGATGCATCTGAGGATCTTTCCCGACTGAGGATAGGATTCAATGTGCCGACAGCAAACTAAAC
Organism: Cynodonichthys magdalenae; assembly: GCA_031762555.1. NCBI lineage: Eukaryota > Metazoa > Chordata > Actinopteri > Cyprinodontiformes > Rivulidae > Cynodonichthys > Cynodonichthys magdalenae. Next base: position 9,109,906 of record JARVJO010000002.1, on the reverse strand, counting down.
AGAGAAATGAAGACGGTGGAGGTTTTATTTTTTTACCAAGTCGGCACAGTTTGGAAATTCATCACTCACCGAATAATTTATTTTCAACTGTAAGTTTATTAACTTAGCTGATGAAATTCATGCTGCAATAAGATGTTAAATAAAATGCAGCTACAAGTACTGATACTGGAGCTAAACCCAAATCATTAATGTTTTTTTATTACAGCAGTTTTGAGCAGCCTACCTGGACTGGGACGGATGTGGCCCACGTGGCCCAGCTGGGCTACGTCCTCCTGAGGATTTCTACGTGTCTTAGGACTGACTGACCGCTGGTGTCAGCACATTTGAAGATGACTGGCACAACTAATCTACCTTTACTGACACTAAAATCAGCCGTATCTTTATTAAAATTACAGACAATAAGTTGAAGTTTATGGATTAGCAGCTGAGTCATCCTCAGCTGTGAGCATCTTGAATTATTATTAACTAATTAGGTCTTTAAACATATAAAGTCTATTATCTCCATTCATTTTTCTAGTCATCCAGTGTTACTTGGTATGCACTTTGCACTTAGCAAAGATCTAATTGAATTTTTCTTTGAATCACTTGGCATTATTTTTTGCCCACATAACAAGCAGTATTGGAAATGAATGTGTGATTAACATTTTATTAAATTTAGGATCCCTGTGAGGTGAGGGTTGTCACTCTGCAGGTTTCACTGACATTTATTTGTGAGTAGCGGTAAGTGGGTGTACGCGACTTGTTCTACTGTTAAACAGGAGCAAAAAAGATAATTCCTTTTGAAATGTGAAGCAGGTTTTTTTTTTTTAAACCGTTATTTAATTTATTATATAAAAGCAAGAAAGCTCTTCTCCTGTGGTGGGGTACGTCATTAAGAGCAGAGTAAAGTGATGAAAGGAGATGACAAGCCTTGACTTTAAAACACATCCGTTTAAGAAAAAAAGTCCTCAGAGATTTAATGAAAGTGCTCAACTGGAGGGCTGAGCAGTACAAGTCATAACACCCACACACCTTATACACACACCTAACACACACACACACCTAACACACATAGATGTAGGAACTGTGACAAACCATTTTCGCTGTAATAACAGTAATTGTTGCTAAGTTATGTAGCATTTAGGAGAGGAAAATATTGAAGTACGGTAATGTGAATGCACGTGTACAGCTCGGTCAAACATAATCATTTGCACAAACCAGGATTCAATTTACTCTGTGACCTTTTGTTGGGTCATTTATTATGTGTGGGAAGACTGATGGACACTTCCCTTGTGAGCAATCCAACTTGGTGTCCTTGATGCTGCCGCAGTAACAAAGCTCTTTGTTAAAGTGGAATCGTCTCACAGTATTGTTGAAGAAAATTGTGCAGCTTCTTCAGATTTACTTGAATAGTCAAATTAAAACATCTTGCTCTGTCAAACGCAGAGATTCAGTTTTCCTGTTTGTTTTGAGGCTGATTATCCGTTATTATCAGGAAAATACTTTCCATGATAATTCCATTCTGTGAGGACAATAAGGTGATTAGAAACCAAGACTGACACGTACATCCTGACATAATCAATAGCTCAGACCTCCGGCTATTCCAACAATTCAGTTATTTTACAACCGTTTTTATCAACATCTACCGCGCACTGACATTAAAATTTCTTCTCCTTGAAACTAATATAGCAGATGATGAATCGATCTTTCGCTCTGCTCTTCATCCTCCTATAAATTCTTGTGCTGATATGAAGGTGTCCCTGAGCTGGACTGCGAGTGATGATTTATGCATTGTTGGCTCTCTTGTGTCCAAACAGAAAGGTTAGTCAATTTCTTTATTTTTTTTTTTTCTGCTGCGTTCTTTCAACTTACAACCCTTTAGCTTGATTAAATATGTGCATTTTTAATTATTAGTTTGATGATGACGAGTTAAAGTTTAGTTTAAAAAGGACACAGATGCTCTCGCCAAGCAGCCAGATGGGGGGTAAAAAAAAGAACTTTTATTAAATGTTGCAGAGCAGCGTGGGTGAAGGCTGGCATGGATAATAGCATGAAGTGGCATGTTGTGATCAGGAACGAAAAGGTTCGTAAAAAAATAAAATAAAGTTAAGATGTTGGTCTTTGAAGACAAACAGCTTTTTTTAATATATAATTTTTGGTGTTATATTAATACTTGTCTAAACTGAACTGTATACATAATTCAGAGTCACGTTCGCTCATCTCTGTTTATCTGTACCTTTAGCTAAATATATCATGAACCACTGAATGGATTTAATGCAACTCACAGAAAGTAATTATTGGGTTTACATCTACAGCTGATTAACTTTTGGAGTCAATCCAGTTCACGGTGGATAACACAGTAAAGCAGTGTGAACAAACACAAACGGCTATAATTCAGTCAATTTTACCGATGGAGCTATAATTTGATGTGTAACTGAGATTAATCTCCAACTTAAACTATGAACCCAAACTGAACTTGGACTCTTTAAAACTTTAATTTTAACTTTAGGGATTTTCTCTGTTTGTGAGTATAAAGTTTGGTGTTGCAGGAGCTGAGTCATTCACATCACATTCTCTCAGGAAATATCAGAAATTGTTACTTTCGAGATTTAACTAAAATAACTATCAGGATGATTTTAGTCATTTAGGCATGAAAGGTGGTGGGTGATATGCATGCAGGCTGTTAACTAATTATGGGTTACAAGCTGGTTGAATAATTTTCAGTTAGAATTTAATTGGACTGTATTTCTACTTGTATGTTTTGTGAGAATATGTTTGTTGTGAACTACACGCACACACTAAACATCGTATTTAAAGAAAAAAAAGAATGTGTAAAACAATAGAAATGAGTCAGAAAGTGCATCACTTTGAATGTTTCTGCAGTCGTTCCCTTCACTGAACAGAAACAGTAAAAAAAAAAGAATGATGTGGCGTTCAAACTTTTCCAATCGTCTTGAAAACAGAATGGTGGAATGAAAAATAAATGCTGTGAGAGTGGTTTTGCTTACGCCTGAGTGTGTAAATCAAAAAGCCCGTACAGTGCACATATAGTGCTGCTCACATCTTTATTGCTTGTGTCAGGAGAAATTTGTAAGAGAGGTCATTGAATTCTGCAGACAAGCAGCCACACAATAAAAGGTAAAACACTTCTTTTGCTTCCTGCTTTGATTTTAAAAAATACAATCAGGAAGTAACAAACAGAAAATGTTTGTTTCCTTCAGCTCGTTTAGCTGCAGAGCACAAGATCTTTGTGATTTTCTTTATGTTTGCTTTTGATGACATTAATATTTAAATTTGCTTTCAATCTGTGAGGAAGTCTCAGTTTTAAAGCCACAACCAAGCAGAGGGGTGGAAGGAGGCGGACAGCAGGATGAATAAGGATGATAAAGGACCAGGACCCAGGCAGGGTTTATCCCCAAGGCTTGTTCCACGGCTCTGTTCCTTCACTCTGAGGGCCCCTTTAGGAGGTTAGGGTCAGGCAGCAGCACAAATCGATGGGCTGGGAAGGGACTGTGAGGCTCCATGCTAATACCTGCTCCATGATAACACTGGCTGCTGAATCCCTGCTGGGTAATGTCATCCATCACCCTGCTGATGCCACTGAGGAGGAGAAAGAAAACGCACAGAATTATACAGATAGATGACGGGGGATTTCTCCTGTGCCTCTCGCTGTACGTCCCAAAGCTGATTTTAATAAAAGTGGTAATATCGCAGCAGGAACTCCTTGCATTGTGTCTCAGGTCCTTCAGACAGAGAGATAAATGCGGTGCTTGTGAGTCTCGTGGGACACAGAGATGTTAATCCATATATTACATAGAACTTGCCCCAGCCTCGGCGTCGCAGCACTGATACATCGTGCTATTGATTCAACCCTGTCCTGACAGGGATCCGCTAAATAAGATAGCTCTTCTTCAAGAGCAAAGCTAACTGTATTCCTTTTCTAACTAGAGGCCCTCTGTCTGATGTTGTTTTACTTCAAGTTTAATTTCATTTCATGAAAGGTCTTTGGGGCATCGTTATAAATTATTCTCTGTTCGCAGTAACTTGTCTTTTTTTTTTCAGGCTCATCTTGTAAGCATTTTATCCAAAAATCCTCTGTGTGCTGTTTAGAACCCCCCCCCCCCCACACACACACACACACAAAAAGCCAAAATTAACCCTTAAGAGTACAGATGTTCAGTGTGTTCACCTCTGCACAAAGTGGAAACAAGCATTGAAAATTAGAAAAACAAGTTATTTTCACTTGTTTTTTATATTACACGATATTTTGTACCTACAAGATTTAGTGCAATTATTAGTGCAAACAGGGCAGGAGTTGAACATTTTACTGTTAATAATTTATTTAGAAAATGGTAAAGAAGTTGGTAATTACATAACAAGTGTTTGTTAAATTAATGTTACAAATGTATTCATTTCTACAAATCTGTCAAAATATTTACAAAATTCTCTAAGTTATAAATGTTCTTGATAGAGATTAACATAAAATAATGTTTTATGTTTAACTATAAGTTTCCTGCTCCATTATGTCCACCTTGTTCCTAATCAGGGTTGGGGTCTTTCTCAGGTCTATAGTCCGTCACAGGGACACCTGGACAGGTCTACAGTCCACAAACAAAGACACAAACAACCATCCACACGCCCAGCTGCACATAGAGTCACACAGAAGAGCTCTGGACTAAGATCCCTCTGCTGCTGCACAGATTAATCATTTCAGCCACAGCAAATTGTTATTAATAATTATCATGAGGAGTCTTGAACATTATGATGTAATCAGGCAGTCAAATATTACATATATAAATGTATCATTATTAAAACTATCATTAAAGGTGATCTGTGTAAATTTGTTTGTATATCTGAAGTAATTCAGTATCAAAGGGGGTATTTCCTGATCCTATACTTTTAAAGCATTGGGCTATTTTTAATATCTGTTAAAAATTTGTTTTTTGTCATTATTTACAGTATATTTTTGTATATAAGTGTTTTGTGACTAAATAATTTAACAGGATAATGTTTGAGACCATCACTGCATTCCTGTATGTTTATGGTAAATATAGCTGAAACTCACTCTCTAATGCTGAGTTTTTTCCACCACAAAGGAACATTTCAGAAACTGTAATTTCCCTTTAGGATCAATAAAGTAATTTTGAATTTGAATTGAACTGAATTTCATCTTAATATGTAACTACTAAACGTTTGCTACATTGTATTGATATAATAATAAAGGTCATATTTATATTTCCTATTGTGCGCCCTGAAATAAAATAAAAACAGATTGTGAAATAATTCTTCTTACAAAGTTTTTAATTGACTAAATACCACAATATCTTAAAGACTGAGTAATCTATATCTATAGAAATTGTATGTGTGGAACAGATTTTTAAACTTTTTGCTTATATATATCAACTTGCAGTAAATCCACAGAGAATGTGTGGGTTTATTATAGACTGTGTACAAAGCTGTGTGTAGAAATGGGCTGTTTCTGTTCCAAGTGTTCATCCAGGAGGGAATTGTTTGGTTTCTGAGCATTTTGTTCCAAGGTCTTGACCCTGTTTTACTAAAAACTCTGGGATGACTTCAGTAAAGATTTGGCTCCTTAAAAGTCTAACTGATGTCACTGAAATAGTTCTGTGCTCTGTTAATATGATAAAAAATAAAAATAAAATGCTGAAAAATCATATTTAACTACTTCGCTGACTTATCACTCTTCACTACAAGGCAGGTGCTCAACAAGTTCTGTAAATCCAATGTTTTTATTTATTTAAAACTGCTTCTTCTCTGCTCAGACTTAGAAATATGTTTTATACATTTTTGAACATTTCAGCATTTGGTTTCATACTTCTCCCACAGTGTGTACATTTCTCCATCATCTTATTGCTTGTTCGATTATTTAATTCTAAACTTGCTGAGCCAGTGTGCTACATAGAAGGAATAAAAATGATGACACAGCAGAGATGATGGCCATGGATAAAAGACAAATCAGACAAGTAAAGCAACTTTTTAAAAATCTGTTCAACACAAGCTTAAAAAAACCAAGAGTTTCACTTCAGTGGCAAAATGTGAAATCAACAAATTATAGAATTTATTTGTGGTGATAGAAACAAAAAAAAGAGTTTTAACATTCAGCATAGAAAATGATGTATTTCTGCCTGTTCAAGCTGCCTTTTGGACGCTTCCCAGAAACGATGGTCTGGACATTTCTTTCCAGGAGGAGGCCTGAGGCATACCTGAGGCTGGAGGTCTCTAAGCTCAGTGTCTCCATGGAAATGACGACAGAGGAGGAGGAGGGGTGGTCTGTGCTCAGATTACTACACTAACTTTCTGACAAAGATGATGGATGGATGGATGGATGAATGGAAACCAAGGTAAGTGATTATATTCATGAGCCAACTGTGGCAAACAGAAATTATCTATAAATACAATTGAATGAATCTAGCTTAGTAAATGACTAAAGCTTAAATAAAAGCAGTAAATGTTGATCTGACATCTTTTCATGTTGGGCGACCTAACTCACTTTATTTAACTAGGAAAATCCCATTTAAAAGCAACACGTAATGTATTGCTTCAAGGAATAATAGCATTTAAATGAGAACTAGTAATGTGGCTCCATTAGTACTAGTATCACCCAGAAAATGTATATATATATATATATATATATATATATATATATATATATATATATATATATATATATCTCTCA
>JARVJO010000002.1:9078227-9095887 GCA_031762555.1 Cynodonichthys magdalenae | reverse complement strand
TATATATATATATGTAACTCATTAGCGCCTACACTGCCTTACTTAATTAATAAATTGTTAGTTGTAAGTCATATTTAAAAAACTATAATTAACACATTTATATATCTATACATTACTATACATTATTTATTTTTCATTGTATATAGAATTTGTTTTTTTTTAAAGAAAGGAATAAAAATAAACTAAACTTTATCAATGTACTTGATATTAATTCATGTTTATGAACACATGAATTAACATATATGTGAATATGCATGTAAACGCTCATATAAATGTAGTTTCACAACATGTGTTAAACAGAATATTCATGAGTTATTAAGCATGAATAAACTATTAATACGTTGGTTTTGGAAGTAGTTAGCTTTAAGGGCAAAGCATTAATAAATACAGAAAGTTAATTTATAGTTTATTAAGTATGAATCATCTCTAATTATGTTTTCAAAGTCAACTAACCATTTATTACAGACTGAACATGATGTTGTTAGTATAAAGTGCTACAATAAACAACAAAAATAATAAATAAAAATAGTGTGTGTACTCCCATTTTAACAATACTTAAAAACATTGTACATACATACACTCATCCAGATATAATTATGCAGACTTGAAACATTGTTTGAACTGACTCCACTCTGTAGAGCTGGGATGGAAAAAAATTGTAAATATTATATTTCAGTCAAACAGCATCAGCAGTAACATGACAGTAATATTTATAGACATTAAACAAGGAAACTAAGAAAAAAAGTGCTTTAATTTGAAAAATCTGTCCATTTTCACAGATACTGCTGTCACCTTCCAGCACCTGTGACTAGCAAACAGTATGTTTGATCCCAAGACAGACACAGACACAGACAGCTTGTTGTGATTAGCTGCTCTCTTTACAGGCAGGATAAATGTTCATCATTACACCAGTTAAACAATCTGCATGTTAATGATCAGAAACTGACAATCAAATTGCCCACGGCTTTCATTTTCTGATGCATTTATGTGCACAGTTGTCTGAGTGAAATAACTTCTTGTCACATATTGCATCACATGAAAGTCAATATGAACATTGTGTCTGTCAAAATGTGATATTAATTCATCTATAAGTCAACTGATGCAGAGAATTTGAATTCTTTCTGTAATAATTTCAGTTCAGTTTAAAGTTTTTTTCTTTTTTTTACAGTTGTCATGCATGATTTAGCCCCCCTATAATTATCAGTGTCAGTACACCCAGAGCTTGTTAAACATCTGTGGACTTATTGGTTTTACTGCACCTGTTAGGGTGGGGGATTTTCACTCGTTTCATTGATTTCTCACTGGTTCAGGAGCCTGATGACCTCCAGTTATTTCAGTAAAGCTCTGAAAATTCAACCTAAGCAGACAAATAATTAGCCAAAACAAATGAAAACACCTGTGTGGTTTCACGCTATGTTTAATTATTACAAATGCAGCTGAAGAGCTGCATTAATTTGGTCACATTATAATTCACATTGACACATAATGACCTAATAAAGTCACTGTGGTGAATGTGGAACAATTATCACACATACTTTCTCATCAGTCTATGACTTTAATATGGGGTCTTTTTTTAACTTCTCACTGGTTTGCATAAAATGAGGGAAAATACGTTTGACTCCAGCAGTTAAAATGCTTTGCTAATTAAAGTAGTCACCAACGCTGTCAGTTTGCCATTTGACTTCTGACAGAAACACACAATGGACTTTAAAAAGTATTTGCTCGACTTAACAGCATGCCACTATTTTAAAACAAAGTTAATGAGGGTAGTAAGAATAAAACATAACTCTAATATATATATATATTTATATTTCAAGCAACAAAGACAAAACAGGGTGAATGGAAAGTACAGCATTTCAGTGAGTCAAACCAAAAAAAATCAAAAGTTGATATTTTTAGTTTCGACTGAATTTTCTTGAGTTTGTTTTTTTTTTCTGGTGTTTGATGTTAAAAATCACTTTTAACATTTAAGGGCTAGAAATATTACAAAGTTTAATTCTTTCATTAATTTTTTCTTTGGATATTGTGAACAAAACTCATTTAATTAGAATTCACCAATTTCATCTGTCTGCACCAAAAAGAGGCAGTTATCTGTATTTTCTGTGTTTCTCCAGATTCTTAGACATCCGGAATGTGGCAAAGCCTAAGATTAAAAAAAAAAGAAAAAAAAAAAGGCAAGTGGTGATTTTTTTTCCCTGTTAGTTGAAAATGCTTTGCTTCATGTTTCAGAAGCTTTTTCAATTTAAATGAAAAGTGCAGAATTGCAAGCTTTAAAAAAACAGAAAACAAGTTCAGTTGTTGGAAACACTAAGTTTTGTAAAGTTTTACCAACATACATGTAAGAGTTTTCACACCATTAGACATATATTAATGCTTAATGTTTCATCTGACTTTAGTTTGGGTCTGATTTCCACAGGTGAAAAGAACCTTTTTTTTTTTTTAGTTTTTACTTCAGAAATGTTCATGAAAAAACAAACAAAAAAACTTAAACTACTAATAACGGCTTTAATGCATTGCAGGATTAATAAAAAGTCAATTCAAACATTATCTAATCTTTACATGTGCTGGGAAAACTTTTATACACACAGTATATGACAATAGTTAATTAATGTGTTATTAAGCATGAATAAACAATGTATGTTTTTGGAACAATGTGTAATAAATGTGTTATAGTTTACAATGTATGAATCATTTTTAAACAATGATGTTTTTAAGATTTACTAACCATTTATTAATGATTAAGTAAGGCTTAATAAGGCATAGTTATTATAAAGTTAGCTTGTGGAATTGGGTACAAATAAGGCTACTAATAAAATTAGTATCCAGACTTAATACAAACAGGACTAAACAGATCCTTTACAGCTTCCATATGTGGTCCTTCTGATATCAGCTGTGATGATAAATGACTTAAAAGTGGCAGAGCAGGTTTAAAGCAGGTTTAAAGCTTTGCTGATGTGAGAGTCATCATCCATCCATCTAATAATAATAATAAAGAATTTAATGTGTAACGCACTTTTCATTAACAACAATCTCAAAGTGCTACAGAGCCAAAAACAAAAACAAAAAAACAATCTATGCAGATTATTTATGGTCACTAGGATGTTGTCTATCTGCAGCCCCACTGAACAGGAGGGGGGGGCAGACCCTGGACAGGGGGCCGGTCCACAGGATCACATGGAGACACAAGTGAAACACTTTCAAATTGAACTAAATATGTTTTAAATGTGTAAAAATCTCACTTGTTGACATGATTCTTCATAGCTCGGCACTCTTTCCTCTGAATATTTTAATAATAATAAAATAAAAATCTAACATTTTCCCACTAGAGCTGAACCTAGAGAGGACTGTAAAAACCCTTTCTGGAAAAGTGCCTGAGGACTGTCAGCTTTCTCTTATCGTGCAGCTCACACCTGGAACACTGAACCCACAGGAGTCAGGAACATCACATCTTACAAACTGTTCTCTGCATCTGCAACACTAATCACATACGTTCTCATCCTTCCAGCAGTGGCTGCCACATTTTGTCCAGTGTTTCTCAAAAATGCCTTTTTCAGGCACATTTAGTGCACGTTTTTCTAACATTTCTTTCTTGATTTTATTTGGTGACAAACCTTATTTATAGATTACATTTGTCAAACTCCGAGTCTGTAGGTTTGCTCTTGAATTGTGGAGGACAAACAACATTGTTAAAAGCTGTCACCATATTGAGAAAAAGAAAAAAAAAAAGCTAAGTCAGTTGATATTTAGATCATTTAAACACATCCTCAAACTTTTTACATCATTGATTGTGTGTGCTTCGCCCCACAGAAATAAAATAAACTACAAAATGTTAAGTGGCTGCATCACCTCTGGAGACTCATCTGAGCTTTTTAATGACTCATGTAATAGGTTTTCCTCATTTGCTTTATAACTTTTATAACTGCATTCATTGCTAATCTTGTCCTCTGCTGTGCCTGTGCACTAAAAATGTGTAGGTCTGTATGTTTTTAAGATTTTTTATTATACATTATGTTTGTGTAGAGTTTATTCATTTACAAACTAACAACTGACGTCTAAAAGCTGTGTTCAAAGTTGTTTTTAGGTAATGAAAATTTACCAAAATCAATCAAGCTAATTAATTTCAAGTAAAGTGTTCTTGCTGAAGTCAGCAGCTGGAAATAAACCAGACAACACATGATTGAGTTTTTACAAGAGTTCAGCTGCGTCACACTGGAGTCTTTAACCTGAAGCTTCGATGCAACAGTTTCAGAATAACTGCACACAGAATTTCTGTCTGGAGAAAAAATGTTATAAATGTCATCTCTATAGATTTTTTTTTACATTTAAAACTTTGAAAGTCTTTAAAGGGAATGTAAATATTTCGTGAGCAGTATTGGAGAAACTATTCAGAATGAAACGAATCAGTAACGACCATGAAGTTGATCAAATTTCCAATTTTAATAATATTATTAACAATGTTCACAAATAAAAAAAGAAGAAAAGAACAATCTCCGAGTTATTGAATCTCCGAGTCTACTTAAGTTGTTAAATTGTGAAACTTGCAGAAGTATTTTAGAAAGACCTTCAGAAAAGTTTATTGATGATGAAACACGTTCATTTGTTTTTTCTTTCATTGCACATTCTGTTGACAAAAGAAAAGATGAATTTTTAAATTTTGTTTCAGCTTTTTCTTGTAATTTGGTTTCACCACTGCCCAGGAATCAGAGAATTATCTGTTTTTGTTCTCTTGTCTGTGCGTTTTCTTTTTTCTTCTCAGTTTTATCTGTCCCTGACATTTCTTCAGGGAAGACAGCAGAGTGGTCGCGATGAAGGTTTCTTAAACAAGCAAAACATGACAATAACTCACTATAACGCAATAAGGAGCTTAGTTAATCACACAATCCTAAAACTGGTCTTTATAATCCATCGCTTCAACCTTCTAGTCAATTCAGAGTCAGGCTTTTGTAAACAGATTTGATATGAAAGTCTCCCCTCATGGTGCAAACTATTTGAAGTTAATTCATGCAAAAGATTTCAAAGGTGTGTTTAATCACTCCAAATCAAATATATTGAGAGGGCTTTTAAGTATTTGTTAGTGATCATAGTTTAACTTTGAACACATCAAAGAAACAAACTCAAAGGATAATTTGAATGTGTCTCTGTTGCTACGCAGTGACTGCACATGTAAAAATAAATAATGGAGAGATATGTTAGATTTATTAAAATGATCAAAAACATTCAGTAAGCAGTTTCAAGCAACAAACTGTAAAATACTGGAACTGAGCTGCTGTTCCTTCACATCTTGATCACCTCCTGAGTTCCTCGTTTTGGAGGCTTTCCAGTCACGTTCCGCTGAGACGACACCTAGGGGCAGACCCAGAACTTGCTGGAGGGATTATGTATCCTCTCTGGCCTGGGGATGCTTTGGGATCCCCCAGGCAGAGCTGGAGACTGGGGCCTGCAGCCTCTGCAGCCTGACCTCAGATAAGCAGCAGAAGATGGATGAACAGGTGAAATTAGGAGATATTGTGGATTAAAATCCAAACACTACAATCAATGACTTTAAATGAACTGTTTTATTTCCTCTACTGACCAGATTGTTTCATCCTTTTGGTTTCAAATAACAGAAAATGTGTCTTTTCAACGTTCTGATCCTAAAGTAATTTGTTTTCTAAAGAAAGTATATTTGCTCAGAAGCAGCACATTGTAATTTCATACTCTATATTGAGACCACCCTTTGTGTAAAACCCTCATATATCATTCAACAGTAACATCAATGATGCAGTTACAGTTTTTAAAAATTGGTTTTACTTTTAAAATCAATATTTTACAGTAACACAAATACATACTTTTATTTAAAAAACAAACGCTCACGCAGGACTTTTATAATTCATAGCTTTTAATTCTGTAACTTCATGATTGGATCAGCATCAGGATTTTTCGCAACCTCTATTTAATTTGCAACAAAAGTAAAAACATCTACTTTAAAAAGCAAAATGTTGATGGGAGCGTGGAGACAAACAGATGAACCTGAAGTTGACCTGTTAGAGAGAGAACATTTTTCTACCTCATTTAAAAATACTACCCCACAAGCCATAGGTATCATTATGATAATGGTATGCTAAATGCTATGATTCTCATCCCTGCTGCTTTTGAATTTCCTGATTTGATTGAGGCACCACGACTCATTTCTAAATTACTGCCGCAATGTTCGCATTCAATTTCCTCCACAGGAACCCAATCCAGTGGTCCATGAAGTCAACAGGCACTGATTGAACTGGAGCAAAGTGCAAAGCAGAGGACAAAATGTGAGCGCGGCACTGACCCAATCACTGAAGAGTTCTAAGGCCTCTAAAAAAAGCAAATTGCTTGAATCAGACCATGACCACACTATGTGGGTAATTCATTTATGAACAATTGTGTGTGAATGGGGAAGGTAGAAACTTGTGAAACTGTATGATTTAAATTTAAATAAGGTTTAATTGCAACCCCTGGAAAAACGATCAATTCTACCAGAAGGAAGTTTTTATTGACAGGTTACAAAATTGAGCCAGAGTTGCAGCTTGATTCATTTAAGGCAGTTTAAATCCTTTTTCACATTTAGATCCTTCAGTTGGGGTGTATATAAAGTGGAACTGCAACACTTTGGTCTGAATTCCTCCTTATTGTAACTCCACAAGCCCCTCTTTCATCCCGTGTCTCAGATCAACTCGTTTTGAAGCTGTCTCTTTAAATCTAAACAAGGAGCTTCATGCCCCGCCCCCCTTCCAGCTTCAGGAAAAAACTCAGCTTAAATGAAATTGCAATAGAAATCGTTCCCAGCCCAGTTAAAGTATTGTGATCATCCATCATGTTTATTAGTAGCTTGAAATATATATTAAAAGTCCCATAGTGTGCCAGTAGGTCTGCTGTAATGTTAACCAGGTGTAGCTACAGTCCAGAGACAAACATGCTGTTTTAAGGAACTGTGGCTGCAGCTTAAACCAACAGTCAGCTTCATGAAAACAACAATATTCTTCCATAAAAACCTGGTTTCCTTCTAACATAACAACCTCTCCAACCTTTACTCTTCCTCTTATTATATTTCTAAACTTTTCCCAAACAATCCATACAGCTGAATTCATGCTGGGTTTTGTTAAAAACCTCACAATTCAATTCAATTATAATTCTTTGGGTCACAATTCGATTTTGTTTGATTCAATTTCAATTTGATTCAATATTTTGTTGAATGATTTGATATCAGTACACAAATAATTCATCAGAGTCTTTGTGAATCATTTATTGTCTTGCTATTTAAACAGAAATGGTCTACATTAACATTTTAGAGAAAGAAAATATCCACAAATAAAGCAGTAGAAGTGAGAATCTGAAAATAATCTTAGGGAGAAAACTTTCATTTTAGGTGGAGGAAGGAAATGTAAAAGTCAAACATAAATATTGACACCTTGGCTGTAGTCTGGGTCTTACAAATTTATATATTTCTGTGTTATTATTTTTAATCAAGGAAAAGAGTCCCCGATAAATTATTTTATGCTACTAATAAACATGATAGATGATGAATTAAAGTACTCCGCTGCAGCTAAGCTGTTAGCACAGCATAGCTTACCTTCCACACATCAAGAGTTCGACTCTTTTTTCCCCCTAAACCATGAGAAATCCTCCCCCTCCCCCTCCCTGACTGTCGTCAGGCTGCAGCCAGACCACCGTTTCATTGTTTTCCGGCCACTCTAGCTGAGTTTACATTTATTCATTGTGGCTATGCTCCTAAAGTTTTGTTTTGACAAACGTGGAACAGCTGATGAGACCGTGGGTCTGTGATGCGTTCGTGTCCAGATAAAACTCGGATTTTTGAGTGTTAACCACACCTGATGCAGGTTACTGCATGACTGGCAGAGGTGTGAGCTCTACAAATGTTTCTAGCTTCAAGTTTATTCAATATTTTGGTAAATTTAGGGTTTGAAAACAAAAGTTCTTTACAAAATAGTAATGATAGTTTCTTTATTTTCAGGGGTGCTGAGTTCAATCGTCACATCAGACCGGTCCATTCTAGTTTGATAGAGGGGTTTATGAGTATATAGCTGCGCAGAAACTTTTATTTACAAATTAATTAAAACAAGTTTGACCCCAGGTTGCCCCAGTAAAGACATCCAGCAAAAAAATTGTCAATGTCAAGAGGTTGTAGTTTGAGACATGAAGATGTTTTATTCTGTTTTGAGTTAAAGGCCCATCTGGGGACATGCATTGGAAATGAGCTTATATCTTATATCATGATATAATTGTTAATACTTGTCTTTATATAAATAAATATTAATGAAGGATAATTATAGACAGAAATCCTCAGGTTATTTTTATGTGATTTACTCAAATGTTTTGGGGGGATAACCTCCTTCTTTTCCTGAGCTTCCTCAGTATCCAAATCATAAATTTATCTTTATTGTCTTAACTGACCTCTCACACATCCAACAAGTCATGTGTGTGTAAATCTGTCTGAACTGAGTCTGTAAAATCACAGGCTTACACTCAGAAAGAGACACGATGAGCCCAACAGTGAAAACAAATTGGTGCTCAGGGGAGCTCTGATTCCTTATTTTTTGCTACAGGCTTTTGCAGGGACAACATAATAAAATACTTCAGATATAGCAGAAGTTAGCCTCCTGGTAAAAAAATGTGTGCGTGTTAAGGTGTAAACAGGAGGACAACCTTAAAAAATATCTGTTTGCAACAAACAACTCAACAGGATGTTTGAACACTCTGTTGGTTCTGGTATTTAGGGGGTAAAACATGCAAAAGGTCAGACTGAAAGACATGAAACTCATTTAAATTCTCATGTTGACAGTGTGCACGGTGTAAGTTCAACCTCTGGGGGGTATTTTAGATGTCTTGTATTTATTTTCTCCGGGGGACATCAGAAGCCATTATTCACTGTTCGGTGTGTTCAAATACACAAACAGATCTGCAGAGTTCAGGATTTCACGAAGCCAACGTCAATCTGTTTACCATACAGCTACAGCAAAACCTCCTTTTTTTCTTTTTTGCACAGTGAAGTAGAAACATTTCATCCCAGACCACCAAAAAAACTGAAGTCATTTGAAAAAGAGTTTGGAAGATGGCAGAATTTCAAAAATTGGTTTAATCAACAGCAACAAAAGAAGGACGACACAGCGAGGAAGAGGTCGCAGGAAAAATAAAAAAGAACAGCTAATATCCCGTGTTGACAAAGCTTCCTCACATTCAGCCGTGTAAAGCTGCTTAATGCTAAATCTGCAGAGGCAACACATTATCAGCTTCTAAAAAATATAAGATGCCTAAAGGCAAAAATAACTTTTTATTTTACAGAAGCAAACTACACAAGATAAATAGGAACAAACAAGTGACCTTATTATTATCACACCAGTTTTTTTTTTAAATCAGCCAGTAATATATGTGTGATGATATAAATAATGTGATTTTTATGTGCTGTGTTGTCAACATTTACTGATATCCACAAACTCTTTCATTTTCCAATTTGCATAATATCACTTCTACTCAACACTAGTTTGTATAAAACAATTCAGAAAACAAGAAAATGCTTATAGAGCTGTTGCCTTTCAGCAAGAAGGAAGGAGGAGCAGGGTTTATGTATTCTCCCTGTGCACATGTGGGTTTTCTCCTACAGACCAAAAACATGCTTGTTAGGTTTAGTGGCAACTTCAAATTTTCCAAAATGTTTTTTTCATTTATTTCTATGTCTGTGATGGGTTTGTAACCTGTCCAGAATGTCCCCCACTTCTCACCAGCAGTGGGAACAGTACCAAAACTTGTTCGTAAGTAAAACTAGCAGTACGACATCATATATTTTTTACTCAAGTAAAAGTAAAAATTAGCAATCAAAGAAATTACTCAAGTAAGAATAAAAAAAGGTCATTTGCAAAAAGTCTACTTAAATTAAATTTATAAAATTATAAACTTGATTTTATATTTTTAAATGATGTCATCAGACTGACAAACAAATAAAAGTTTATGTACAAATCCAGGTGTTTTTAAAGCATAAAATGAAGAAAATGAATACAAATAAACATAATTACAAAATGTACTGATGCATCTTAGTAATCCAGGTACAAAATCAAAAAGAAATAATAAGTAGATCCTCCGGACGGGTTCTTCTTTAATGAAACGTTTTGTCTCTCCTCCAGAAGACTTCTTCAGTCTGAGGAGTTTCAGGTGAACTCAGCCTTATAAGCTCCGCCTCCACATGATGGACACACCATGAAGAGAGGACCATCAGCCCAACAATAGGTCGTTAGTGTCTCAATTGTCTCTACTGTTCATAGAGGGACATGTGCCCCATCACCTGACTATCCTTAGGGTCCTGATTCACACCTTTTGTTCACAGGTTGCTGAGTCATTGTTGGAGGGGGACAACTGGACTCACTTCAACATGAACTGTAGGCGTCTCTCTGGTGTATTAAAACATGCTTTTTCTTCATTCAGTGAGGTTACTTATGGGGGGTAGAGTATTCAGGAATTTTACTTAAACAAGAGTAGTGATACTTCATAATAATATTACTCAAGTAAAGTAAAAAATACCTCCTCTGTCTCTCACACATGATTAATGCCGGATGTGACTGATGCCTCCCTGCCTTGACCTGGATGGAAAATAGGTCACTTTGAAAAGTATTAAGTAATTAAAAGTGGGAAAAGATTTCTAAAGGTGATTTTTGTTCTGTGCACTTTGACAAAGTGAATTATTAGAAAATGAGTATGAGTCATGCTTACAGCTCATCAGTTGTGCTTATTTACATGTATTGAAGGAGGCTGTTGTTTTAAACAATAGCTTTCACTTCCAGACTCTTACAGATTTTATGTTGATGAGGATGCATACCAATGTCAATATGTTTCATATACCAGGCATTTATACAGAACAGAAAATAGTTTTTTATAGAAAACTAACAAAAAATGTAAATCCTCACACTTCCATTTGAAAGTTGGAGGATGTTTAAGTGTTAGATTTATTTAAATGTATATTACTGCTTAAATTAAAAATTATTTTTAGGACTGTAGTAGTTTGGTGGGTCAATAAGGGCAGCAGTCTGCAGGTTCAAATCCAGCATGCATGAGTCGGCATGCAGTGTTGCCAAATCTTCCGTGCAAGTTTCATGTTTGAAGTGGCGACTGCTGCAGAAGGGAACTAATGGGAAATGAACGCGTGCATTAATTAGTGGTGATATTTTAGAAACATGGTAATCTGTAACTAAAGTGCATCACTCATCCTGCACCATGCACCACCGCACCACCAACATTTGCACAAAAGGAAAAATATTCAGGGCAATCCCAAAAACACACATGTAAAATACCCCATTTTTATATTTAGATCCAGTCAAAGATTAATATCTCATTCTGACATGAGTGCATATCTTACCCAGCGTTGCTTGAGAAGATTTATGCCCCTTTCATGTCCGTGCACTTATAGCTGAGCTACAACTGTGAGGATGCTGCTCTGTTGCAATTCATTTTGATCTGATACATTTTTTATTCATGTTTGTTACTTTATATTTTCAAAGCCCGTCTTTTCTTAAATATCCGTTTATTCATTTTCTGTGTTTGTCCAGTTCTTTCTGGACACATCACAAAACCAACAAAGAGATAAACAGTTAACTGTTTACTTATTTAATCAGTCCCTGATTACTGACTTTAACCATTTGACAAAAAGTTTGGATTCACCTCATCTTCCACCTGAGACATGATAAAATAAAAAACAGACAGAAGAAAGATCTGGAAGAAAAAATATTTGATTTTATTTTGGTGGAGTTTATGCTTCACAATCATTAAATCTTCATATCAGCTGTTTGGTTTTAGTTTATGGATAATTGTGTCTTTAAAAAGGTAAAATGTATAACTTCGAGGTTAAAAATAGTTGTGATGAAGATACCTGGGTTTAAAAATGAAAAAGTGAAAACACCTATAAATTGGGAAAATGTTAAGCATTTATTCATTATTTAAAGCTGATTTATTGCCATCATTATTAGTTCCTCTGTGATCATTTCCAACACAAAAACTACCATTTATCACCTCAGGAACGTGTCAATGAGGAACAAAGATAACAAATAAAGGTGAAACTCAAAGTAAAAATAATGTCATCATTAATACAGAAAGTAATTTATGGCACCTAATGATCAGAGATTCATTTAATTGATAAATTAGGAAACTTTTTCACCACTTTCAACTTTAATTTATTTAATGCTTTCATCATGGAGGCTATTTTTCTGAAAAGTCGAACCAGAATTTGTGTGGCAGCTAACCACTAAGTACAAAACAAACAAATAAATTGTGTAGTTTACATTAAGTCAAAGCAAATTTTAAACAAAATCCTGACAAATATTTTAAATTATAATGGTTTTTAGCAAAGCCACCTCATTGGAGTGATGAGTGAGGAAAAACAATTGATGAATGACGGACAGAATAAAGAGACCCTTTGGGCCTGGTTGGATATTTTGCCACTATAATTATCTGTAATATCTGTCTATGGCCTATTCAACTTTTGTCAGAGGTTTAGGGCATTACTTAACCTTGCTAAGCCTAAGTGGAATGAGTGGGAAAATGATTATCCAGTAGTCATTACAGATGAGGATCTTGTGTTAATAGGTGCTAAACGGTCATTTAGGAAGAAATAAATTAGTCTGAGTGTCTGAGTGGAAGAGAGTCTGCTTGCTATTGATGTTTCTCCAGTCAAACTTTTAGAAAGCTTTAAGGAGGGGACATTACTTCTAACAAAGTCATAAAGAAGCCACTTCTAATTAGCAAGTTAAAACGATCAACTAATGGAGCATCTGAAATCACAGAAAGGCAAACTCCTTTTTAATTTTACCGTCATACTTCCAAATCTCAAAGTTTGTAACAACCTTTTATCTTTGTCCGTAGTCTCTGTGCTCACCTTGTCCTACTTTGTCAGTTCTTGAAAAGATGCTTTTCTAAGCTGCTTAAGCATCTGATATGAGACAAAATATTTTAACCATCAGATAATGAGTGTTGGGAAGGAGATGCTGAAGCATTTGTATTCATGGGAGTAATTTAAACTTCACCTATTTCCATCTCATTGGACATTACTGTAGATCTAAAAAGCTCTATATGTTGTCCTGCATTCATTCATAAAATACTGATAATTACAAATAGAAGAAACATGCACAGATTACACATCCTGTCAAGTTGCAGAAACACTGGAAAAGCTGTTTTCTGTCAAATCTAAATATATAACTTTATTGCATAAAAACATTTTTAAAAAATGTTTTTGACCTCAGTAACATACTGAGAATCATCATGTGTAAAATCCATCACTGACTCATTATACCAGGGGTGCCCAAACTTTTTCCCTGAGAGGGCCAAAGTGAAAATGTATCTGAGGGCTGCGGGCCAAATGCAACAATATAAAACATGAAATATAAATACTTCTGACTAACTGTGCTCCAGCCCCTTATCACTGGGCCACTGAGTGGAATGAGGTGGAAATACTGTGCTTCTACATCATATTACAACCTAGTAACCATAGCAACTGCTGGTTGGCCAAAGCAAATAGCTTGGTGGGTCAGTTTTGGCTCGCGGGCACCTCTGTGTTAGACTTTGTAAACAATAACTGACAATATCTAATTAGACATTACAATGCTTCAATAAAAGCAAAGGGTTAATCTTTGTAAACCCTTGAACTGTAGCACCACTTCACTGTGAATGAACAAAATGTCTGCTGAATCATCTCTCACTTCTGAATCTGAAAAGCTTTGCATTTATTGTTAAAGGTCATAAAAACAGTCACTGTAAAGAGTCTGACAAACCAAATTCAATAAAAGTCAAACAATAGAGTCTTTTCAGGGAGTATGAGTTCTGATCAGCTGAGCCAGCTGGACTCAGAAGTGTAGAAGTCTCTCCACATCAAACTGGGAGCAAATCTGTAGCAGAATTTCTGCAAATATAAACTGTATTTGGTTATAAAGTGCATCACAAGCAATAAAAGAAGATGAATGAGTTTGTAATGGGTTCAGACCAGAGTCTGTTGTAAGAACTTCATCTTCTTGCTGATTCAGAAAAAGTGGAGAAAAAAGTTTTATGGGCATCATATCCACTACAAAGAGCTGCTTGGTGATGTGGTTTGTTGCTCTGCTACCAGAAGGCTCTGGGTTTGTGGCGTTACGGTTTCAGCTGCTGTCTGGATCAGCTTTCTAGTCTCTTTCATCACTCTGGTTAAAGTGACTCTAGTTAACATTTTAAAAAGAGGAGCAGTAATAGGAAATAACAGCTCTACTTACATTCTTTCCTTCTGTTTCTTCTGCATTTCAATTTTTCCAAAAATATTTTCTGATCTCAACAGCAGAAATCAAGAAGCTGAACAGATAAGTTCCAAAACATCATCATTCTAGCTTATCTTCTTTCACTAAAGGTCACGAGTTAAAAAAATGTCCAAACAGCACTGTGGGAACTTTCAGTAACGGCTTTATTAAATTAGTGCAAAAGACAGACATAACTCATTCAAAATGTCATTTTTTTCTGTTTATGTTGGTCTTCCAAACGAACTCACACACAAGTTCTTCCAATGAGCGCAAGAGAAAAAAGGCAAAACTATCCACCAAAACCACAGTCTGTTTTTTTTTCTTCTTCTTACACAACTTCTTGTGACTTGTAATGAAGGATGGAGAACAGGGGAGCTAAAACTGACGGGAGAGAAATCAAACCTAAATACAAAAAACAGTCAACAAAACAACACTCCTGATTGTGCAATTAAACACAGTTTAAAAGAAGTCAAAAAGAAGCACAACAAAAACCAAAGGATGTCACGATAAAATAATAAAAAAAAAAACACCAATAACTTCAGAAATTAAACCAAAATTCCCAGGAAAAAAAGTGTTTTTCCTCATTTTAATTTTATTTACTCTGTGGGAGATCAAAAAACTTGCAAATAAAGTACATAAGTTAATCAATACTGTATATTTATACAATGGTAAAAAATAAAATATTTATTTAATAGTACTTTTTTTTAAGTTTTACACCATTACCGTAAAGATATACTGTTTTCCACTCCATGACAAAGAATGCAATAAAAACTGAAGCAAATCGAAGAGACAACTCCAGAGAGTTTCTTACTTTGAAGGCTTATGGCTACAACCTTGTCCTAAAAGACCACAACCACTGCTTACAAAAGATAACGTGCTTTGTTCTCTCGGCTTAAAGAAGGGGAAACAAGATCAAACACAATCTGTGACAAGAAAGCAAAAAAACACGTTCAAAAAAAGTCAATGCTCTTCACTGAGCAGGGCAGCAGCTCGGCCTTCGCAGTTTTACCTGGCCTGGAGGGAGACGGAGTGAGATCAACAGATGGACAGGTGAGGACAGGTTTAATGTCTATGCAAGGGGGTGGGCAGCTAAAATAAAAGACTATGAGGGGAGAAAAGAGGGGAAGAAAGTACAAGTTAGAATTTCCAGTAGAACTATGAAGGTTTATGCTGTGGTTTTATATGAAATACAATTCTAGCATCAGTTTTTTTTTTTTACAATATCAATATACATGTTGTTTCAAGTATCTCCTACAGTGGCAGGTTGCCATTAACACCGCTAACATCCAGTATATGCCTGTCAGCGCAACAGAGAAGTCCCAAAATAAAACATAATGAATACTGGAAAGAGAAAAACAACAAAATAAAAATAAAACAAAAAACAGAAGTCAGATGAACTGAGAGGACAAAACAAGAAACAAGTCAAAGAGAAAAAAAACAACTCAGATGAGAGACGACTGAGGTAGAAAAGGACAAACGTAACAAGGAAAGATGAAGAGGAGGAGTCAAGAGAGGATAAGTGAAAAGTCGTTGAAAAAAAACAAACCAACAACAACGTAGTGGTGTTACACAGCAAATATGACAGAGGGGATTTTTGTATATTTGCTTGTTTGATTGGTCGAGGAGAAAAGATTTCTTCTTGCTGCGTCTTCTTTCTTTTTTCTTCTCTCCTAAGCCCGGGTGGCGTGGGGAAGGTAAGTTGTTGATTTTCAGTGTTGCAAAAAGGGCTTTGAGAGAATTTAGCAGAATCTACAGGCCTGGTGGAAGAAGAAGAAATGAACAGGAAGAATGTGGGTGGGGTGAGGGGTGGAGGGGTGATTGAGAGGGAAAAAGCAAGAAGAAGAAAAATCAGTGTCACCATTGAACCAAATAGAATCAATTTAACAATCCAAGTGAAGAAAACAAATGAAGAGTAGTCCTGTAGGTTAGCTCATAAACAAAGGAGTGGCTACAAATGTGCAACAAAAGAATGTGTAAAACCTGGAAGATGTTTTGCAAAGATCCACACAAAAATAAAGCAGAATTTAAAAACAAAACAAAACTGGATGTGCAAGACGCAGCCACACATCTTTTTCGTCGTTGGGTGACAAACACTCCAAATTTATTTTGAATACAGCTGAACATTCACAACTTTTTATGAAATTTGCTCAACATTTTGCATCTTCAGCTACTGTTTATCATCTCATCTTGTAAAAATGTTTAGGAAATGTAAACTTTGTGAGAAATAACAGGTCAGGATTTTAAAGGAGACATATCCTACTTTTAAATCCATCTTCACATTTAAATCCTTCAGTTGGAGTCTATATGCTTTGATTTGAATTTTTCCTTATTGTAACTCCACAAGCCCCTCTTTTACCACTTTTCTGTGGTGCATTAAAGATTACTCGTTTTGACGCTGTCTCTTTAAATACAAACCGGTTGCTTCACACCCCGCCCCCCTCCTGCTTCCAGACCGGTCGACTCCAGTTTGATAGAGGAGTTTACGACTGTATAGTTGCACAAAAACTTTGTATTTACAAATTATTTAAAAAGTGTCAACAAGGGAAGACTTGTCCATCCAGCCCGAGTCTGGACCAGAGCCAGAAGAAGACCACCAAATAGTAGTTTTTAAGTCCAGACATTATTTAGATCTGCTTTCCTAAAAACAATTGGCGTAAAAATTCAGAAAATGCCATAGAAAAATAGAAAGCTGAACGATATTGAACAATTTGACAGAATATAAAGACATCCACACAGCACCAGGAGTGACCAAATTCAATTTTCTGCCTCCTTAGAGACCCCAAGTAAACGACAAAATGCATTTAATAGATAAATATATGGATTTTTTTTTATGATATGTTCCCTTTAAGAACATTTTTCTAAAGAATCAAACCTTTAAAATCTTACGTCAACCCCTCCAGATGTTAACCTGTAATTTAAACCTCAAAAATCTGCAATTTTCACAAAAGAAACATATGACTCACACACAATAAAAATGTGGTGGGGGTATTTAAATTAATTTATGTGATTTATGTTGTGCAATCTCTGATAGAAAATAAGTCTGGAGCTGAGTTTCTTATTTTTTTAAATCTGTGAGATTTGAAAACAATCCATGCGATTCCTCAGTACGTAAGTTTACCTGCAATAGGTGTAAAAACTGTGTAATTTGTAAACAATCCCTACAACTTAACATGTATGCAAAATACATGCAAAAATCTTTTGCAGGATCATAAAGAAAGTGACAGATTGTCTCTTCTGGGTGGTACAATTGTTTGCAAAGAGCTACTCTGAAATTTGAGTAGGTGACAAAAACATCACAAACACACACACCCACACACATGTTTGTTTCTGAACCCCGTGGGGACCTTCCATTGACTTCCATTCATGTTTTTTAGACTTTATAGCCTA
>JARVJO010000002.1:9045109-9068409 GCA_031762555.1 Cynodonichthys magdalenae | reverse complement strand
GGCCATGTTTTTAGTTTTTCAAGCCATTTATTTATTTCTACATTTATTTCTCATTATGACAGGTTTAGTCCTCCATATACATTAGGCTTCTAACTATGTCCTTAAAGTGCACTTAAGTGCAAATCAGGAGTCATGCAGTCAGTGAAATGTCACTCAGCTTTACCTGTCTCTAATTGCACTTCACCATAGATACGAACACTACATTTGCTAAAAGCTTCAAAAGAGCACTCATCAGTCCATAAATGCTCAATAACTTTACCTTTTTTTAGTAAACTTAATTAAAAAGTTAAGATTATCAAACTTATTGTAACAATAAATGTACAGTTTAAAAATTTTCATAGCTCTTTTTGAGTGCTTTTCTTTTAGTAATGTTTCATAAGCGTCTTAAAATGAAACAATTTCCACGTTTTAATATTTGTTTTCACAAACAGCTGCAACAGATATAGGTTATTTATTGCACAGGAACATTATTAAAGAGTAGAAAAATGTAATAAGTCTTATCTGACACTTAATAAAATGTTTCTCCTGTTTAATTTCAAATAAATACTGTAGATTCAAATTACATTTACACTGTTACAAAATAAAAGTTTGATTTTTCAGTCAAACAAAACCAAAAACATTCCTCCAAGATTTTGTTAGAATTAACAAAAAGGCTGACAATTTTACAGTTTTCTTTTCTTTCTAGTCAAAAGATGTTCCACAAAATTTAAAATATGTTTCTTTATAAATATGAACCAAAATAATGCCTCGTTTTCAAACAACTAGCATACAGTATGTGTTAATGACTGATATTACCATTGAGCACAATAACAGTATGTTTCTAATATTTTAATCTGTTTCAATTTCAGCACTTATTACATTAAACTCAGGTAACAAACATTGACTAATTGTTCTGGACGATACTTTATAAGTCTGATATTTTCAAGTCGAGCTATTCCATAGAGGATCCTTTATTATAAAACAAAGTCAGACTTGAGACAGATTCAGAGAACCAGGAAGAATAAAATCAGGTGAACCAGAAACTTTTTGCTTTAAAAGGCTTAGCTAAAAGCTTTGCAATTTACTGCTAATCTTCCAAAATGAATTCAACAAAGGAAGGTGAAAAAATAAAACTGGAGGAGGTAATTTGTCATAGCTGCTATTTGTTTCTAAAGCCTTTACTGTGGCTTTATGTTCGTTTTTATTTGTGTTTGTGTTGCAGCTGAGAGCTCGAGAGTAGTTTGCACTGTTGCTCCCACTTTCTGGTCATGGCTCGTACGTTCTTTGTTCTATAAAATGGCAGCCAGAGTCAGGAAAAAACAGTTTGTGCTTTTTGGCTTTTGACATGCCAATACCTCTTTTAGTCATTTTTCTTTCTTTATCCTCCCCTCATCTCTGCCTCTCCCTCCCCTCCTCTGGATAAGATTAGAGAGCAGTCGTGAGGAATGCGAGCTATAATTCTTCCAGACACTGCGAAACAAAATGGACTTGAAAAACTCTGAAGCGTGCCCAAAAGAATGTGAATATGTAATGGGAAAGTGGGTATGGAAGGGTGGAGTTGATTGTTTTTATTTCACCATTTCTTTCTTTTCGTACTCCCCTTTTTTTAAATTAAATTGCTCAGGCCTGAGTGTTCCTCCACCAAAAAGGAAAAAAAAAAGCTTGAGGCACACTTAAAAGAACTTTAGGCTCAGATATAGGCTTTGCAAATCTAATGAGAGTTTCTGGCAACCCTGTTCCACCTCACAAGAAGAACTGGATATGAAAGAAACCATTCTCTGCCTTTGGCTAAAAAAAGTAAAGCTCTTGACATGAGAATGTATCTCTGAATCAATTCAGTGAAGCTTCGACGCAGACACAGACAATGAAGTCATAGGTCAGTGAAAGATGAAAGAGAGAGCTAAATTGGAGGAAGATGGAGATAGATAGAGTGGGATAAACGGAATCTCATCACTTTACCAGAGGTGGGCTTGGTAATGAACGAGTCACTTCATGTTACAACACATGGAATCAACTACAAACCTAAATTATCTTCTACAGCCTCACAGACGTAAGTTCTTACTGATTCCTGCTGCGCTTCCTTACGTTCTGATTCATATTTACAGTTCTGCTTGTTGATCTGTTTCACACACAGATACATACTTTTGAAATAAAAGGCTTCAGTCCACCTTATGTTTTCACATCTGCTTGATTCTGCACTGCAGAAGCACCTGAAAACTAAAAGTAGAGAAGAAATTTATTGGGGTTTGTTTACTTACTGATTTTTAAAAGCACTACACATTCTGTAGCTTTTTCTTAGGTGAACATGGTTATATTTTCATAAGCTATTATGTGATTATTTTTATGATTAAAATGATGATTTTATATACCTGCAGGTCTGGGTGGTTATAATAAGATGGCCATTGGTATATTTTAGTTTTGATACATGCTTGGAAACACTCCAACACATAATAAAACCATTTATTTTAACATTAGAACAAAAAACTGTTGGGAGACCTAACTTCAGTCTCTAGCCTGGCCCTAAATAATGAAATAAAACTAGATGGAGTCAGGTCTTGAAGAAAGTAATCTAATGAACGGTTACTTCCTGAATCCTTTGCTGAAAGCACAGGCAAACTCATTAAACCTGCATTTCAGTCCAGCTCTGTGTGGTGTGTTTGTAGGAACTTTTCCTTACATTTTTAACCATTCAAACATTGTTGTACTTCCTACCTGGTTCTGAACATGTAATAAAGTAAACAAACACTTTTAATATCTTTTCAGTAGAGTGAATATTTGGCTTCAAAGACAGAAAGACCACTTGACTCACACCTCCTTTCTCCGTAGATCAAAACGACCTGATAGAATATCACACAGACTCGCTGATGTTGACTCATCTTACTTCATTTATTTTAGGCCTCTCTGGGTAAAATCCGCCGGCTCAATGCGTAAAATGTAAATTTAACAAGCTGCGGGAGGTGAGAACAAAATCAGGACACTGGGTGAAGCCGTAGCCGCTTCCCAGCCTTTGTAATTGGAGGGTGTCAGTTGATTAGCTCAGGTACGTCACGGCTGCTCGACAAAAACAGAGACGAGGAGAGGAACACAGACAGAGACAGAGTCTGACTCAAACAGAAAATAATCAAAAAGTCATTCAACTAAACCAGAGTTCAATGATTAATGCAGTAATTTTACATCTATTAATAAGATCAAAAAAGAAAACATGAATCGTTTTACTTTATCTCTTAACGAATAAATATATTTGACTTGTTTAAAAAGATGATTTTGACAGTCAAATGAAAATACACTGATTTAATCATTAAGCTCCTAATGTGTTTTAATTTCTGTTAATCTAAAATCAAACTGACACTACAATCTCAATGATGACACTATAATTTATGATTGTTTCTAAAAGTGGAGCCAGTGTGGGGTTTGGGTTTTTTGTGTTTTTTAGCAGTCACAGCCAACCAACCCTTATAAACATTAAAGGGAACATTTCATGCAAAATCTAATTTTTTATATGTTAAATACATTTTGTTGTGTAGTTTGAGTCTCTAGGAGTGCAGAACAGTGGGATTTAGTTTCTCCTGGTGCTGTGTAAATATCTTTATATTCTGTTTGGGTCATAGTTTTTTTAGATTCTGGCTCCAGCATGTGAGGCTGGATGGACAAGTCTTTCCTCGTTGACACATTTCTGTGCTGCTATATAGCCGTAAACCCCTCTATCAAACGGAATGGACCTGTCTGGAAGCTGGAGGGGGCGGGGTTTGAAGTGCCTCATTTAAATAAAATAAACAGCCTCAAAACGAGTTGATCTAAGAAACACCTCAGACAAGTAGTGAAAGAGGGGCTTGTGGAGTTACAATAAGGAGGGATTCAGATCAAAGCAGTGCAGTTCCACTTTATATAGACCCAAACTAAAGGGTTTAAATGTGAAAAATAGTTTCAAAACATGATATGTATCTTTTAAATGAGCTCTAACTTTGTCAGATTTACAAAGACTAAAATCCAGTTAAGTAGAAGCTGAGACTAATCCTCATCATGCTTTCTAAGCCAATATAGGAGATGATCCGACAGGTTGTCTGGAATGTGGTCATTTTCATTTAAAACTAAGTGAAATGCAACTGAATGAAGATAAATATTTGAGAACATCTCATGCACAAGAGCACCCCTAAATCAGATGTGATTTGTTATTCGGTGTCGGTGGAAATGGGGGCGAGTGCAGCCACAGTTCGTCACATTATTAGCACTCCGACCCCTCTGTATAAACAGATAGCGACAGATAGCTGATGGCAGCAGCTCTGCAGCAGGTGGCTTGTGTGTGAACTGCCCGGCAGCGTGCCACTGCTAGGACATAGCAAGAATTATTATGCCATTATCTGGGAGAAATATTAGGGAAAAAAAACTAGCATAGCATCTGGAGTAAAGCCAGCAGCATGAAACATGGTAGGAACTGTTTTATCATAATGAATCCTCAGTCATTTGTGTCAGATTAGACTTGAATTAGTATTTTAAAGAGAGGCCATGTTTCTGATTGAAAACCTTTTTAGGAGATGCTGGAATGAAGACACAAAAAGCAGTTTAGTTAAATGCAGGTAAAAGAATAATATATAAAAAGAAATAAGCAGAATGTATCTTCTACTCATCTCAGCCAACCACTGCATCTATGATCACCTGTTTCTTTTTTTACAAATCGAACAGCACCTGTTAAAGCTGCAATCTTTAGACCTTTAATGTAACCATCTGTGTCTTCTTGTTGTGGTCAGGCGTGCCACATGACCTGTGACATGTCTTCAACCACCTCACTGTCATGACAGTGGTGGGCTGTTCCTCACTTCATTTTAAGCTACTTTAATGTTGTTTTCTCACAGATCTCCCAATATCACATCAGACTGATATGACAATAATAAAAAGACGGAAAAAGTCCAAGAACTGATGCTGTTTTTGAAGATTTTGAAAAGCTTGATTTATGCTGCTTTCCTATTCGACTCATCAGCGCCACTGGTGTTTGGACAAGGAACTGCATCCACCATCATCGCTCTTCGGCAAAGGACAGATGAGTGACAGGGCCGGGGCACTTCAGAGGGCCAATCAGATTTCAGCTAAGTTAAATGCCCCTTTGGCCCCGCCCCCTAGAACTGCCTCTGTCTAGGGCACTAAATTGGCTGGGGCCGTCGCTGTTCACAATTCAGATTTATCTTCTGTGAGCTAGAACTAAACAACTCAAAGCTTTATGCGCAATTATTTTTTACATTTTTCCCTCGCATGTCGAAAACTTCCAGACAGTACAGTAAGTATTTAAAAGATTACACAGATGTGACATCCAACAGCAAGAAATAATTTACAATAAATGAATAAAAACAAGTTACTGCAGAGAGAAGCAACATCTTGATATCAATGAACAATTAATGAAGCTCTTGAGCACGACTTGATAAACTCATCTAAAGCAAAAACTTCTTGGGTTCTTAGAAAGTCACGGCACTCTGGTTTCTTGGTAAATTGACATAAAATTATAAACATTTTTGCAGAGGTAATGACATTCAGCAAAGAATAAAAACATTACATTGTGCTACATTTTCGTTATCGACTAATGAAGACAGCTAAACATTTATCCCAGTGGTGTTTGAGCTCACTTGGTTTCAGCCTTTTATCTCTGGAGTTTGTCTTCAAATCTCAGTTCAAAGATGGAAAACTCCTTCATGGTGTAATCTGAAGGCAGAAACACTTCCATCGCACACATCATTCTGGCTTAAGGTTTCTTCAATGAATGCTGTGAAGAAGTCATATTTTTACAAGAGTAAATAAGCCCTGAAACATCCTCTCTCTCTCTCGCTCGCAGGAGATTAGTGTAGAGCTGGAGAAAGGAAAATGAAAGTGGCTGTCAGAGCAAAGCAGAGAGGATCAAGAGGAACGACTGAAATCCTGGGAGGCTGGAGGTAAATTAGAGGCAAATGGGAAACTATTTGTTGTTTTTAATAGTAAACACTTTGGTTTTAACTCCTCCTTTATGCATTTTACTCTTAGAATGATGTGATTACTCTCGCTGCAGAGGCACTAAAACAAATGTTCATATTGAGTTGAATAAAAAAAAACCTTGAAAGGAAAGATGGATTTTGTTTGTTAG
Organism: Cynodonichthys magdalenae; assembly: GCA_031762555.1. Lineage (NCBI taxonomy): Eukaryota > Metazoa > Chordata > Actinopteri > Cyprinodontiformes > Rivulidae > Cynodonichthys > Cynodonichthys magdalenae. The sequence continues at coordinate 9,062,327 of JARVJO010000002.1, read as the reverse complement.
AGAGCCAAATAAAGGTTAGAAACACATTTCACCAGATTCACACACACTTACTCTGAGTTACAAAATAAAAGCCTGTAATAAAAGACGTGTTACCTAAATGTTTAAAATAAACGGTGTTTACTGGCCAACTCATTGCCTCTAGCTTCACATCATCGTCTTCGACTCTTAGCTTTAGCAACAACGTGGCTGCTGCATGGAAAGAGTTCAAGTACAGTTCAGGTGCACGCTGATAGGGGGCAGTGTGGTCCCTGTTGATCTGAAACTTGAGAGCTACGCTACTACAAAATAAAGTCCTTCATCCTTGTAATCACTTTAAAAATAATAGTTTCTACCAGTAAGTACTGTAGCTTTTCTTTCTGTATACCTATAAACATTATGAACTGTTTCACCCAATTAGGAAGACCTTTGTCTGGTGAGCATCTCAAACCAGAATGTGCACAAACTGTATTATATAAGTGTTTACCTCCCTGCTGGATAGGAAAATAATGCTGCAATTATTCACCAAATGATCCCATTATTTAGACATTTACATATAAGGTAGGAGTTGAATGGGTTTTTGCAAGAATCTTAAGCACAATGATGTGAAAAGAAAGTGTTACAATGAGGAGGATTATAAACAGACCCCTGTGCAGCTGAGGGATTTATCTGCCAATCCTGCGAGAGCTAACAAAGGTCCCCGAAGCATTAGAAGATACAGTTCATGTTTGCACTCTTCACACACGCTTGCTTCTGCACACTCACTCTCCCTGGTTTTTTTTTTCAGGTTACATGCATTATTTAAGGTTTTGACAAGCAATCCCAGTGGACCGCTGCATGGCTGAAAGCTAGGACAGGGAGCCGGTGCAGACGAGGCTCTATAGTTTTGGCATTTGTGAGAAGATAAGAGCTGCTGAGGGAGTCGGTGGAACAGGTGTGACTCTCTGATGTCACTGATAGTAATAATACCCCCCCTCCTCCTGCATTAGAAATATGTGGGCTTTATAAGCTAAACATCATTGAAATTACTTCTTAAATTAGCTCCAAGAAAAAGCAAACAAGAGAAAATTTCTGAGTGAGGAGAAAATAATGCAGGTTTTTATTGTCAATTCTGTTTATTGATTTCTCTGTTTTAGTCTCTTCTTCCTTTAAGCTCAACACAAGCACAATTACACACAATTATTGTAAAAAATAAAAGTTGGAGTTATGTTCTTCCTGATGCTGGTGATTCTGTCCTACTCGTTCTGACAGATGTAATGTGCCGGGATAAAGTTCTGAGTTGACAACGACTCAGATTGAGCCCCATCTGCTCACAGTTTAGCATTTTGTGTCTCATTAAAACCACGGTGATACATTAAGGACAAGCATGTCTCTAACGAGAATAAAACATTTTATTTAAACTTTTATTTTGGTCTTTGGGCTCATCTGTGCAGAATGATTCATCAGTTTTACATTAATTAAAACTTTGATTAACTTAAATCCCTGTAATCTTAGGTGTGGTGTTGAATTTTGAAAACTTCAGTTCACGGCAACAATAACCGTCAGAGTTGGCTTTCAGTTCTTTTCATCAGGTTGAGTAAAAAGACTTCAATGTTACCGTGTTTGTTTAATCACTAAAAAGAATGAATGACTTTGATGGTTTTGATAGGTGACCTTTTATAACGCTGCTCACCTGAAAAACATGCATAAAACACCACAAAGCAACATATTGCTGGCATTAGTCAAGTGTCAAAGTATTATTTTAACTGCAGTGCAGCTGAGAATCTCCCAGACTTCATGACACTCATTAATTCAGCTTTCATTATTTTTAAAGAGCTGACACTTAAAAGCTGTAAAAAAAAAACTTTTTGTAACCTAAAATTAAAATAATCAGCTTGTACAAAAATACTCTTGATTCATGGAATCAAATTGATTAAAATCAAATTCATTTTAAATATAAAAATAGCCATAAAACCTGCTTCCTGAAGCAGACTGAACTACACCAACATTTTGTTTTGTGTCAAGTACAAACATTAAATTTGTCAGTAAAACATTTGTGAACAGATTTCATATAAATACTTTGTTTACAAATGAAAGTTAAGCTGTATTTAACAGAAATGGTAAATGTTTTCAGTACATGAAGTGTATAAATAAAGACTTGCAGAAGAAAGAAAAAGAAATGAAGAGGGATGAGATTCTGTCACGCATGCTGTGTTTAAACAGAGGTTTAAAGGAACTAAGTACATTTACTTTGTTACAGTACTTCAGTCCGTTTTTGAGTATTTGCAATTTTACCAAGTATTTTTTAAAAAATGTTACTTTTATTTTTATTTTGTTACATTTAAAACTTTAAAATGATGCTTTTACTTCTTTACTTAAAATGTAACACCTAGTTACTCATTATAAAATTAAATCTGTGTTGAATTTACTCAACCAAGTCATGTCAACAGTAAATATAGTAAAGCTGTAAATATAAATTGCTCAATTTACTCAACTTGGTTTAGTGGAAACATTTTGGTTCAGTAAATTCAACAGTTTATTTCTTAGTGTGTAAAAGTACTTTTGTGTTTCCAATTTTTGTGAACAATTTTATGACTTTTACTTAAGCACTTTACTCATGAGTGAAATTTATTTATACCAAAGTCCTTTTCTCTTAAGGTAGTTTTATTTTTACTTAGTCATTTGTTTCAAATACCTTATAAACCTCTGTTTTAGTCTAAATATAGTTTAATCCCTGGAAAGTTTCTGTGTTGTGTTTGTAACCAGTATACTCCCTCTGGCTCTTTGCTTTTTTTACCTTCATCTCTATCGTGTGGGGTCAGAGTTCAGCTGGGAGATAAGGGAAATGAAACAGATTCCTCTCTTACTCTCTGTCAGACTATCTGACTACACACTGTAGCGATCAGTCCCCTCTATCTGTCCCACAGCGCAGGTTTCTGTGATGAGCTTGAGCTGGAGTCATCTCTCTTGGTGCTTGCTGTGTGTGTGTGTGTGTGTGTGTATGAGGTATCCTGCACATGGGTTTCCTGAACCCCAGTTACACACCAACACACCAACTGTCGTTTTCTTCTGAGGTTCTGAAGTCAGCTTCTCTTTGCTTTGCTCCTGACTTTACAAATAGTTCAATCCAAACATTCTACATGCTGTACATTCTGAGGCGCAGCAACAGGCAGCCCGAGCATCTCTTGTATATTTGGACAACAAATGCCACACTCGGCCTCTGCACTGTTTATGGTAGATTAAAGCTTTTGTGAATAAATAGAAAATCTGTGAAAAGGACCCTCACAAAGTCATCACGGAATGTTTGCCAATTATTATACTTTGTAGATCAGACACATGCAGCTGCTGCCATAGAAACTGCACATAATATACTTCATAAAAGAAGGTCATAAACAGACAACTGACTGTTCCAGCTGGGAAACTCAAGATCTCTTGCAAAAAACTTTGTGAAAGGTGGCTTCTTGTCTGTGAATGCTGACGTAGCATTACCCAACGTGGTGCGACGCAGTCAAACCGTGACTAATGATCCATCAGCGCTGGGTTGTGGTGTCGCTATGCATCGTCAGCCTAATTTATAATTTTAGATTCTGTTTTTAACACAAGTTGCAGGTAACAAATCACTCAAAACAGAATAATTAGGGAAAGAGATGAGTGCAACATTAGATGAATTCTTCCCCACGCTCTGAGCAGTCGTGTAACAGGGTTGAACATTTGGTGAAAATATCTGTAGACAGATTGATTCATGAAAATCAATGGGTCATGCTAGGAGCTTTGATTCTCAGACACCAAGAAAAAGAGAGAGAAACTGATTCTGCTCGTAAACAAAGGATTATGGGTCGAGTGTGGCTGTTTGCTGGTTGGAGAGAAAGCAAAAGAGCAAGACAGGTAGTACAGAACAGGGAACTGGTGACAACAAAAGCTGATAGATGTTAGACAGAAAACAGAACTAATGCACTACGGGGTGTAATCAACAGGAAAACAGGAGAAACAAAAACTTAAGCTCAGCAGAACCAGAAAATAAAAGGAGGAAAAGAAGTTGAAAAGACAAACGTAGCAGGGATTTGTCTGCCGCTGATGAATTTCAAAGTCTGACACAAATTAGCAGAACGAAGATGGAATAATTATAACCACATCATTTTTTAAGACTTGAAGTAAAAAAAAAATTCCTTTCAGTTTTTCTCTCGTTAATAACATTTATACTTCCCCCCCCCATGCCTCATTGTCTCTCCATTCCCTGTCACCATTCCACCCGCCGCCTCAGGCAGGCAGCAAGTTCGACTACAAACTACATAAAAGATTCTTAGACTGAAGAAAAAAAAATCAGGGGGTCTTAAAAGTTGCAAATGAATTTTCCTCTCACCACACAAGCTGCTGGATGTCCTTCATTAAGTATGTGTTGTGCATGAAACAGGCTGAATTATTCATGCTATTGCTTGGCTTAAATGAGATATTTAGAGTAAACTCAAGTTTTACATCTTAGGGAGTGCCCTGGGCATCGCTGCAAATTAATAAAATAGCTGGTAATACACAAGACACGCTGCTAGCCTAAAGGATGGGATCTATTTTTCCCTAAAACCAGAGGTTGGTTATGTTCAGTGAGTTAAGTGAAAAAGAACTTTCGCCTTTGAATAAAACTACTTTAACAGTTTGCAGGATTTTACATGTTATTGGAGTAATTTTGCACAAAAAAACCCCTCAGACATCACATTAATCACCCTTGACTGTGTGGCGTTAGTGTGGTGTACTTACAGAGCAGGGCGAGCAGGAGTGTTGCGAGCAGCGTAAGTAGGCTCGTGCGGTGGGAGTGGGCGGAGCTGCAGTACCTCCTGCTTTTTGTACAGATGCACACCTGAACTTTGACCTCTGTGTTGTTGGACAAGGGAGGGACCCCTGAGTCAGTGATGAGCAATGGGAGCTGGTAGTTGGCTTTCTTCAGACTGTGCAGAAGCATGATTTGTGAATGTGTTGCTGTAAGAAACACGGAAAAAGAAAAGGTTTATACGACGGTAATAACCTGTCTATTTATCCTGTTTTAGCACTTATTTCATAAGAGACTAATTGAGCATTTTTTCTTGAACGTGTCAAGTTTGCATTGCTATGTAAGGCATTTATGACGACTGAAGTGAACAAAAATGGTGCCACTCAAGTTGCATAAGGTTGTGACATTTTGTTGCATCAGGCTCTGAAACCGCTTAAGAGACGTGACAGAAAACACTGAAAACAGTTTACTTCACGCTGGAACGTGTCACATGATACAACGCTCTGCATTCTGACAGCATCTTTCTAAAAAATGTAGGGCTGGGAAATTTAGTGCAAACTGTCAATAAAGTTTCACCAAACCATGAATTATGCATGACAAATAGACACAAAGGTGACTGCAGGGATCTGCAGCCTCTCCTCAGTACAGCCAGACGTCTTCTTTAAAACAAGGAAGAAAACAGATGTCTCTATCTGGAAACAGTGGATGGTGGCAATGTTTAAATCTCAAGATTAATAGGCACTATTCTAGCAAATCATATTTCTTGTAATATTTTTGTGCCTTTTAAAGTTTAAAAATCACTTCGAGGTGATAAATGAATTTGAGTTCTGGTGACTGTTAAAAGCCAAAGAACAAAGGAGACTGTGGAATTATTTGAAACTTATTACGCAGAATATGAGACTGAAAGCTGGAATACTTAGAGTCAGAGTTGTAAAATATTAAATAGAGAAACTTGATCTTACATTTGCTGTTTTATTGAAACCCAAAAAGGTGAAAAGCAGCACTGTCATTACATTTTACATGTTTTTAGATAAAAATGGGGTAAAAAAATGAAATCAAAACATTTTTCTGACTCCATCACTTTCTAGTTTACAAAACAGGCTTTAAACTAACCTTGTCAGTCATCTCATTTTGCATTTTTAAAGGTATATTTAAAGAAAAGGAAACAAAATCTAATTTGTTTTAAAAACACATTGGCTTTTGTGTATTCACAATTTAAAGGTCAACATTACAAATTGATTTGTACTTTATACAACCAGGAAATACAAAAACACAAACGAATTCTGCTGGTAATCAGCTTACTCATGTTTAACTCAGACAAGACCCACTTTGACTCATGGGTTTAGGTTTTCAGCTTTCATATCTGCTTCCGTCAATATTTCATTACTAGTTGTTTTGTTATAAGAAAAACACGAGAAGCAAATCAAATCAAACTGTAATTAAGGGTAAATTTAGTTGTGCAGATGGCTCCTATTCTAACATTTAATGCATAATTTGTAGTGAAGATATGTTCAGCACCATGGACAGAGCTCCAATTGTACAAGCTTTTCTTTAAAAGACTCTAGTGCAGTTACACAGATCATAAAGTCCAACAGGATGTAGACCATTATTAGTTTATGTCTGCTAAAAGTTATAGCGGTCTTATTATAGAGCCAGTGGAATAATATAGCTTTTCTTGCACAATATATTGAAAATTCCCGTTGTTTTTGCACATATTAAGAAAACTTAGGAAAAGCTGCTGGATCAACTTCGAGTCTAACACAAACTGCCCTCAAAACTTTTAAAACCTCTTAAATTGGAGCTCTCTGGCAGAAAAAAACTCACTAGGTAAGTTTGGGTCAGGTTTGCTCTCATTTTAACCAAAAACAAAATGGACTTCTCTACGTCTGGCGCCATTTAACGCACTGTCTGCACATAAAGTATCCAATCAAGATGCATTTATCTCTATTAATACCTGTTTAAATGGTTGATGACATCCAAACTTAGTAAAACACCGGCCTATTCTACAGAAATTCTCAATAAGTTGGATGTGTCACATGACCCTCTTCCCATTGAAAAAACTAAAGTTGGATAAAAAATGGCCGACTTCAAAATGGCCAGCATGGTCACCACCCATCTTGAAAAGATTCCCCCCTCCCAAATACTAATGTGCCACAAACAGGAAGTTAATATCATCAACCATTCCCATTTTATTTAGGTGTATCCATAGAAGTAGCCCACCCTGTATTTGTACTTTCAAAATAAATTGAATTGTTGTTTACCAATTTGTTTTTCTAAACCTCTGTCCTTCCATGGATAATATAGTTTTCTATGAACAACCCAAAACAGACTGGAGCTATCTGCTGCCCTGTGGAGACAGAACCACCAGCACCTCTGGATCTTTACACATTCATAGAAACAGCTGCACACACATCTGGGATGAGCACAATGCCAGTTGGTATCAGGGGGACCGAGCTCTTTCTCCACTGTCCCTATCGGTCTCCTCCAGCGGTGCTGACTGAGGATTGTCTGTACCGCCTTCTCCTGCTGTCAGTCACAGCTAATACCTCTGGGCAGGTTTTAGCTCTGCTCTGTCACTCAAACACACACACACACGCGCACACACACACACACACACACACACACACGCACCACCTTCACTCATGCAATCCTGATTCAATGTCTGGTTTTCTGTTTAACCGTCTCTCTGCTTTCCTCATTGGATCATTTTTCTTTTCACCTTCATCGCGCCGTGGACATCTGCAGCTAAGCCTGCTCCACTCTGTAATCTGTACGGGCTCAAATCAACAGAATTGTACTCAGATAAATTGGCCCTTGACTATTCTTGAAGTGAAATTGTTTTATTCATTTATTTTCATTTCTGCATTCCCAGGAGCTTTCTGGAAAACATTGTGTGAATGGCTTTAAAGCTCTAAGTGAGAAGAAAAACAGCATAACAACAAGGTGAAGAAATAGCAATTCAATGCACTGAATCTGTTCGAGTTATTATTGGAAAGCAAACAGGTATTTGGACATGCGCATGTTTAAAAAACCTGTTGGTTCTGTAAAACTCTGAGTGACACTGATCAGTTCTGGATAAATAGTTTCATCCGAATCACCACAGAATCTTAATTAAAGATGAAATACTCACAGTTAAGTCTGGAAACCTTCCACGTTTTGTCCAGGCCAGGTTGTTTCCCCAACTCTATCTTAAAAGGGGCCGCATTGGGTGGGAGGTCCTTGTCCCAGCCCCCAACTATGGCAACATTCATATCGTGGGCATCTTCACACACTTGTGCTACTGATGGTACTACATAGGGGGCATTGTCATTGTAGTCCTCCAGGTGAATGATCAATGTGCCTGTGCCCGTGGCTGGAGGGGTGCCTGGAAACAGAATGTGTTTATTAGGATGGGGTTAAGAACAGAGGGTTCATTGATGGATTTTTCATGCATGTTTCTGAACATGTGGCAACTGTAAACTGTATTGACTTGGACAGATGGGAAAAGACCAAATAACAATATAACTGTGATTAAACACGTGCTTTTGTTATTTAAGTTCTTACTTACGGCAAAGTATTAGGGCAACACATCAAGATTGTTTTATTTATTATGCAAATAATGTTATAATATTATCAAAATAAAGTCATAATTTTACAAAACATCAATTTTCCATTCTTGAGTCAACTCAGACCAACCGTGGACAGCCTCATTGTGTTTATGAAGTTTTCCACCATCACTGCCAGTGTAATATGTTTCCACATTATGTGACGATGACATCTATTAAAGCAACCATTAACTGCAATGTGATATGATTTGAGTTTATCATATGACTGCATAGAGTTAAATATCACTAATACCAAAATATGACTTCACAACATGCTCAACATTCCTTATATTAACACAGTGGTGAGATCAATTTTTCATGTAGAAGTTCTCATAATATTATGACTTTATTAATTATTTTAAATAAAAACTGTGTGTTGTTTCTGTACCATGCAAGGATGAATCACAAATATATGTACAGTATGTATTTAAAAAAAAGGATTTTGATACATGAATTTTTTCTATTTATATTGAATAACAGTTTGTTTTTTCTCTATTAAGGCCCTGTTTTACTGTGATTAGAAAAAAAATACACAAACAGCATTCAATAACTGCTCTAGAGGTCAGTTTCCAATTAACGCTCAACGACAAAATGTGTGATAAAAAATATATTTATGTCACGTTTTCCTTAATAAACCAACAATTTTAGTTACTTTAATTCAAAAGGAAAATGTTTGTTCAGTTTTAAATCACACTAACTTGAATGGAAGAGCAAAGTACTGATGTCAGGAACCCCATAGATGAGGTATAAACATTCTTTCAGAAACTTAGTGTTTTCTTTACATGCACAATAATCACTTGAATGATTTAGGAAAGTGAATATTTCAAGGCTAGATGAATGGCAACAGGTCAAATGTCGACTGCATTTGAAAAAATCATAAGGTGAAAAATTTTCATTTAAACTTTGAAGCTTCTTTTTCACATTCAAGCTCATAAACAGCAAATACAAAAACTATTAGCCAGAATTTTAAATCTTTCTGTCTTGATATTCAGTCTTTTTCTCAGTCCATAACTGCTCTACAGGTCAGGAGTATTTTAGTTTGGTGAGTGGGGATGGATAAAGAACTCATATGAGTGGGCTCACTGATCTCCCTAAAAAGAGTTTTAATCAAACCTTTGCATCCCTCAGATGAAGGACACCAGGTTGGTAACACTCAGGATCCATAAAGGGGTCCCCAAAAATTATTTTCCTTAGACTGCTCAGAGACAGGCAGTGGTCTAAGTGGTGCAAAGAGGTCTCTAATTCAATGCCACAAGCATCACACAGACCCCTGTCATGGAGTCCCATCATCATTGTGAGGAGATTGAGCAGATTGTGCCCAGTTAGGACTCCAACCAGTGTACATAAAGTTTTCCTTGTCAGGGCGACGGGTCCTTTCCCCAACCTTAAGGTTTGGGCCGTTTATCACTTCCTGCTCCTGTCTACAGTCCGTCTTCAACACATCCCACTTTTAGACTTTGTTATCATTTCAATATGATGGATCACTTATTCCATCTCCACGTCCTGCAGTTACTGAGACTGCAGGACCTGGAGATAGAATGATTTAAAGTAACAAAGAAGGCATGTATTAGTAATTATTTAATGGGATAACAGCAGTAATCACATCTACATAGACACAATCTGCACTGAGTCATAACAAAGCTAAAGTTCTCTGCACCAGAACAAGAATATTACTGATAACATGAGGCATACATACTTCCAACTCTTAAAAATGTCAGTTATGTGCAACAAATCAATATTTTAGGTCAAAACAGAGGACAAAAGAGAAATGAAGCCGGCTGTCTTATGTCTACATGTAACAAAAGTACTTTCTGTCAGCTAAGTAATTTATAGAATGCTGCAGAAAAATCTTATCTACAACTGCTGAGTGTTAAGCAGATAATCATTACAATCTGTTTACCAAGTTCAAAACTTTAATTTCATTCTTAGCTGTAAAAACCATCAGTGGATCGTTACTGTAAGAGACAGGGAGAAATCAGATGTAATGGTAGCGAGTTTGTCATCGCTTCTGTTTAATAGTCGTGAAATGACTACTATCTCTACACTCAGCTGTTTTTCTGTATGCCGTCAAGGGATGAAACTAAACAGCAAACGGTCCTTATTTACTGGAGATAAATATGACTGTGACAATATCAGCAACATATCAGGAGTGAAGAGGAATAACTTCAGTAAAACCGGTTGGAAAATGTTTTCAAAAGCAAATCAAAGACAGAAGCTCTTTCAGGCAGGACTCCAGATAATCCATTATCACTAGAGATGTGAGACCAAGAGAGTGGGGCTAGAACTCCAATCCCCTGTCAAAGAAAAGATGCAAATTTCAACCCATTTGCAGTATGCAGGGTGTCTCTGTGCTTGGCTAACTTTATATGAAGCTGTTTGTCTTCCTAAATGAATACTCCTCTCACCAGTCAGTTTATTTCTCTGCACCTCTTGGCTCCCACTCCTCCTTATGACCGTTGCATCACGCTTGTGTCATCATCAGCCTGTCTTAGCATCAATGGAGCTTGTCTGCTGGCCTCTACTTCACACCTCTTTGTCATCAAAGTTCTGGTAAAACACACTTTTACTTTACAGAGGAGGCAAGCGATCCGTGGCTACAAATTACATGGCCACCCCCTTGAATTTAAAGTCCAACAAAACACATGAAAAGTGAAGCTAATGATGTTAAAAAGAAGCATTTGCTTCATTATTTTTCCGCATTACTCATTTGTCCTTGTTCAGGAAAACAAGTAGCTCATCGAGCAGTCTGCAGGAAACAGGTGAGATACATCCTGTACCATGTGACAAACACAGAAAGACTAGAAAATACACTGTCTGACCAAAAATAAAGAGGTCACACTCTAATATTTCATTGGACCACATTTAGCTTTGATTACAGCATGCATTCACTGTGGCATTGTTTAGATAAGCTTTTGCAATGTCACAAGATTTATTTTCATTCAGTGTTGCAATATTTTTCACCAGATCAAAACCTTTTCCAGCACATCCCAAAGATTCTCAATGGACTCTGTGGTGGCCAATCCATGTGTGGAAATGATGTCTCACTCTCCCTGAACCACTCTTTCATAGTTCCTGGCATGGTCATCTTGGTATATGTCTGTGCCATCAGGGAAGATAAAATCCATCAATGGAATAACCTGGTCATCCCGTATATTCAGGTAGTCAGCTGACCTCATTCTTTAAGCACAGACTGTTGCTGAACCTAGACCTGACTGACTGCAGCGACCCCAGATCATAGCACTGCCCCCACAGGCATGAAGGGTGCATCACTTCACCTGACCATGACTCTGGAACAGGGTAACTCTAGACTCATCAGACCACATGACCATCTTCCATTGCTCCAGAGTCCTTTCTTTATGCTTCCTAGAAAACTGAAGATTTTTTTTTCCTGGTTAGCCTCACTGATTAGTGGTTTTCTTAAGGCTACAGAGCTGTTCAGTCCCAATCCCTTGAGTTCTTTCACATTGTGTGTGTGGAAATGCTCTGACTTTCACTATGAAACATAGCCCAAAGTTCTACTGTTTTTCTTCGAATTGATTTCACTAAATGTTTAAGTGATCGTAGATCACATCAATTCAGGATTTTTTTCTTGCCACATTTCTTACATAACTGACATTTTTTTTTTGGATTTGGCTCAGCCGCAGTGAAACAGGAAGTGACATCAAAAGGGAACTCTTCAAATAATGTTTCAATAAAGAAGGATCAGGGAGTTTCTTTCTTTGACTCTTCTTCATCTCTTTGATGACTCAAAATAATCTAAAGACACATCAGGTTCTTCTCTACAGTCTGTGTTGTTATAGCAACGCTCTGCTCTGGTCACTTGCAGACTTTCCCCTTTGTCATCACTTCCTGTTTCTTCACATGCAAATACTATATTTTGACAACTGTTGGATATATCTGTGTGTGTGTTTGATTAAACCTTAACTTTATTCTAAATGATAAAGCAGCAGTTTACTCAGAGTCACTAACTAAACCATTTGGCTTTCAGCAATGTTTGCATCGCTAACACACCTACTTAGTTTCCTCTGGTGGGTAAAAACAAGATAGTAAAAGTCTGGTACTTGAGATTATTTACTTTGCTGCAGGTCTGTGCCAATATTTGCTTTCACAGCCAACAATTTGCTTAATTTGCAGTGCTAATTATTTGTTGTTAGGTTGCTTGTGCTTCTTTTTGAAACCTGAGATTTATTTAGTTCTTAGTTTCAGTTCCAGGAACTTTATTTGAATTTTGTTTGAATTTGTGAAGTAGTAGTTTGTTGTTTCTTATTGAAATGTCCTGCATTTTGGAGTTTACAATAAAAGTATAAAAAGTTTGCATTCTGTCAAACCTTTAATCATCCAGTCATCTCTGAGGGTCTAAAACCTACATGTATGCAAATCAAATGGTTGCTATTTTTTAAATGAAAAACACTTTAAGCAGAAATGAGAAAATTAATGACAAGTTATTTTAACTGTAAAACGTAACACTCTGTGGCTAAAATTAACTTTACACAAGTGGGGATCAATTCTAATAAATTGCTTTCAGAGCAGGAATTGCACTAATTAGAAAATGAGATTAGGTTTAATTGTCTCCATCAAAGTAACTCTTCAATAATGAAATATGCCTGGGAGCCTGCAGACACACAACATCAGCAGAAGAACTCGGTTCAATAGGTAAGAATGAGCCGTCCCACCCTTATCAGTTCAGTGGTGAATTAAAGATAATTCATACGTTGCTGATCACTTGCATCATTACTCATCAAATACGATTATGTAGGAAGTGTTTTGCTTTTGTCATTTTCTTCTAATAACTAAAATGAGTTTCAGGTTGAATTTGCAACTTGTGACAGAAGTTTTTTTTAGTTTGATGGACACAACAGCCTGAGGAAAGTTTTGCTCTGTTTTCCACCAACTCCTCCACCCTCTTCCTGTGGTTGGGGGTTAAATCTGTGCTGTTCTCACATCTTTTCATGAGACAAGAGAAGCAAGCAAAGTGATTGACTCCTGAGGCTGTCAGGACTAATCCACAGCTACAAGCAGCAAACAGTTTTTTCTTTCTTCTATCTTGTTTTTTTCTTCATATCTTTCTATCTAACCCCCAAACACTCTTTTGCTCCAAACACTTTGGCTTTAGGCTAATACCCTTTTTCTATCCGAACAGCCACTCCTGTTGTTATCACATTTTTCTCCCTTTTCTTCTCTGTTAGCAGACTTTTTTCTTCCCACTGTTGCAGAGCAGGAATAGAAGACAGGTTTGTACCCAGCAGCAGTTTTGAAAGGTACCAATGTCTGTCCCAATGATGGCAAGGTGAGCAGAAAATCCATGATCTGTTTGCACTTGGATTTCCCTCCAGGATGAAATGTGTTGTAGCAATGACATTTCATAAGACGGAATGGGGACAGGGAGCACAACATGTTCAAAAGGTGAAAAATTATGGCCACTTCAATTTTCATTTTTGCCAAAGTCACATATTTGATCACTTCTTCCAGCAGGTGTCCCAGCCCCACTGAATTCACCTGACAATAACATGTTCCACTTGTGGAGTTTGTCAAGGACAAAGCTGAAACTACAATTTTCTTGTAAGGCTACATTTTTTTTCTTCTATTCATTAGAATTACTATTACATGTCAGGACAGCTTTGACACAAACAGCCACTGGATGATGCCCTTGGGTAAAACTATTCGGCTCTCTTATTACACTTATTATTTCCTCAGCTGGATGAAAGCACAGGAAGGAAAGAAGAACGACAAAACAAAAACAACAGCAAACAACAAAAAATCTGGTATCAAAGGACACGAGAAGCAAGGCTCTGTATGAGAAATGGATCCTGAGAAAATACCACAATATATCATGCATAAAGCTAAACAGTCAAGAAGACTAATTTAGCGGTGGATTACAGCAACTAACAAACAGAAACAAGACAAATTAATGTAAAAAAAGGGGAAAAAACTAGTCAAGAACTTTGCAGGTTTAGGAGGGAGTGATTCTGAATAAATTAAAGCCGCATCAACCATTGAATAAATGCATATATTTTAAGGCTAAAGTTTTAAACTAAAAAAATCATACAAGGTTGAAAGTTATAGCCATAGTGGTGCTCAGGTGTTCATGTCCGATCAAAAAACAACAACAACAAAAAAAAGCGCACCAGATGGAATGTCATAAAGCTCACTTGTTTACCCAAGATTGTGAAACAACAGCTAGCAGGGCTGTAGAGTGTGACCTGATTTCCTAATAAAAAATAAATAAATTTCAGTCGCACTAGAGTTCAATGAGGGCGGCGGAACCCTGTTCTGTAAATCTCACACATCCTCTTGTCTCTCTTTCAATCTTTCCTTAATCTTCCCTTTTCTAACTTTTTTCTTCTATTGGGGGAGGGAAAAAAAAAAGTCACTAATGATGAAGAAACTAATATTGACCTATGTATATATTTACGTTTTCTACTGAAGTGGCTTATAAAAACAATATAAAAAAAAAAGAAAAAAAAAAGGATGAAACGGACACTGCTTTCAACAAATCCAACAAAGCCCAGAGCCGTTTTATCCAATCAGAGCAGAGCAGGGCGGGGCTTTCAGTGAGACCAGTTTAAAGCAGCCGTCAGTCCTGAGTGAGCAGATCTTACATCCCACCCTTCGCTCCTGCATGAGCTACCTGAGACTTTGGTCTCTGAAACCTTACTTTATATTAAACATTTACTTGTTCAGTGCGTTGTTATCGAACAGATATGTCCAACTTTGCGTGAGTCATTAAACTATTTTCCACAGCTGTGGTGTGTGAAAGCTGTGGTTCTTTCTGTGAGATTCACTGTTTGAGTTATTCTAATTAAATCACATTAAGTCTAATTCTAACAGACAAACACTTGTTTGCCCAATAATAAAGCAAACACTCCAACTTAACATAACCTGCCATGTTCTCTAGGTGAGTGAGTTTCAAATGTTCTTATAATTTATCATAAAGATCCACAAATTTCATTCATCACAATTTTATAGCAACAACAAGGTTCCTGATATGCTAAACTTGCTTATATTTAGAACCATACTGTGACACTACTGCTCTGGGATAAATATAATAATGAATGATCAAATATGAAGAATAAATCATTTTAGATGATTAAATGAGCTTAAACCATTTAAAAATAGCCTCAAAGATGACTTCACACAGGTTTGTGTGATGATCTGTTAGAGAAAATTCAATGAGGTAAAGATAAAATCATTTAGACTGATGTCCACCAGCAGGAGCAGCCATCTTGGATTGGGTTGGCTCTAAAGAGTAATTTGTTGCTGGGCTGTAGGTTACTCACTCATGGCTGCATTTTTCTTTCTAAACACTCCAGACAAGTGAGCTGTAGTTTCTGCTGTGATACCACACACATAAACCACTTCATGTTAAAATGAATATAGTACATATATATAGTACTTTTTTTTTCTTTCCCAAACTGTCTCTGTTTATTCTCCCTTTCAGTTGCTTTTTGAGTATTGGACAAATAAAATAAATGTGATACCACTTTACTCAAATTGACTTCCTTTCTCCTCACATTCCAACTGACACTATGACAGTTTTTGTCCTATTTGGTTCAGTGAAAAAACATCTGCACTATGAAATAAATAGAACCACCAAACCAAATCAACAATAGCAGCAAAACTCCAAAGTTAAAAGATGAGTATGTTTATGAACTGTCAGTGTGTCTGCTAAATGTGCCATGAACGCAGTTCTAAAACTATTTTTACTTGAACTTGAGGTGAACTTTGTTCGCTTCAATTCACCGCTGAGCTTCATACATCACTGTATATTTTGAAATGACTGCAGAACAAATGATAACAAGTCGACTCAAAGTGACCTTGTTTTTTTCTAGTTTACTTTAGAACCCTAAACCGTTTTAAAACCAGTTGAAATACTTTGTTACTACAAACTCTGGGTTATTATTTAATTAAAGAGATTTATAGAAAGACCTTAAAAGATGTATTGACCAACTAGACTAAAACCAAAATATGAAATGCAGAAGAAGAAGTAGAGCTATTCTTGTAGATAAGATTCGTAAATAGTTTAACTCTGCCTCAAGACAAAAAGCATTTATAAAATCCTGTATCTCATTCTGAATCTTTTCAACAAAAACAAACAGTAACTAAAAATTATATAAAGCTTTCTCCATTAGCTTAAAAATGGAGACTTCTTTTTTCCATTTCCACTTTCACTGTAAATCTAAAGGAAACAGCATCCTATCTGCTGTTGTATTTCTTTGAACTCCTTTCTCCCCCATTTTGCTACAATTTAAATCCCAGACCTATTTAAAAAGTCCCTCAGATAACCTGCTACCCTCTGTCCCATCACTCTTCATTCTCCCCGGGGCTTCGGCAAATACTATCACGCCAAACTTTGCTAATCTGATTGGCTGATCAAAACTGTAAATGAAACCAGCCAGAACCAATTACAATAGGCACAAGTCATTAAGAGAGATGACTTCAGGGAGAGAAGTGGGGCTGGGGACAGGTGCATCGCTTCTAATCTGGCAAATTGCTTTCAGAATAGAGTTTGGGTTATCAGTTGGTAGCTATTATACCAACTGATTACAGAAGGGGGGTATTGTTACAGCTTACAGTGGGCTACCAGTGCCTACTGTTGGAGGTTTCTCATTGTGTGTTTTTTCAAACTAAATGAGTATTTTTAGAAAACAGAGCTAACTTCAGCAGCTACTTACAGTCAACCGAAAACACCATCATATGATCGATTCTCAAACAACCAAAACATACAGTACTTAGGAATTTATTTTTGAATTTAGGAAAAGATTGTTCTGTTTTTTTTGAATGGCTATTTGAAAAGCCCATTCCGTGCTGACGCGCCCTTTGGCAGTTCAAAAGCCATGGGCGTCACCAGTGCTTAATTTGTAAATCATAAGGTACAGGAACGCAAAGTGTTAATGACAGCGCAGAGATGACGAGATGGACA
>JARVJO010000002.1:9004069-9035190 GCA_031762555.1 Cynodonichthys magdalenae | reverse complement strand
AAATGATGTAAGATCTAAACTTTGTAATATCACATGTGGAGTCCCTCAAGGCTCTGTACTTGGACCTAAGTTATTTAGTTTATATGTGAATGACTTAGTAAATGTGTCAGGTCTTTTTAGATGTGTTTTGTTTCCTGATGATACATTTGATTATTTAGGTTAAGATATCAAACAAATATTGGTAAACTTTTTACATTTTCTTGCAAAAGCTGTTTTTTACTGTTGTGCCTGCTGGTTAATTAATAAATTCACATGTTCACTGTTATACGGGAATTATCCTACTACTTTCCTTCAGCTTCTAAATGAATGTATCACAGCCATTTGTGGTAATATTTAACATTCGGGTATTTTAACTTTATGCAGCCACAAAATATCAGAGAACTTGTGGTGACACCCTGTTTTGGTAATTGGATATTTCAAAATAAAAGTCTGTCTTGATTCAGTTCATACAACACATGAAACTTTTGCATGGGAACGCAAAAGGTTTTGTGAGGTAATACACACACAAAAAAAAAAAAATCACCCTGTGTACCCTCTCGCTGTACCATTCAGGACGGTCCAACATTATTTTAATGCACTATGTATATTTGTAATCATTATAGAACTCACCGTTATCTGTTGCGATGAACACAGCTGTGTATTTACTGTTATGAACATAAGGAGACTCTCGGTCCAGTGAGGCTGAGGTGTTGACAGTTCCTCTGACTGGGTTCACGCTCAGCCAGCCTGCTGGGTCTCTCAGAACAGCATATCTGCAACAAGGTGACAATAAATAAATGAGGAAAGAAAGAAATAAGAAGATGACATTGGCTTTTTTTATGCAAACATTGATAAAGTCCTTAATTAACAAAAACTAACGGTTTGTGTTGCCTGTATAGTTTTAGGTGCCTGTTACTTAGCATTGAACAGAAACAACAAACACATGAACTTATTGTCATCATGAGTATTTTATTCAACAAAATTTACAACTATTGCTAAAAAAAGAAACTTTCCCTCTCTGAAGAGATATATTTATTTAGCACAATAGATATTTACAAATCATTTAAGCTTTTCTGTCATTCTGCTGCATATAAGGTATTTGATGGTGACCTCAGCAGAATATAAAGGATACTTTTGTTGGTAATTGCTATAAAAAAAACATAAAAACATTTTGGTATTTTAGTTGATAAACAGATATTAAATCCTTGCATCATTTAAAACCATTTTAAATTAAAATGGACACATATTTAAGATTCTGACATTCTGCATAAAATGTTTCTACTTCAATCGAATAAGTGAATCTTTCCTTCAGAATATAGAAATATAAAAAGCAGTTTGAACAGGTCTCACATGTTCTGCAGAGACAACAAAATATTTGAGGATCTGAAGTGTTTATTGTTCCTGACAATATTTTCTTTCTATTATTTTTTTATTAAATTTGAAAAAGGGTCGTTAAAGTATTTTCTCTATGTCTTTTTGATGGAATGAAAACTGGTCTAAGTCAAAGACAAACAATCAGTGTTTTCCTTATAATCCAAGGTGCTATGAGTCAACACTGCTGGTGATCACAGTTCTCTAAACTAACTGAGCAACAATCTGTTGAAATATAGAGTAAGATCTTTTTGAAGGAGAAGATGGGGTTTTGTACAGTTTGCCACACAATATGATAGAAAATAATTTAAGTGAAGATGGTGTAGAAAAGGTCGAGTGTTGCTTTCCCTGCATCGACTAGATTTCAGCTCGACTGCAGCAGCAGCAGCAGCAGCACCTCCTGCAGAGCCGAGGTCTGAAGATGATGGAGAACCTCTCCACAAATCTTGTGGGCGAGCAGCCAAGCCGGCATCGCCTTGAAAACGAGATGAAGGGCGGATCACGACCTTGCTAATGTAACCACTCAGTCTAGTCCTGATGACTGCTAGATGCTGATTAGAAAGAGACTTGCATTTATTCCACCATCACACCGAATTGATTTACGAGCTCTGCTGCACCACTTTTTCATACATACATCGATGTGCGCACTCAGGCTTACCCATGCTGTATACTTGTTCGATGCAACATATTTCATATATACACAGGCAGCTAAAAGTTACACAAATACACATAGAGACACACAGGACTGTTCGCCACAAGGCCACTCATTCTCAACGTGCTCAGAGGTAGAGAAATTGTCTTTGAAATTGAGCTCTTCAGCTAACAGAGCACGACAAAGCCTTGGGAAATGGCTTTGCAATCAACCTCGGCTCACACCTTTCCCCTCGTGCTCTTACATAGACTTTTCTGTGATTACTACTGTTAACCTACACATATGTTTTATTGGAACAAAAGAGGAATGCATTGAGGTTAAACGCTCAGTTAATAAAGACATGTTTAATGTTTTATATCGGCAGTACATGTCTCTCTTTTTTCACACACACTGCCATGCAAACACACGGGGGGTCAGGAAACTAGCTCCTGTAAGTGCACAGCTTATTACCTTCCATATGTCTGACTTCTCCCATCACTGGTTACATTTCAAACACTAGATTTATACAACTGTTTCATAAAAGAGGAGTACACAGACTGTAGGTACCGGCTCTGTACAAAGACCACACGTAGTGTACGGTATGTTCTTGGCTAAAACACCCATAGTAAGGACCAAAAATCTGCACAGCACGTCTGTGACCACCTTCTGGACTAAACATGGAGGTCTAAAGCACGTTTTACCAAATGTTTCCTCGTAGCCCCCCAGAAAAGAAAGTTTCAGTTTACTCCATTGCGTGGACATAATTGCAGATATAAATAAATAGACTTGAATGTCAGATGCAACCATAAAGACCATACAATACCAGCACTGAACTAAAAAAAACACCTAAAAATTATCTCTGCAAGTGGCACCGAATCAGGAATACAATCTTGTTTTAACAGGTTCTTCAGGATCAACTCGCCCACTTCAAAACATTAGTCCAGTGGAGGGAAATCTCTCTGTTAACGAGACCAGATTCTCACACACAAGATAAATATCTATGTGTGGTCAGTGTAATTGGGGCGTGTATTAATTAAGTATCGAAGAGAGCACATTCTATTTGAGTCAACATGTCACTCAAATCAGACTGTACCTCGACTAAATCAGTTTAATCATAAAAATAGATGATTAGGCAAAATAAGTATTAATCAAACATGTATTCTAGTTGTCCTAGAAAGAAAACAGTATGTGTGATGTGTTAAAAATCAGTGGTAAACAGAATCAATTTTCCTCACCCCCATAGTAACACTTAAAGCTAAAATCTGCCCAAATTTAATAATCATTTTCTGAATCATACAATGACAAAAAGTTTAAAATAGTTCTTTTTCTGTCAAAAACACTGATAAATCACCAAATAAAAACAATTTGAATCTAAAAAATATATATGCTTTATGTACTTTTAGGTATTTTATTACACACTTTTTTTGTAACACATTTTTTAAATGAAAAACCAAATAAACTTAGTCAGTTGGGAACTCTCATCTTGTATGATTTCAAATTTGATCAACTTGAAGGTTTTTGGGTTTTTTTCCATCAGGAGTTCTGAAAAGGTTTAATAATCTTGTCTGTGTCAGCTCAGACTAAAAGGTATCCACTAAATGAGTCAGATCCACTGTTTCTCCACTCTGTGCAAACAGGAGGACAGTCCATTAGATCTCTTTAAAGTGCAAATTAGAAAGACATTAAAAAGCCATTAAGAAAATTCATATCTAGTTCAACGTGTTTATCTCCAAAACCAGAGAAGGCCAAAACAAATCAGTCAACAAATGAGTCGCTGCAGCAAACACAACGCTCTCTGTTGCATCTCCACGTTTACCTGCAAGTCCACACATCCCATCGAAACACCCAAAGCTAAGCAAACAACAAAACACAACATCAAGCAAAACTACCCAGTATTTTTTCCTGATTTTTGCTTCAGTTGCAGAAAGTTCAGCACCATGAAGTGCACACTGAGACCCCCTTAGTTAAAAAAAAAAGTTGGTCATGATTTTACTTCCTCCTATTTTACAGAGCTACACCCTGGGGGCTACTCTGAGCTGCTATAGTTGGCATCAGCACCCAGTTAGAATGTGTCTAAAAGGGTCGGCTGGAAACCGCTTTTAGCTGTAAGAGGGCCCAGAGGAGTTGGTTGAGGATGGTAGGAATCTGCTGCGTCTGTCAGAATGTCTCATTATGATGATCCAGGACCAAACCCATTCACAGTCCCACCTTAAAAAAACTCTTATGAAAGCCTGTCTGAAAACCAACTTCACTGTTTGTTAAATTTAGAGGGTTATTTAACATCTTGCTGAAAGTGCTATCATTTGACATTTCAATCACTCGCTGCCTATTTTTAGATTCTGACTCTGCTGAGGGTTTGATGTTTTACAAGTTTTAATAAGTAAATGTCCGTATAAAGAATTCAAAAGGAAAAAATAAGTAGGTCCTCTGGACAGGTTCTTCTTTAATGAAACGTTTCGTCTCTCCTCCAAGAGACTTCTTCAGTCTGAGGAGTTTCAGGTGAACTTTTTTTACCTGGATTACTGAGATGCATCAGGACATCCGTATAAAGAAGTTATTAAAACTAAACACGTTATAAGTTTTGGAGTAGTATATTAATGAATATGAAAGATTACTTAGTCCAAACACTTTGGCACTTTCTTTTTCTCCATCAGGAGTAAACTGCTAGAAAAAAGTGTTTGTATTTTAATATGAGGCATGAATAAAGTACAGAAAATAAAAAAAACACTTTGTGACATGAGATCATTTGGAAACATAAAGCTGAAGAGTGCTTTAAGCTGCACAGTTTGCTGGGATCTCTTTAAAATAACATCTAAGAACAATGTTAAAATCCTGTTTTTAAGAGCAGTAAAACCCCAGATTTAGGATAATGCCCTTTCATTTTTAAAATGTTGACTTTAAATCATCATAAAACATGATTTTGTATTATTTACATGATGAAGCAAGGTTTTTATTATTATTTTAATTCCTCCAGATCTTTAAAATACTGAGCTAAAGCTGAATGTAATCTAATGATATTTACTCGCATCACTAAACAATTCATTAAAATGTTTAATACAAAATGAGAGAAAACTTTCAGATGTTGCACAAACGTAACTCAGATCAGAGGAAAAATAAATAAATAAATAAATAAATAAATAAATAAATAAATAAATAAATAAATAAATAAATAAATAAGCAAAACCGGAAGGGAATTCTAAGCTTTTCAACCTGATAGATTCTCTGACCATTAGAAACATCAGTGCACGGCCAACTCTCATTGTTTCTCTCTTTTATCCACACCAGGCTGTCTTTTCCTCATGGACATGTAGATTATGAAGCTCATCAACTCTGAACAGAATATTCTCCAAACACTGACGCAGTCCAAACGTGTTAAAGTAATAAAGATATAAATTTGGTATTTTTGGTTGAGCTATTTGGAAGAAAAAAGTAGAGTTTTACAGAAAATGTAACATTTATCCAGTTTACTGAGTAAAGCTGAATAAAGTTTTACTAAAGAGACCGAGAGCTGCCGTCCTGCTTCAGTCATGTGTTGACCAACTGGAGACATCACTTCCTGTTCCACATGTTAGTTTGAACTGAGGTTTATGTTTCAACATCCCTTCCTAGTAAGTAAGTGAAAGAATTTAAAGTAGAAGCTCATAAAACTCCCAAAACGTATGCAAAGTTTAACCATCTGTCCTTTAAAGCCAGTTTTCCTGCTGACCTTACATTTCACTGAACCATGATGGAAATTCATCTTCATATTAAAGCTTCACAAAATGTTCCTGTCAAAATAGACAACCTTTGCCTAGTCATGCTTATTTAAAAGTATATTGTTGCAGTACCGATATTAAACTTAAATAATAGTTAATTTGGAAGCAATTTAACAAAATATGATACATTATGTAAAAAAGTTAGTGGAATATTTCATCTTTGTGCATCACTTTGACTTGATTTGGAGCTTCCAGTAGTTCCATAATCACATAAATCTTGGTGAAAAAGATAATGTCTTTTAGTTTTGCAGTATTGCATGTCTCACTTGTTCAGAGGGGTTTGGGCGGCTCAAAGGTTTCTACAGAAAGGGGGTAAGCGGGAATCTAGATATGTTTGAAAGTAGACTCTTGATTAAGATGCCCAACATTAAGCAAAGACTGTCACGCATAACGAGACACAGATCAGCATCAAATAACGCAGCATGTGATCCCCCAGCGTACACGCTTCAAAAGAATAATGACTTGAAAAATCAGAGGAGAGGGGAAATGCATTCAGTATGAATATTTAAATGGAATGAACTAACAGGAAAAGGTCATGTTGCTCCGCTCTGTTCAGTCACTTGAAAGCTGAGCGTTTTGTTTTGTAATGGAGCTCTCTAAATAATGTAATCTAAAATATCTTTTGTTTCCCTAGATTTTCCTTTTGCAGATAGATATCAGCACTTCAATCAGCTTCATCTTGCTTTATAGATTTCATTTTATCCCATTTATTTCTGAAATGTAAACAAAAACACATTAGTACAGTAGAACTGACAGCGTATTACAGAGAAAGCTATTACTGGAAGCATTTCCTGCATATTATCTCCTCTCTCCCCACATCTCGAATTCTTTCTCTTGTTCTCTCTGTCGCGTCTCTCAGTGGGCTCATGCCTTATCTTACACTGTTTATCTGCTTCCCCCATCGCTTTCTTCTCCCTCTTCTGCCAGCAAGATCCTCCCATGATTGGAGTCTAACTTTCTGCGAGAAGGGAGGCAGCACAGAACTATTGCTAATAGTGCGTTTCCATCAGGGAGCTGCTGAGTGTGTGTGAGCAATAGATATGAGAACATCAATCAAGAGGTGCCCTAAAAGGTAGTGCCGTCTCGCGTTTGGCTGTAGCAGCGGTGCACTTCATCCAAATATGTTGAAGCGAGAAGAGGAGAAAACAAAAAAAAGAAGAGGGCAAAGCAGGCAGAGTGGGATAAGGAGACGGATCAAAAAATAAAGATAAGACAGGGACACATGGGACTGGAACTGTGAATAGAGTCAGTATGTAATAAAAAAAAATAAAAAAAAAATAAAAAAATCTCCCATCTCACTATCACCAAATCTTTTCTTTATATATTTAGAGTTCCACTGCTGGTGATCTGGGACCTGTCTTGCTCTGCTCTGCAGAATTTCCCTTGTGCAAAGCTCAATGACAGAACTTAACTAACGCTCACAGTCAACTTGGAGAAAAAAAGTAGGATAAGTAAAGTGTCTGACAGTGGTTATGAGTTCTAACTTGTTGAGTTGAGACCTGTGACAAACTCCAAACTATTAACAGCACAGCAATATGAGCAGAAAAAAAAGAAAAGTCTCTTTGTTTAACAAAGATTTGACTCATTTCTATGTTTATTCCTAAAAACAGCTTTTCAAACTAAAAGCAGCAATGTTTGCTCTGCACTCTTGTTTACGACATTCTCTGTGTGAGAATGGTTTTGTGCGGCGCTCGCTGTGGTCAGAGATGAGTTTGATTGAACTTTGATCACGGTGTGCTGTGATGTGCACTCACGCAGCTGATTGTCACATCAAACTGCTCCCTGCTGAGCGACAAAAAAACAAAACAAAAGTGTAGCAAAAAGCAGTGTGTCTGTCAACATATATTAATAAGAGGAGCAGAGAAGCTTCATCTGTCTTTTCTTTTGTCAATGAGCAGGTTACTGTGAAAACAAAGGTTCTAAACCTTCCTAAATTCTTCATATCTGCTGCATCAACACACACACATACATACACACACACACACACACTCCTGCTGCAGCTTCTTACAAGAAGGAATAGTGCACATGTTTTTAACATTTTTAACATACAGATGCAACTTTCTATCAGACATGTAACAGGAACTCTGGTCGTCTGCTCAGTTTTAAAATCTTTGTCTGTTTTGCTCTGAACTCTGCAGCAGCCTGCTGTGAAATGTGATCCCAGCAAGCGCAGCTTTTGCTCTCACGGTCAAAGTTTGACTAATATCTTCTGAGATCACTCAAACTTTAAAGATCACAGCATTCCCTGCACATTAAAAAAGCATTGAACAGAAATGATGTCTTGTTGAATAGAATCTGATGACTTGTCTTTCTGCCAATTTCTGTAATACTGTTGTAGCAAAGGTCATTGTGTGTTTCCACTGAGAAACTGTTTCCTGGCTTAAATCTGTCCTCAGACTCTGGCTGCTTCCTTTGTTGTCACAATTATACTGATAAATACTGTGTCGATTTTCTCAGTCTAAATATTACTGTCTGTTTCCTCCTGTGGCCAGTCTTTCTGTCGGACTTTAATGGCACAGAACGTTCCCCTCATGAGGTTTGCACAACAAATTACTACACAGTTACCATTCAGCTATCCCCAGTCACACCTTTTCTGAGAAGTGTGTCTTAATTTGTCACCTAGATTACATCATTTTTCATAAATGACAGCTAAATTTAAACTTAAAAAAGTAGCAAACATCAGACTATTCACTTAGTATTAAGAGTGTAATAATGAAACATAAAATATATACTTTTACTTCTTTTCTTTAAAATGCAAACCTTGTTACACGCTACACATTTAAATATGACTGGAACTCATCATGAAAGGAGTTGTTTATTCACTCTAAAAATGAAGTTTTTAATTTATTTAACCGTTTTATGTCGACTGGTTCCACCAACACCGAGTTGAGGAAATTAAATTATCTTAACTCAGTTACCAGTTGACATAAACAAGTTAAGTAAATTTAGTACTTCATTTATGCAAAAGTACATTTACCTTTTATTTCCCTTTCATTGTGAGCAGTTTAATGACTTTTTAATTAAGTACTTTTCTTATCAGTGAAGTTGATTTTTACCAAAATAATTTTCTGTTAAAGTATTTTTACTTTTAATTAGTTTTCTTTTTTTATTCCAAGTACTTTATTCACCTCTGGTCTTAGTCCAACATTGTGAGAAAAGTGCATCTGCCAGAAGTGAACATGTGTAATTGTACATCATCATCTTCTGAAAATAAGATGTTTGTCAGAGCCTCTACAGCAGGGATGGAAATGTTTTGTTTTCAGGGGGACACATGAGAAAATTGAGCTCTGTTGGAGGGCCGAAACCAATGATACCTTGTAAAAAGCAGTAAATTATATAGTTTGATTTGCTGCTATTGATTATTAGGATAAGGATATGCTGTAAATATTGCTCATTGGTGGGCCATCAGTTGACCACTCCTGCTCTACAGTGACATTAATATTTCAGGCTACAAGGCATTTCTGCTTGATTGTGGTGAAAACAGGACAAAGTTGCACACATTTTGTTTAATAGTCTCTGATTCAGGAACAGGAGGTTGACAAACTCATGGAAACACTTGCATGAATTATTGGAAAAAATTGCAAATGGTGCTTCCACACAGGTGTGCCACATGCTGCAATTAAATAATTACCATCCAATCGTGCTCTGGGGCAAGTAAAAAGATTCAAGCAGCCTCAGCTGACTCTGATGAGATGCTAAGGAGCCAAGAACCTTCTGTTCTGCTGCTACCTCCAGTTGTATTCAGAACACATCTTTCTATGGAGACACATCACATGATGGAGTTGGAAGAGCAAACATTGCACTGTGTGATACTGTAGAGAAGTTCTTAGCAATCAATTCATGGAATCAACTCAAAGAGTAACTCACAACCAAACTGGATGATTAAAAAGCAGCTGAAGCAGCACACGGTGATTCAGTCTCGTGTTGCAGCTGCAGTCAGATCTGGAAGCCGTGTACCCCGCGCTCACGGTGCACAGGTTATGACAGCTTGTCAGAGAAATGTAGCTGCTTGAATTTGTGAGGCAACAAACGCAATAAACTAAACCCTCTGCAGAATCTGAGCAACTAAAAATAATGGAATTTGATCATTTCTGAACACTGCATGCAGCTCAGTAATATACAGAAGTAAGGTGCAAACAGGAAAAATGATTTTAAAATACATACACATAAACAAAGACTTTCTCGCACTAAAACATCACATTCAATCAGTTTGTAACTTTGGATTTAATCTTTTATGTGTTTTTAAAAACATGTAAAGTGTAACGTTGATCTGAAAAGTAAAACAAAACAATTTCCATTTGAGCTACTTCCCTACGCTAAGGTCATTTACCTATTTACTAAGTTGGAGGATAACAACATTTTCTTCATGACTTGACGCACTATTGCTTCGATTTTGTGCCTTTTTTGTTTGAGTCAAAGAAAAAGCAGGAAAAAAGAAAAAAAAAGGAGTTTTGCTTTGAAGCCTTTGTGTTTCAGACGTAAGTGATTCCTTTGGGGTCGTCCACAAAAACCTCAGTCAGCCCTCCTAAGCTGGATTTCAACTTTAAACTCAGCTGAGTTGCCCGGTTCTGGCCAAACATTGCTCTAGGCCATGTGGACAAATTGCCCGTGTCACACCTGTTCATATTTCTTGTCCATATCAGCAGAGTGCAGCAGGTCTGTGGGGGGGAGAAATGTGGCGACACACAGAAAAGAGAAAGCAAGCGCTGGCACATGTGGCATCAGTCATCTGTCAAATAGATTTACTCCTTTGTCTTGGAGTATGTGCTAATAAGTACAACATGTGAACGTGGTGTAAAATGTAAGGTGAATCTGTTAGAACCAGATACATTTATTTGCAAAAAAAATGGCAAAATGGGGAATCCTAATTTAAAAAAAAAACGTTTCCTGAGAAAACCTAACCTCAGCATATAAATAAACTGGGGATAGCTAACAATATTAATAGCAAACACATTTATTCAAGATTTTTTCAGGAAAGCAACAAATACATCAGCTGATGTGTGAATCAGAGACATGAAAGGCAGAGAAAAGGAGATTAGTAGATAAACAAGGATGGCTAAAAATATTAGATCTAAATGTAACCAGTAACACATGTAAATTTTTATTATTTTGAATAGGTTATTTGAAACTTAATGTTCCTCTCAAGTGTATTTCTGCTAGCTGCTTCCCTTTTTGTTCCTTCCTGCCCATCTAAAATCAGACAAATCAAGCATGTGGCCAAATTTCAGTTTTAAGCACAAGTCTGATCTTCCATTTATTCATTTATCTTCTACTCAACTTAAAATAGCCTCAAAGCCCCTTTGTCCTGTTGCAACCCACTTGCTTTTATTTTCTGTGAGCCAGATAAAATCTGCCAGATCCACTCGACAAATGTTCCACAAACCAAAGACTCACGGTGTCGACTTAACAACAGCGGAGTGTGTGGAGGGAAGGCGGCCTGAAACTCAAGGATGAAAATGGACAGTTTCCACAGTCAGTATATGGAAGGAACAGATTGTGTGTCAGAAAGACACAAAGCGCACCAACAACTATACGTTCACACAGTGACACCACTGGGTAAAAGGCTGCTGGTATAAATGATCAAACTTGAGAAACACAACACTGACTATAAAAAGTTTTCATCACAATAAGGTGCAAACTAGCAGCCCACTGACTCCAATAGAAACAATGCTTCACAGCACATCATCCTTTTATCCCTGTTCCTCTTGGCACCTTTTAGGACTGTTTAATTATATTCTGGCATACTGACTGTATGACTAAAGCTGCTGCCTGCCTACACGCTTTGTGTTTCTCCCACACACAGACTTCCCCTTCCCTCTGTTCACGTCTTTGGCCTGACTCTGAGCCGAGATGAGAAACAACTCAAAACATCTGATTAGCCTGTGATCAGCCTCTCCATAAACAAAACTGAACACGAGTCAGAATTAGCGTAACAGGGAGCCTCTCTATTTTGCTTTGAAAAGTCATGTGACAGTAAAAAAATACAACTCATTTATATTTTCAAGAATTTATCGAAGGAGTTTTGATTTGTGCTGTTAAAGAATTGCCAAATTAGCTGTGGGCTATACCTTCTGATAGACATCACTCCCATTGATCAGGCTTGAAATGTCACTGAATGTTAGAAACAGGCAGATTTTACATCAGTGTTAAAACCTGACTACGTCACACTGGGTGATAGAGCCAGCTTGGAAAGAAAAGGTCCTAAAGAAGACAGACATGGTGTCAGCAATAACGGGGAAACTCATGACGATGCTAAAAGCCAATTTGACTTTATTTCACACTAAGTGTAATCAAAACCAATTTAATTGATTACTGTTGAGATTATTAATTTTTCTCAGAAACTATCAAAAAGAGGCTATATTCTTCATAAGCTAAAAAGGATGATGGTTGTAAAAAAAAGCATAGTTAAGACTGTACTGAACATGATTTATCAGATAATGCTCTCTAAGATGGACGATTCACTTTCCTACAACCTGTTAATTTTCTTACTTTGCATTTTTAAATTCATTTTAAAGGTTTGTAGGGAAGTAACTCTTCATTGGTTCTTTTTTAAAACCATCAAGTGAGCTTTCTTTATCTGATCTTAGTGATCCTTTGTTGGTTTTGCTGACAATTTCAAACTGATCTGATCATAAAATAAAACCCTTGCAGGTTATAGCCTTTGCAAAAATTCTGCCATTCTCCTGGTCCATCTGTCCGTTCAGTGATCTGTCTTCCCTCCTTCCTTTCTTATCACTTTCCTCCCTTGGCTCCTCAAAGCTACCTGCCAGTTTTCATGCCTGACAGTCCAGCCCCCCGTCCTCCCGCTTTAAAGTCCCGTTCCTTTTAACTTGTACAGGACCGGAGTGAGAAGTGAAGTGGACAGGTAGCTCCTGAATAATGGATGAACTAACTGGTTAAAATTCTCCCGAGTTTTCTAAAAAACCAAGAAGCAAAAAAAAATAAATAAAAACTTACATATATTTTAACTGGGATGGAAAGTTATTGAGAGGTGGCTTAGTCCTGAGAAACTTTAAGAACAGACTTAACTGAGATCCTCTAAGAATTTAATTTAAAGAACGCATTAGAAGAATAATTTTATTTTAATAAACTGTTATATGAAGATTTACGCTTGTAGTATTTCAGTTATTGTTAAATCTGAATAACACCCCATCAGTGAATAAAAAAAAAGCTAATTTTCCAAATTTTTCAAAAATGTAATTAAGAACAAAGGGACAGATAAAAAGAGAAATATTTGTCTCTTTAATGTTCGTATTATGACTAAGAAGAGAAGCTTGTGTAATATTTGTGTCCAGCACTATTAAGGGCCTTTACTTGCTGATGGCGTTTTCTATTAAGCATCAATTACGTCAGTGTAAATAGTAATTCAGCTGCTGGGAAGTCTTGTCACAGGAAGTCAGACCTAATTAGATTATCCAAACTTTCTTAATGACTCTTCAGATTATTTGCTCTCCTCTCCACAGCACTCTGGATTGGCACAAGTACAGTAAAAGTTTGATACCAGGCTTGCATGACTTCAGAGACAACTTTTTATTTGTTTATTTTATGTACTTGCCTGCAAAATTTCAGATTGTGAAGTGCAAAACGTTGCCTCCTGAAGTGCCCCCCCCCACCCTCACATACACACACACACACACATACACACACACAGGAAAATAAATCCATCCTTAGGTTTAGCAGACTTGTTCAAACTAAAAGTTATCATAGAAACATTACAAGTGTTCACTTCCTGTCACTCTGTCCGATTTAGCTGTCTTCTTCAGCTTTTTCATAAAATTATCAAAGCCCTAAAGCAGTCAAGAGGGCTTGAGAACTGCTTCAGCAGAAACACGAGACAAATCCCTCGAAGCCTAATGGTTTGGCCTAAATACTGCGCTGGATTAAAACTACTCATATGTGCTGTAATTATGTACCTTGAGAGTTTGAGCACTGTGACAATCCTTGGTCAGTTTGATGGAGAGTCTTGTAGTGGAAATCTTTTTTCCTACTGTATTAACTAAGATATATAAATATATATATTTTTCCTTGAACAATGTTTTATTTGGAAATGTTCAATAGTTTAAGTATTCAGAGTGTGAAAACTATGGACTAAAACTGTGAGAAACATTTAGTTGCATCTAAGAAGTGATTTCATTCCCCTCCACATAAAAAGTCATTAATGATTTCCAGGTCTTGCAGGGCTCATCAGCTGCTATTATGAAAAGTAAAAGTGCAAAATATAACAAGACCAGAACAAAAAGTCATCATCTCAACTCTTTCTTCTAGAAACAATCCCAGACAAGAGAGGATAGACAGAAAAGACCCTCCAGTAAAATCTGTCCCAGGGTCTCCTCCCAGCGGGATGTGCCAAGAAAACGTCCATCCTAAACAGATGTCAGAATCACCTCTGACTCTTTTTGTTGTTGAGCAGTGCCAGCTTTACAGCAAACTCCATCCAGATAACAGTTTTCTAAGACTGATCACAACTGGACACTGAACTCAGCTGCTTTTATCCAGGATCTTGGTCTTTGGGTTACGATCCATATCTGATGACCATCAGTGAGAGTTGGAATATTGATGTAATCCAATATTCAAATGATAGGTTAATTATTTTAAATGAATCATTGAATGAATTCAATTCTGGCATGCTAAATGTTTGGTTTTACTGAGTTTAAGTGTTTTTACTGTCACAAATCTGAAACCATTGCTGAGCAAAAACCAAATGGGTACACAGGACTGTGAAAATAATTGTAATACTCTAATTTTTTTACCTTAAGCAAAGTAAGAGTACAAAAATAAAATATTTCAAACTGACATAATAATAGACAAAAGGGGGTCAAGGGTCTTATCAAACTTTTCCCAGTGAAATGGATCTCCTTCCCAGCGTGTCAAATCCAAGCTCATCTTTTGTAAAAAGGCAGCAACATCTGTGAGAGATGCTCAGAATGTTCCCTGCACCGGCTGTAGCAATATTTGATGCCTGGGGCAGTCACTGCTTTATACATGAGTGCCAAAGTCTGCAAAGGGAGGCTGGAGGATTGAAAATGGAATAAGTGGCAAGACGATCTTTTTGGAGACCAAGCATCAGCTCTGGTGTCTGACCATTTTTGCCCCACTTAGTTTTACCTTCGAGACTGCTGGACTCTTTCTCACTTGCTATTTGACTTAGTTTGGCAACTAAACTTGATTTAAATGAAGAATCAATCACAGTTTGTCTGAAAGGAAACCATCTCAAATTGTTCCCTACATCAGCGTACCAGGTAAAAAGACAAAAACTTTGTCAGATCCTAATAAATGGAACAAGAAGAATAAGAGGAGAATGTCAACCTGACACAAGTTTACATTCCTGCTCAGCGCTCTGTGGGAGTCTGATCAGTTGAATAATGTCAAAAATGAAGATGTGAACCACAGGACAGAACTTTTCAATTCAGCGGGGGACGAATATGTATGTTTGCGCAGGAACTGTGGCAAAACAAAGTATAAAAATAAAAATCTATTTGATTTTTGATGGACAGTTTCCTCCAAACAAGAATATGCAAAACAAAAATGACAGAATTGCTCAAAACTGTATATTTGTTTTTATGTAACCATGAGATGGATGTAGGTTAACCAGCTTCGAGCACTCTATCCAGACTTTTTATTTCAACTGTTTTTTTTTGCTTCCTTTCCAGGTCACAGGGAGCTGGTGTCTGTCTCCAGCCGTCACTGTGAGAGAGGCGGTGTGCACCCTGAACAGGTCACACGTCCACCACAGGACACAAGCACTTCACTAAAACAAAATAACTGTTGCTGCGGTCATCAGCTGTCAGTCACAGAAATGCAGCTTATTGGTATGAAATAGTGAAACTATTATTTGCCTCATTCCGCTTAAATTAGAATCCTTTTTGACAGAAACTGAATGTGCTTTTGGGTGAAGGTTTAGTCCACAAACATCAACCAGAGGAGATTTGAACATGTTTAAAAACATATGAAGCCACAATGGCTGCAAAGCACATGATGACGCCAGGTTTAATGCATTTTGTCCTACGTGAATAAACTAAACATTTAGCAGCTAAGAAATTTAGGATCATATTGTTTTTTCCACATTATGAGAAGCACACAAGAGACTGTAAATAAACAAGAGTAAATTTTCATATGCATGAATTCCCATCTTTTTAACCCACTGGTTCTCTGATTTATAGTAAAAATGAATGTAAATGTCTACCTAACTATAGTTGACACACACATTTGTGTAAGGGTGTGTGTGTGTGTGTGTGTTGGGCACTGAGTGCTATAGACTCTGACCAGCAACTTTGACAGATTGTGTTCCATGTCAAGTGCATTTGACCTACTCAACCCATGGGGCCGATGCATTTAGGTGCACAACAAACACACAGACGTCTGCACAGTTATGTAGAGGCAGACAAGGGCAGAGAAAAGTAAGAGAACAGTTTCTCTCTCTCTCTTTCTGTCTCTCAATCTTTTCATTTTGTTGTTTTTGCTATTTTAGTCTGTTCAGTCCTATCTTCATCCACGCTTCTCCTTCACAATGTCCTTAACCCGTCTGCAGGTTTCTATGATGACACATCAAAGTCAAAGTTACTGCCAAAATGTCAGCATGATGAAATAACCAACAAACACAAAGACAGTAAATTGAAAAAGAAAAGACATGTGATGAAGATAAGAAGAACAGAGATGGAAGTTAGAAAGATGCAGATCTAAGATTTACAGTTGCAAAAAGATCTTTTTATCCTTTCAAGTGTTCACATTTAAAAAAAAAGATTGATTATTTTTACTCAACATTGTCTTTTTCATGTGGTTTGGCTTTTATATGACAGTTTCCTATAAAAACCTGATAGCTGGATCACTAAAATGACAGCTGTCCTGATTATTATTTATTATTTTATTTGAGAATAAAAAAAATAATAATTTTTGTCCTTTGTACTAGTGACCACTGACTTGTTGAACATAAAAAGCTTACATTTGCTGATTATTAATTATATTAATTTTATTTAGGAAAGTGCGTTTGAAGGTCAATGGACACTTCCAGTTAAAAAATGATTGAAGTTGTTGTGTTTTACATGCTTCATGTGACCTAATAATTGTTTGTGTTTTTAATATGTTCAGTTTTTCCTATTAGGTGTAAATAAAACACTAATCCAAGTAAGCTGCATTTCAATTTAATTTTCAGTGTCATACTCAAACATCTAAAATATACGTCTGGATTCATTTGTTTTCTTTATAGAAAAAACATGAAAACATTTATCTCTATAAATAGATGAAACATTATTAAAATCTTTAGAGAAGCTTTTAAGAAATCGAACTAAGTACACATAAAAAATGTTTGAATGGCAGAAAGTAAAAAAGATTAAGACAGAGGAAATGACAAAATATGTCAGATTTACCAACCTGACTCAGCCATTAGGTGGAAGTTGTGTCTTGCTGTTGTTTAATAAAAAAATACCTCCACAACTTCAGTCCTGCATCGGGAGGACATTTGTTATTGTTTTTTCCTTTTTGTTTTTTTCATTTAGAGTGCTATTTAGGAGCAATGGATGTGGTAAATGGGTTACTGATGATGAATAGCTGCTGAAGGACAAGCTTATAGGAAGCCGTTAGGGCTGAATGAAGAAGAAGAAACATTGTATTTTCTTTCAAGAAAAAAAAATCCTTTAGGCTAATTTCTCTTTGATATTCTGCTGCATGTTCAGATTTAAAAGAAAGGTGGCATGTGCCTTTAAAAATGTTGAAGGTTTCACTCTTTATGCTTCTCCTTGGTTCCACTATTTGACAATATTTTGAGAATAATAATCAGTGAATTGTTGTGAAAAGACCAACCAGTTAAGTCTGAAAAAACAGACTCATCTGTATTTAGTCTAATATGAATTTTGATGGCAGCACAAGAATAAAATCTGCACAAGCCAACTGTTTCCATGGTTGTTTCAAAAGCAAGTAGCAGCTGCAAAGATAAAGAAGTGCTTTTGTTAATCTGCTGGTCGGAGGAATTCGACTTGCGACCTGACCAGGGCGTACCCCACCCCTCGATATGGGCACCAGTGACCCCCGTGACCCTGAACGGAAGAAGAGGGTTTAGATAATGGATGGATGGAATTCAGATGTTTCCACTAAAGAGGAAACACATCAGCAATAATCTTAGAAAAACAACTGTTATTACAACAATCAGGAAAGGCTATAGAGCTATTTGCAAACAGTTTTCAGGAATAGTACATAATTCAAGGAGGTATGAACTTCCAAAAACAAATTAATTACAATCAACAAGTTTAGTTTTCAGGGATTTTGTGAAAGTTTATGATAGTTTAAATAGAACATAGGTGTGAGTGTGCAGAATCAACTGCAAATATCTCAAAAAGAAGCACGGCAGCACAGCTCAGGTTTATAAAGATTTATCTATAAAATTAGAACATTGTCTTATTCACAGACAAAAAACAGCTCGTCAAAGACAAAGATGAAGTGGGACATAATGTGAGTTTGTTTTGCAGCTTCTAAAGTTGGATTTAAAGCTGGCATTTTGTGGACCATCCAGTAATTTCCAGTGTAAATGAAAGCTTTCTAGAGTCAAACGTGAGGTCATTTTATAGCTAAAATTGGGTCATGCAGTAGGACAATGAGCCCAAACACATCATCACATTTACAAACGAGCAGCTAAAACAAGCAACAAGGTGCTGCAACCACCTGGTGTAACTGGTGATGTCAGCCATTCATCACCAGCTCAAAGGCAGAGGTCCTGCTTCCAGCATGTCATTCAACAGCAAGACTTAGTGCCGTGCCATAAAGAGAGTTTTACAGCACACGCAATAATAAGATTTATCAGTTGACTTTCATTCTCCTTAGACTATAGTACTCCCATGTGTTTACCTAACACTTTCTGTTTTCAGGGGATATAACTCCAAGGCAACAAAAATAGCATTTGAAACTATAAATTAGGTTTGAAAGCCAATAAAGCATTCATTAGTTCCCCATCTTGGAAAGTGTAAGTGCACTATGTTAGTGTTAGTACTATGTGGTCACATCTGACAAGAAAATGAAAAAGGTTTTATTGAAGCACAAAGTGCATCTAATAGGCTCCCTGTTATTTGGAAGTTATTATTTGAGAGACAAGCTTCTTCTGTAACAGAGTTAAAGCCATTAGGCTGTATAATTCTGGATTTCTCCCTTTTTTTTTGGTTCACTGGGGTGGATGATTCCAGCTTCCGAAGCAGGAGATGCAAGAATAGAAAACATGTGAATCATATGAGGGGATAAAAGGATGGAGTGATGATGGCTTATAGACACATAAAGGAGGTGAGAACTGAGAATCAAACAGGAGCTGGCACGCTAAAAATATGCCTCATTTTGCTACTTTCTAAATTAAAAACTTGCAAAAACCTGGTGACAAATAAACTGCTCCTGTATGCAAGAAATAATTTCAAATAAACATCAGTAATGTTAGCAAAATATCCTACATAATGCCGCTGAATAAAAAATGAGCTTCAGCAGAATATATTCAACCGTACATTGCAAAAATGTCCCTGAATTTATAATATTTGTGTATATTTGTTTATGTTGTCCTCACTTTGGGGAGGACTATGGGGTCCACATGCAAAAACAAAACAACCATACAACCAAATTAAATTAAAACAAAAAATACAACCCCCACCCTCTCCCAGATACCTAAAAGGGTTTCAGCATTTCAATAGAAATAATAATAAGAAAAAAGCACATTGTTTTTATAAGTAGGACTGTGACACAACAATCAATGCTTGATTTATCAAGACTAATAACAACACTAATAACTTCATAAATGAACCCATCACCATAAGAGATCATCGAACAAACTCAACATCAAGAGAAATGATTTTAAAATTTCCAACTATCAAGTGAACTAATTTCAATAAGCAACAAATACCAACATACGATGGCTCTGCACACAACCAAACCTCTGAGTACATCTGTTTGAGGCAAAGAGAGCATGAAAACAGCTGCTGAAGCTTGGTCTCATTCTAAAACCATGTCTGTTAGAAGTGGCAACAAGTCTGTGAAAAAAAGACCAGAAGACTATATTTAAGTCTATCTTTGACCTTCATTCATGATAGACTTAGATGCATAAAAATCACAGCCGAGCATTAATCTTGCAGCTTTGTTCTGAACAATCAGCCGTTCTGCAGAGCTTTGAGGCACCAAACCAGATCACCTAAAACTAAAGCCTGCACCATTGTTCTCTTTTCAAAAGACATAAAACGGGCATTATGCCATATTATTGAGATATTCCTACTTATTTTAGTCATTTTGTGCTTGTAAACACAAGACGATGCTCCGTCGTTATTCATGTTGTTCACCTGGTCAAACATGCCATCTTACCTTATGCTCTGTTGCTCCAGTCTGTCTGGATCTGTAGCACTGAGTGAAGCCACAAAGCTGCCCACAGGGATGTTTTCCATCCTGGTGACAATCAAGGGGTCTGGCATGAATACTGGTCCCTCATTGATGTCCTCAACTGTGACATGGACAGTGGCTGTAGAGCTGGGGCCATAGCCAACATTGGGAACCAAAAGATCCTCGTTTTCTACTTTGATAAGTAACTTGTAGAACGGATTGGCCTCATAGTCTAAAGGCTGAAAGGGAAAGTAGATCATTTGTCATCTATTTAAATTAAAACAAACAAGGAAGTATCAGATGGTGTGTTTTACCTTCACAACTGATAATATTCCTTCATTACTGTCTGGGTTAGTCTGGATCTCAAAGCTCTGTTTGGGATCTCCACTGATAATCGAGTAAATGGCTCTCCACGCCCCCGTGGCAGGATCATCTCTGTCATCTACCGTCAGGTTTACCACAACGCCTGTCCAATCCTCATGTACATAAGTCTCAAACTGTTTAAAAAAGAAAAAAAACAGAAAAACAAATTCACATTAATGAGAAAAAAATGCAAGAATGTTTAAAAAGCAACATCAGAGTAAAGTAAAAAAAAAATACTGGATTTGTAGATTAAAAATGTCAACCTTGTGCTTTTTTGTAGTTGAAAACTTGAAAGGCTGACACCAAGATAACATTTAGGACTGTAATTCCATTCTAAGTTCAACAGAAAGATGTAGAAAATGATTGGGTGCGAGCAGCTTCAAATTTGCTTTTGAAAG
Source organism: Cynodonichthys magdalenae (assembly GCA_031762555.1). Taxonomy (NCBI): domain Eukaryota; kingdom Metazoa; phylum Chordata; class Actinopteri; order Cyprinodontiformes; family Rivulidae; genus Cynodonichthys; species Cynodonichthys magdalenae. The sequence continues at coordinate 9,014,362 of JARVJO010000002.1, read as the reverse complement.
CAAAAATTGGGGCAAAGGAATCTGTCTGGGTTGATGAGCTTTAAACTGCTGTGAAAGAAATATGCCTGTTTCATATCAGCATAACTGTGTCATTTAATGAACAAAAGGAAATTAACTGAGTGAGGAGGGGAAAAAGGGAGCTGCTGCTAAGTTCTTTGATCAGGGTCTTTCATATTTGCATGAAAACATACTTCACCTACACCTGTCGCTGATTTTTACAGAGAAACAATGCTGGAAGTTCAAAGGGTTCAGAGAATGTTTGCTCTTGACAGCAAACATTAAGTGAAAAAAGATGATTATCAATGCAAAGAGAATTATATCTGGTTTCCCCTGACTGAAAGAATCTCCTATTTTTTGACAGAGATGCTGATATCATCACCAGAATCCAGGGTTGTGATTCATCCTCTTGTACCAATCATGCTGACAAAACAAAGATGAGAGAAAACTGCATGATTTCATATTCAATGAAAACAAAGCTCATCAGCCTTTATGGTGCTGGCATACAGAACTTAAGATTTAAAGAAAGTTGACGAGTGTCCAAAATATTACAATGCACAGTATTTTTATACACGGTAATTATGTGTAAATCACAACACAATGCTGAAACCATGTCATGCTTATAAAATACCTGCTTTTGTTTTTGTTAATTTTTTATCTGAAATTTGGGTCAAAACCTCTGACAGATGTGCTTTTCCCAACAAAGTTAACTTGAGTTTGACCAAGTTATATAAAAGTTAGGTTGTATGTACTTTGTTGTTGTATGTACTTTGTACTTATTGTACTTTGGTCTAACTACTACGACAATAAATACTTACATGGACAAATAGCTCAGACAGCAAAATAAACACCATCACGTTTTCCACTGCTCAGTCCTCTTGGTGCATCTCATTTTTTTCTCGTGTCAATCACTTCCCACCTCACTGCTCATTGTTGGCAGCAGACCTCAATCAGATTTTTATCAATGCACGCTGCCAGAAAGGCTCCCACTAAAGACCTGCAATGTGATCAGGGTTACCTTTGCAGTAGCTTTGTAAGTGTGTGTGTGTGTGTGTGTGTGTCAGGACCATTATTGTGTCAGAGCTTACAGCGTAATCTTTCAGACACAGAACAGTCTGTTTAAGGATAGTGTTGGTCCAGCCCAGATTACTGTGTCTCCTGTCAGCCCTTTGTATTGTTGTTACACAGATTAGCCTCTTACTGCCTTACACTTTCTTCCTCTATAGGAAGAGAGGCAAACATTGATTTTTTTTTATTTTCTCCTTCCTTTCTTTCTTTCTTTCTTTCTTTCCCTTTTTATTCATCAAAAAGCGTATTTAGAAAATGCTCTGGACCATTTATAATCATTTAGGTTACACAGGATCAAACATGTCCTCCTTAAAAAGGATGTTGTCTTCATTATGCATTGTTTATGTTTGTGTTTGTTTTGGAAGCCTATGGCAGATTGGTACAACAACCTGGCATGTCAATTAAATGGTGTTTTTTTAAGTTATGCAGAGAAATGCAGAAATTATCAGCATTTGATATTTTTTTTTCTTGGGGTGTATTCACACCTGTACATTTAGTCTGCTTTAAATGGACCAGAGTTCGTTTCCCCCGTTGGTCCAGACCTTTTATGCAGGTGTGAATAGACTCATGTGAACCCTGGTGCAGACCTAACAACTGGACCAAGGCCATTTTTGAGGTGGTCTCAGTCCACTTCTAAACAAACTTTGTTGCAGTTTGGTTCTGGTGTGTAAACAGACCGGTCTTGAACCGAACCAACTACAGTAAACATGCACCTAATTGGAATTTACGAGCCATCGTTGCTAAGCATCATGGTAAAAACTAGGCTTTCAGTGTTGCTAAAGCTACCACTACGCTACAAACAATGAGTCTTTGTGGGTCAGAACACAGCATCTCGTCTCCTTTGGATTGCAGCACACATTTGAAAACATTGTCCCAAAATTATAAGTACATTATCATAAAACTGCAGTTGAATGAGCTGCATTTGAAATTCTATATGGTATTGAACAGCATCATCTTTATTTCCAGGTCTGCGCTCTGTTCCGCCCCCTGTCATTTCTGTCCAATGGGAGCAATGATTGTAACCTGCATGGCTTCATTTAGAAATTATAGTCTGTTTGCAAAAAAGCACAACGTGAATGCAAACTGCACCAAACTATAAGTATAAAGTCTGCTTTTGGTCCGGACCAAACAAGCGGACCAAAGGATTTTCCTGGTGTGAATACACCCTTAAATACAGTTAAACAGTGAAAGTTTTATTTTATAAATACAAGTTGGTTTAAAAATCTGAAATACATATAAAAACACAAATACTTGTCAGTGGTTTTCATTTGTCATTTTCTGTCTCTGGACTTCAAACAGGTTCAAACAGCTCAATGATTGTGAACAAGTTCCTATCATTTCTGTCAAACACATCCACCAACATAACACACACACACACACATACAGTACAAACACAGTTCAAACAATCGGTCAGACTGGGAGTAATCATGAGGAGCAGTCATGCGGATGGAGAAAATCTTGTATTCTGTGTGATCTGGCCACTGAGCCTCTGCCCAGCTGCTGATAAGGCTTCAATTCTACCTGCAGCACAAAGCAAGTGGTCGCCTGAAAGACTTGAAGGAAATGACTAACAACTAACAAGAGAACATGGCCTGAAATGACTTAAACACTCTAAGAGTAAGAGGAAACAGGAAGAAAGGTGGTGGTGGAAGAGCTTTCAAAATTTTACTTTCATCTAAATGTGTGTTGTTTTGTTTCAGAGACAATTTACCTCAGTTAGAGAGGCAATTACTGTAACAGTTCTTCAGAAAGGAGACCACATGTTCACTCTACACACACAATATAAAATCATGGGCACGCAAACACACATTCACCCATATGCATACAAACTCTCACACACACACACAGAAAACTAAACTAAAAATAGGAAAAACACAAGAAACAATGGCCTTTGTGACATACAAGAAAAAGAGAAAAAAGTTAGATGTTTTTTTTCTTCTTTGTACCAATTCTTAAATTCCCAGGTGGTTTGAAAACAAGCTTGTGTGTAATAAACTGCAATTAACTAGATATTCCCATATACATATACATCCCCAGTTCCAATGAAGTTGGGACGTTGTTTAATACATAAATAAAAACAAAATGATTTGCATATTCTTTTTAACATCTATTCATTTGAGTACACTACAAAGACAAGATATGCAATGTTCAAACAGGTAAACTTTATTGTTTTATTTTTTTTAATATTGACTAATTTTTAATTTGATGCCAACAAAGAGGCAACAAAAGACTGGAAAAGTTGAGGCAGGCTCAAAAAACACCTGTTTGGAGCATTCCACAGGTGAACAGGTTGATTGGAAACAGGTCAGTGTCATGATTGGGTATAAAGGGAGCATCCCCGAAAGGCTCAGTCGTTCACAAGCAACAGTGGGGCGAGGTTCAATACTTTGTGAACAACTGTGTGAGCAAACAGTCCATCAGTTGAAGAACAATGTTCCCCAACATACAACTGCCATTGCAAGTTTATTGGTTTGGACATTAAATATCTTGTCTTTTTTAGTGTAGTCAATTGAAAAAAGGTTGAAAAGGGTTTGAGAATCATTGTATTGTTTTCACAAGTATATAGAATGTATACAGCAAGTTCCTCTATTACTTACACTACATGAAAATGTTGTTTTAAGATAATTTCGGATTTTTGCCAAAATTTAATTTTAATTTACACAAAATGACAAAACTATTTCTTTCTTTTTGCATTATGCTCTTTCTCCCCAAAGACAACAAAGATTTGTCATTTCTGTGTCTTTTGGAGTTATAATGCAGTTTGAATAAAAATCTATGAATTTGACCTAATGTCATAGTTTTTATTTATTTATTTTTGTTCTTTATAGAGCTCTCACAGACTTACTACCACCTGTTTGTTCATTAATTCCGTTTTAGGGCAAAGAGAAGTCGTTTCCGTTCATTTTAAGGTGGGCTTTAAAATCTAGCACCAAACATCTGCAAGCCAAATCAAAACAGCTGTTTGATTGGAAAACGGAATGTAATCCTACAAAACCTTTATCTTGACAAAGTCAATAACATTCAGGGTTCTTCTTTGACAGATGGGGGTGTAAGGGATTCCTGGCAAAAGGCCTGGGAATGAGATGCAAAGCTTTAGAAGAGTATACACAGCTGTCCGCTTTAGTGAGGAACATTAAATGTGCTCTGCTTAATTAACTTTACAGTGAAAGCTGCCGTTTTTTTCTCTCATTCAGGCTTTTGATTTGCTCTAATTTGTCTTAGTCTCTAAACCACTAATCCAAACTTGTTTTCTTGTCCTGCTGTCTTGAATTGAGCTACAGTTCAAACTTAAAGTTGTGTCCTTGAAATAATCTGAATTTTCTTAATTTTGACCTCCCCTCACAACAAACACCAGCAGTTACAGTCAAGCAAACACACATATGCCAACCATGTCCTTACTGAATGCACCATGCAAACATGCACACCCCCAATGGAGTGAATGGAGATTAACTTATTTTATTCTTGGATGTCTGTCAGAATGGGTTATGAATACAGATGGCAGTTGTTGCTGCACTGAAAGGCATCTCGACAACAGTTGAGCAGCTGTTCATTTGTCCTAATGGAAACTACTTTGTGACACGTCCCTGCTGCCCCAAAGATTTTCTCTGACAGGGAACACACAATATAACAGCCCGTCACGTTAAACCTCCTCAGACAGGACTATTTTGACAAGACTGCAACAGAGCAATTTGAAGTCTGTCTTCCAAAGTGTTTTACTTTTTCAGCATTTCTTTTTTTTTAGCTTTCTTGATATTTTTGGTTCTTTTATTTCCACCAGACAGTTTAAAAAAGTGAAAGGTGATCAGTTAAAAGATGAAAATAAATAACTAAAGCATATTTTGAAATGCTGTTTTGCGTTGACCGCATAATCTAAGAAATTAGAAACGTGAAAAAAAAAAAAACAAAAAAAAAAAAAACAAAGCTTCATGATGGAACTATGCACTTTGTCTTCTTAGGCACTTTGTAATGCTGTTTTAGTGCCTCCATTTTGTCATTGGGCTGTTTTCTTGTGAAGGTTAGTGGAGCCAGAAATAAGAGGCCAACATGGATCTGACTGAAACTGCAAAAAAATAAAAAATAAATTAAGACATAAATCCCCTGAGTTGCACCAAATTCAAGAAAAAAATTTTAAAAGCTTGTTTATCTGAATTTGAGCTTTTTTATTTTTATTTTTCTAGAAGAACAAAATGCAGACAGGCAGAAAGGCATATTTATATTTAGAATCACTCTTCCCACAGAATCTTTTACACAATGACAACTTTCTCTTCTGTCAAAAGCCCCCAAGCTCCTAATAGCCCCTCTTTATTTACTTGGCCCTAATCCTGCAGACAGTAAAAGTGTCTGGAGATTTAAAGAGCTTACCTGTCTATTAATTTTCAACAGCTTCTGTGCAGCAGGTTTATGAAGGTAGATTTTGATTACATAATCTAACATCCAAAGCAGCTTTGTTTGCCTGTTTTAGAACATGATAAATCCCAAATCTTCTCTGTGGGTCTAAAATGTTCAGGAATTATAAATAAAAAGCAGTAAAGCACCAGGTCCTCTGTAGCCTGGTAAAATCCAGCCCCTTGTCCTTCACTTTGCTTCGGACAGAGGGTCTGGACTCACGGCTATTGAGAAGCGATTGCTTGCTGGAGGCGTGGCTTCTGGTAAAGTTAAAAATGATTGGATCGGTTGGCCACATTGTATGTGTGCGCCAGGTCCTCTGTGAAGGAGGCTAAGCTAAGAAGCTAACCAGAAATTCCGTGAGCTGTAAACAACCCTACTGAGAGGAGAGAAGTACGGAGCTGAATGAGACGGTTGTAAATGATGCTGCAGGCTTTGTTAGACAAATTTAATTTAATTTGAAAGCCTTATCAACACGGACTGGCTTCATTCACTTCCTCCACTGCTAAACTACAAGCAGACACTGTGCAGAAAATCGACGTTGTCGTTCAAAACTCCTCCTTCTGTTTGCTGATTGGCCCAGGTAAAACTCTACCGAAGAAATCCTTGTCTATGGGAGAAATCCCAGCCGGAGCAGTGAGGGAAACTAGAATTGCTGCATAGGAAATACCTGTACACACACACAGCTGCATAGGAAGGCAAGGGCCAAGCTAGGTCCTCTGCAACCCAGGAAGGAAAAAGTGGGTGAAGAAAATGGACACATTTTGGACCTGTCGTCAGCTGTTGACACTGTTGACCATCTGACCCTGTTAGACTGAGGAGTTGTTCTGGTATTTCAGTTTCTGCTTTAAAATGGTTGTCCTCCTATTTGTCTGACAGATCAACCTCTTTAGCTAGATCTACTTACAGATCCAATTCCTGTCCTGTTCATCTTGGTGTTCCACAGGGCTCTATTTTGGGGCCATTGTTATTTCTGCTTTATTTGCTCCCTCTTGCTTTTATTCTGTCATCTTTTGAGGATACTTCTTATCATTTTTATGCTGATGGTATCCATTTGTACATATTGTTTTTTCCTAATGAAGTTACAAAAGTGTGTATTTTTCTACAATGTTTGGATTCAATTAAGAAATGCATGACTCAATCCTGCAGCATGCTCGCTTCGACACCAACTGGTCGACATGCGGTCAAGTGGTTGTTCGGCATTCGGTTTCACACACACACTTTTCATAGCTCCTGAGACACGCCATGCTGAGCTCCTGGGAAACCCCTCCCACTGCAGCATATGTCACTGCATGGGATTTCTTTCATGCTGGAGTCTAGATGCAGAAAAAAGTCCGAGACTCGTCACCCGACGTTATTTATCCACAAACTGGTCATGGATTAAGCTCCAAAGTTTTTATCAGTCAGATTCCACCATGTAAAACGTCTGTTTTATCTCCATTCATGAGTTTTTGACCGTTTGACTATCTTTATAAACCGCTGCTTCCTGCTACAACAGTCGGCTTCTGGAGACGAGTTTTTTTATTAATTTTTTTAAGCAAGTGGTTGAACCAAAATGCAGCGCCTGAGCGCTTCCAGCACAAACAAACACTACCACAAACTTCTGACCAACCACACAATAAAGTTCTTATGTGAAGGGGGGGTACAAGGTTTGACCCGCGGGTTGCGTCAAGAAGGTGCCAAAATGTCGACAATCTGAATAGAATAACGCGATTTTCATCATGAAACTGCAACAGTTCGGCCTTATTTTGGTAGTTCAGATGAAGCATGCTGCAGCCTTTAGAGTTTTGTTCAGTTAAATTAAGAAAAAACAGAACTTATCATCTTTGCAACAGAGAAAATAACTCCAGCAACAAAACAGATCCTTGGGCCTCTTGGCAGTCTGGTTAAATCTTCAGTTAGAAGCCTTGGGATAAATTTTGACTCTGGTCTTACACTGGATCATCATGTCAAGTTTTTGGTTTGTTCCCGTTTCTACCACCAACGCAAAGCTCAGCCCCATTGTATCTTGTTCAGAAATGCAAACCCTACTTCATGCTTTTGTTTCATCTCATTTAGATTATTGTAATGTGTTGTATACATGCCTAACTAAAACCTCCCTTGACCAGTTGCAGTCTGTGCAGAATGCGTTATCGATGTGTACTTTCTGTTTGTATAAAAAAAGTTAGTTACGTTCTGATGTCTGACTTAAAAGGTAACACCTCCAAGGGTGTAACCAGGAAGACACTAAAGTGGTTATAATGTTGAAGAAATCAAGTGTTTTTATAAGCTGTTGGAGTCTTGCAGGCTCTGTTAGGCTCAGTCTGCTGGGTTGTTTGTTTGGTTTTAGCCTAAGGTCTTACACTGAGGCCTGTGCATTGCTGTACCTGATTGGTGTCAGAAGACGAGAATAAAGTTGTTGAGAGTAAATCCAGTGGATTCCTGCATTTATTCAGACATACCATTTTGAATATCGCATATCTCTACAATGTCACTCCACTGTTTATGCAACTTCATTGGCTCCCGGTTCATTATAGAGTAAAATTCAAGATTTTGCTTTTGACTTGGCGAGCTCTGCATGGAAAGACACGACACTACATCTCTGAACTTTTACATTGCTGCTCACTCTTTGAGGTCTTGTGATAAAGACATGATGTTCATTCTCCATACAAAACTAAAGACTAGAGACAGAGCGGTTTGTTCTGTGGCTCTAAGACTTTGGAACTCTCTTCCTCTGAATTTAAGATCATCAGACTCTGTAGTCTCCTTTAAAGATTAGCTAAAAACATATTTTTAAATCTGTTTTTGTTTAAATCAGCTTTGTGTGTTTGCTGTTTGTGTTTGTTGAAGCACTCCATGATTCCTATCTTGAAATGTGCTATATAAAGTTTTACTTACTTGCTTAGTAACATCCAACAAGGGTTGCATGGATTGCATCACTTTGCGTTAAGTAATTCCTTTTAAAATATTTTAAGTAAACGTTTTTATTTATGTACCTTCCTCCTTCCCGACACAACCTGGGTTTGAACCTGCAACCTCATAATAACATGAATATGGCACTGGCCACCAAGCTACTGCAGCCTCTCTTTTCTGTAGTAAAGTGATAAAACTAATTTGAAAACACACTTATCTAATTATGAGTAGTGAAAAGCTGAGAAAATGAAATAAAATTGCAAATGTGTGCAAATTGGTTTAATAAATTTTGTGGTCTAATAAGAGAAAATATTCAGAGTGAAAGTAAAAGCAGATATAGATTTGCATATCTATTTTTCCCTTTTACAATTTTACATTTGTCTTTGTCAAATAAAACAACCACACATGGAAAACAATCATAAACACACTTGTTTAAATGTTTTAACATGACATGCACCATACAAATTTTATTTCAGATTTTAGGTCAGCTACGTCACAGAATCATTCAGTAAACGCTCCTCGTACTTTCAAACCAGAGGATGCAAATCAAAGACTAATCCATGAAACCTGTTAACCATCCCCCAAAACCAAGCAGCAATGGCAGGGCCTGCTGGCCTGTGCTTGGTTGAACACCCATCGGCACTAACACCTTTATCAGGGAAACAGATGGGTTGTAGGTAGGCATATTCTCTGGGTCATCACAGAGGAGAAATGTGAGGAAAAGCTGAGAAGAAAATGCAGACAAAAATCCTGACAGGTAAAGAGTGATAGAGTGCAAAAAATCTGAGTAAGGAAAAAATAATATAGGAACTGAGATGCCAGGAACTTTGAGTGACAGCAGCGATAAGGTCCATCATGGTCTTGTTATAAGGAGCAGGGGGAAATAGGATATAAGCCCAGTCAGACATGGCAGAGAATTAACAGAGCCGGGAAGGAGAGGAGATGAGACGAGCCGTGCAGAGCAGGGGAAGAGAAAGAAGTTGAGATCAGGGTTCTTGGTAGACAAGGAGGAATGAAATAACAAAAGAAGCCAGGAGACGTGAGGGGCAAAAGGTGCTTAGTGTTGGAGAAGATGGGAGTTTGTCAGTGTCTGCTCTGATGCAGCATCAACTGGTACAAAATTTAAACCACATCCACAAATTCCCCACTGCAGCCTGAGAAAGGCTGTTTTATCAAAGATAATCTCAGAGATGTTGCAACACAGATGTAAAAAAATAGAGATAAACAGAAAAGCAGCTGTGACTGGCACAATTCTTTATTTATGTAAATATATGTTTCACCTTGTTTCAAATTTAATTCTTAATTTTTTTTAAAGTTTGCATTTTCTTAAAAAACAGCCCTTTAACCTTTCTATCAAAGTTTTACAATGAAAAAAATACATTTGTTCATGGTTTAAAATGCAAACCAAAAACAAAAAAAGGTTAAAAAGAAAAATTATCTCTAAAATTATTTCTTTATTTCTTTGTCATCTTTAAATTCTAACTAAACCTATTTATTTTGAAATGACAGCAACAACCTTTGTTTTACTTTCTAGCAGAATTTGATTTTGGCTTCTGACAAACAAACCTGACAAACTTATGTATGTTTTCTACCATATGAGGGCCATTTTTAGACTACACACATGTGGGGACCAACTGGTACTTATGGGGACCTAAGCTTAGTCCCCATTTGGGGAAATGCCGTTGGTGGGATGGGGATAAGGTTTAGAGTCAGGTATGTACCTGTGAGGTTAGTTTTAGGGTAGGGGGTCAGGGTTAGTCAGTAAAAATTAATGGATGTCAATGGAATGTCCCCATACAGATAGCTGAACACAGCTGTATGTGTGTACAGGTATTTGCTACATTACGGGGACCATTTTCCAAACAGCTGTGTGGAGACCCAGTGCTCCTTATGGGAACCACATCTTGGATGCTATTTTGAAGGAATGGGGGGGGGGGGGGGGGGGGGGGG
>JARVJO010000002.1:8969391-9003969 GCA_031762555.1 Cynodonichthys magdalenae | reverse complement strand
GTTAGGTTTAAGGTAAAGGCTCAGGCTATTGAAATGACTAGAAAATGACTAGAAGTCAATGCAAAGTACCCACAAGGACAGACAAAATGATGTGTGTGTGTGTGTGTGTGTGTGTGTGTGTGTGTGTGTGTGTGTTGATATCATTTGAGTCAAGCTGGGCTTTGTTATATTAAATCTGACACTTAACATGCAAATCAAATTATCCTGTCACCTTCAGCTTTTAACAGGAGACACTTCATCCAATAACCAAATAAATATGCATTGATTTGCATGAAGAACAGTAAAAAAAGGAACCCTTGTCTTTAAGATGACATGATAATGAATCATATTACCAAAGATATAACATTTGCGCATGAAAACAAAGGTTGTGCACATCTGCAATTTATATACAGTTCATACACACTGGTCCTGATTATTAAAGTACACATACAATACTTTACTTTTTATGAAGTTAACTTCCAAGTATTAGAACTTAATGCAGGTTTGTTTTAAATCAGTTTATGTATCATTTCAATAACTTCAATGAGAAAAGATGAATTAAAAAGAAAAAAGGGAAGAGATCCCCCGTGGCTGATTTAAGAAACCATAAAGCTGGCTTTCCAGCAAAGACCTTTTACAACATATGAATAGTATCTTTCTGCACAGATCTGTGGTAGGTAAGTCTCAGAAGAAAAAAGGAAAAAAAGAGAGAAAAGAGGCTCCCTGCATTGGGATTATGTTTGCTGAACCTAAAGAAAATGTCAACTGTTAAAACTCAGCAACGCTGGACTTAATGAATTTCAACAGGAAGGGTTTTGTTTTTCAGATTGTTGTGTGAGTTCAGTTTTTTTTGTCAGTCTCAATGCAAAGTTAAAACTATGGCAGATCTGTTTCTGCACAATTTATACATTTCTTTATTCTCTCTTTGTTTGACCTCTTTTCATAAGCTGGTAGATGAACTTTAAAGCTTCACTCTGCTCTGTGGAAGCTGGTGGTTTCTAACAAACACAACTTGAGATTCTTCTGAACAGTGGGGATTTTGGATTGTTCCATAAAAGAACAGAATGTTTGGTTGAATAATTTATCTGGTAAAAGCCTCGGTGCCGCTTCTGACACAGGCTCAGCAGTAACGTACCCTCACAAACACATTCACAACATGATGGTGGTCATCGGAGAGGTCAAAGAAAATTCATGGGCAGGTTGAAGGCGGTCGGGAAGAGTGGACGTTAGTGGATTTATATAGGAGCTTAACGTCTTCAAACACTTGTTTTATAAAAGCTTCATTCCTCCACGCTGTTAAACGGATCTGTTCCCGGTGAGAAATGAGAACATTAACACAGACACGGACACGGTGCACTCTGCAAGGCCCCGGCGAGCCCTCTGAGCTGTAACATTTCACATCTGAGCTGCACTCCTTACAAGCTCCCACGACACCTCAATGCATCATAGGAGGGCTGCAGGGGAGGGCTGCTGGGGCAAAGTGCCATGTGTCTCAACACTTGACAACAGCTGTGGGCGTTTCTATTAAAAAACACACAACTCAGTGTTACAACGGCACCTTAGGGTGTGGGGAGGGTCTTTACACGGTCTCATTCTTTCTTCCTGTCTTCTCACCTCCAGCAGTGAAATGAAGGGATTAAGAAGGACAACAAAACAGCCAAAGTAGCAACTTTTGATGAATTCTTTATTGGGTGGTGCAAACTGACAATATGTGGCATTTTATTTGTTAGTCTACCTTATATTTCATAGCACACCTTGTTATATTTCATAGCTCACCTTACAGGCAACAGTATGGTCTGTTAGCATTTCAGTTACCTTAAGGATATGCTGAATGGATGACAAAAAATACTTTTGCTCGCCTTTTTTCTTGCTTTTGCACCTGTCAATGCCTTAACACGGGTTATACTTTTAGCAAACAAATAAAAACACGAAACTAACTCTGAGATTTCACATATTAATACATGCAGATCTGTTTAAAAGTATTAAGACACCTCATATTTCTTAATTAAGTTGCTTCAAATAACTCAGGCAGCATCTACGTGTTCACTCTGCAGGTCTTCAATGCTCGATTTGATTATTTTTTGCAAAAGTCAGATAATTTTGCGCGGACTTTGCGTTATATTTTAAAATCCTCCATCAGAATTCAATGTGAACTCTCAACGGCGCTGAGGCGACTTGCATGTGCAGAAGATGACGTCACATTCAGCTAGCTGTTTTGGGTTTACAGAAGTATCTCTATGTCAATTTTATTCATAAAGCGCTTTTAAAAACAGCTAAAGGCTGCACCAAAGTGCTGTACAGTAATCAAAAAAATAATAAAAAATTACAAAACCACAAAAATTATTAAAATACACAATAAATTACAACCAACAGATAAATTACAATTACAAAGTCAGGCCTTGCCTTAATGTCCATAAGTGTTTGATGATTGTAGATGAGTAAAGCACTGACATTATAACAGCACAAATAAAATAGCAAAGCAACAATAAGAAAATAAGTCAAACGTGACAGACAGCGTGCCAAATACACTGGTGCCATCCTGACTCCTAAATCTCAGTATGCTACTCGTTAGCATGTGGAATCTGAAGTTTTTGTGCAATCAGAGCAGATTAAATGTTTGTTTAGTTGTTTACTTTTGAACCCTCCTGCCGGCTGCTCTGGTGCAGCATTTTATTTACTCAACATGAGCAACGTGCTGAAAGTAAAGTATCAATCCAGTAACTTTAGCATTGATTCGGTCCAAGACAAACATAATCAAATATTTTGTAGATTCTCAGTCCTCCAGGTCATGGAAAATTAAAATAAAGATAAAGAAACTAGACTTCTGTTCTGTCGCTAAAGATGTAGAATTACAATATTTAAATGGCACATTTGTCAGATTATCTGTCGCTTTTCCCTGTAATGTGAACGTAGTCTTATCTGCTCTGGTCATTTTTGAATGGCTATTTTGTCAATAGTTATGAATAGTAACTCCTCAGCTGTGACATCAGTCATTTACAAATGAATGAAAAGGTAAAACAGACAGACTGGTTCCAGTTTTATAAGAACCTATTTCAGGCTCATAAAACAACTCTTTCTCACAAAGGTCATACTGTTTTGTTGCAGTGCTACAAAAGTTAAAATACAAAAGCCCAAGTTTTCCATATTTTTTCTTTTGTTGTCTTTTTTGACAAAGGCAGGATTCTATTTTCAACAAGATGAACCCCAAAAAGCTAAAATACTGAATCTGACTTGGATTAACTAAAACATGACAGACCTCTCAAGTCCTTTTTCAGGTCTACAGATTATTTTTTTTTTCTTGTCTAGTTCCCTCAAATGTTTCAAGGTCACACTGTTCATCATAAACCACTGAATGAGTCAAACTCTGAGTGTGTCAAACAAGAGCTCAGACTCAGGATGTGAAATCTAGGACAAACTAAAAGTAGAGCATTATTACAAGACTTTTCTTTCATGATTTTGTGAACTGGGAATTTACTTCAAACATACAATAGTCAGAGTTTTGACTTCTAACTGAAGTCTGAATAAAATAGTGGATAATTCCACTTTGAGCTGGTTACAACAAATACTTAAAACATATTCATGCATCTTTGTTTTAGAAGATCTTTAATGTTTTCTGATCAAAACTTATTTTAGTTTCCATTAGATGATATTTACTGCTAATTCTAAATTCAAAGACATGACTCATCCTCTTTGCCTTGATGTTGTTTTAAATTTTTAGTTTGTCTTTTGATCAAAATCCTGTCCTTACTTTCTTTGCCTTTTTCTTTGATCCCGTTTCAGTTCCTGTCAATAAAATATAACATTTTCATGTCTTAAAAAGCACAGATTTACTGATGAGCAAGAAATGTGAAGCACCTTCAAGAAGATCAATACTGATGGAAAAACTGAAAGAACTATCAATAATAAATAACATCTCTACCCATTTGTCTATAACTTCATATCTCAACATTAAGGGTTCAACATGTACCATCATCCAAACATGTTTTCAGAGCCAATCAATCACCTCTTCTAATCTGAGGATTGCACTGATTTCTGTTTTCCTGCTAACTGCCACAACAGAAAAGGAGTGGAGAAATATATTTAATGTAGGCTAATATTGCACAGCGCTCTCCACATAGGAAACTGGATGTGTTGTGGGCGGCCAAGCGTGGGGTCCAGGTTTATTGCTGGCTTCCAGGAGATGGATATATTCAGGAAAAAGGCCTAGCTATTTTTTGTAGCCACAGCATCTGTGTGTCAGAGAAAAGCTCTGACATCACATTTATTGATGACGGGGGATCATCGTACACACACACACACACACACACACACACACACAAGGGTTTGAAGGAGGTGGGTGCAGTACACATGACCTATAATGTCCTTTTCAAGCTAAATGACTAAAATATTACACTTTGCCCTAAATTAAACTTATCATACATGACCTGCTACTTTTATTTCTCTCCACCAGGTGTGATTTGTTTTTCAGACTGTTTCTGGGACATTTAGTGTATGCTAAAAATAAAAATTAAAAATAAAATTAAAAAATGTGTTTGGCATTTTAATTCTCTGTTCCACCAAACCATACCTACCCTCACATTGAAATACATTCCTTTTTAAATGTCTTTTTTTTATCATCTTTCAAAATACTTTACCTATTGTAAATCCACCCCATTTTTTTTAAACATGCTGTAATATAATTAGTAGGTTCAAAAGCTTACTAATTATGTTGAGTGGTATGCCAGAAGTGTGACATAAGTAATTGTTAAATGTGTATTTTAGATTATTCATACAACAAATTCGGTTCAAATTGACTCCATGTTTTAGACTAAAAACAACAAAAAAAAGAGTTTTCACAAAATGCACCACTGGGCCACCGTAATCCAATTAATTTGTTAGAATTTCTTATTACCAGAAGACACGGCCTGAAATGTGCAGTTTGCTCTGTTGATGTATCCTAAGTCCTTGAATAAATGTAGTTTGTCCAGTAAGTCTGACCTTTTTCTTCCCTGGAGGGGTAAACAAATTGTTTTTTTTTTTTTATACACAGTCTGTGGAAGCTGCATGAGGATGACAAGGGGATTTATTAGAAGACAGTTTTAAGGAAAAAAACAGAAGCAATGTTTCTTACCAGCGGATATGTGAACTCAGGGGCATGGTCGTTCTTATCTGTGATAGTAATGGTAGCTGTTGCTGTTCCTGTTAGGCCCACCTCGCTTCCTGCCATGTCCTTGGCCACGATCTCTAACTCGTATGTTGTGGTCGGGAGTGTCTGGAGAGTAAACATACGTAGAAGCAGAGTTAGAAACACAAACATGTACAACGACTAATCTTAACAATAATAGAAAAAAAAATAAAAAGTGCATCAAAAAAAATGCAGACACACGCTTAATGAAAGGAAATGTTAAACTTTTGCAAATCTGTTTGTATATTATGAAAAACAAAAAGATAATTAGATTAATAAATGGATGTTTGATGAGTTCATTGCTTGAAACAATGAAAAAACTCAGATTTACATAACTGTCTGTATGACAGAACCTGAAAGTTTGTTTGTCCCAAAATTCTACTAAATATATCAGGTCACTGTTAACTGACAGAATAGAAGTAAAACAAAAACAAAAAAACTACTTCCCTGTAACTTTGTATCATGTTCATTTAATAGTCATCAAAACAGTTTGAAAAACACCTGCCAAAGGGAAAAGTCAGTTATACAATGCATTTTAAATTTAAGAACAAAGACTTAGGTTAAAAAAAATAAATGGAAAAAAAAGAGTTGATCAGATCAGATCAGATCAGAGTGGAACCAAACTCATCCATTTTAGAGATTCCACAGAGCTGTTCCTCCTGCTCGCTGCTCCAGAACAACACAGATCAAGGTTCTGAGGCTCTGTTTGAAACTCAGAGTTTTCCTTTCTTCACAAACTGTGAAATTATGTCTCCAGCTGTGAGGATTGTACTACAGGTCCTGTCAGCTCAACTCAAATCAACCTCAGAGTGCTGCTGCTGTTTTTCTTACTGTTGTTTCTCAGTACGAACTCAGGGCATTATTTGTTTTTTTTAGACACTAAATTATTATTATTTTTTTCCTAAACCCACTTTTTTTTTGTTTGGTCCTTCTCATGTGTCTTTGATCGAAAGATGAGAAAAAAATCTGTGAAAGTCACAAGTTCATCTCAGGTCAACACTGAGACCTGAGACACAAACAGCCAGGCACAACCAGACGTGTTTTTGGAGAGAAACCCACACTACCGTGCAAACTTGATCCTAAAAAGGCAGGAAGTGCAAAAGGCATTGCATTTAATAGTTACGGATTGTACCAACAGTATTATTCTTATTGAAATTGGCAAAGAAGAGATATTAAATATGGTAAAAAAAAATCTTGCTGACAAAAGATCAAAATATTGGGTGGACATGGAGATGATGTTTGTAAAGGATATAATGAGTTATGTTATTGAACCATTTACATATGTAATTTATCATTTTCAAATGGTATATTTCCAGGCAACATGAAAACAGCCAAGGTAATTCCTCTTTTTAAAAATGGTGAGAAACTTTTGTACAAAAATTACAGACCAATATCCCTGTTACCACAGTTTTCTAAAATTTTAGAGAAATTATTTGTCACCAGATTGGATCAATTTATTAAAAAACATAATATCTTAAGTAGCAGTCAGTTTGGGTTTAGAGCTAACAGTTCCACATCAATGGCTCTGACAGAATTAATAAAACAAACAAGATCGGAAACAGTTTGTTTAAATAAATGATGTAAGATCTAAACTTTGTAATATCACATGTGGAGTCCCTCAAGGCTGTGTAAATGTGTCAGGACTTTTTAGATGTGTTTTGTTTCCTGATGATACTACATTTTATTGTTTGGGTAAAAATATAGAACACATGTTGGAGATGGTACAGACAGAATTTAAAAAAAAAAATTAATTGGTTTCAACTTAACAAATTGTCATTAAATTTGGATAAAACGAATTCCATGATATTTAGTAACAGAAAGACAACGGTTGATGTTTCATTTAAAGTTGATGTGTTGATACTTGTAGAGTTACTGAGGTGAAGTTCCTGGGTGTCACTATTGATTAAAAGCTGACATGGAAACCTCACATAAGTTATGTAAAAACAAAAATATCTAAATCTATTGGAGTTCTGTATAAAGTAAGGGAGTTACTCAATGATAAAGCTCTGCTTATGTTATATAATGCAATAATTGTTCCACATTTAATTTATTGTATTGAAGTCTGGGGTAAAGCTTGTAAAACAACTACAAATCTGATTTTTATTTTACAAAAAAGAGCCATAAGAATTATCAATAGAAAAGATAAGGCTCACAAAAACACGTTACCTTCCAACATTCAAGTAAATTCTGTTAAGAGAGAGAGTTATTATTATCTAAAGGGGATGGAAATGTTCATGAAGCCTTGGTTTTGTACTAATTTGAAAGAAAAATGTTCTTTAATCCAGGGGATAGGATTGTGGAACGGTCTGGAGGATGATGTTAAAAATACCAGATTTATGTACATATTTAAAAGAAAGATAAAAGCTAGTTTTTTGAAGGTATATGGAAAATTATAATGTGAATCTATTTGAATTGTTGTTTGAGTTGAAGCTTTATATATTTTTTTTTTTAGTATTGCTTTTTTGTAAATTATTTTTTGTGTGAATATATTTTGGGGCTAAAAGGTGCAGACATTATAAGATTTATTCTTTTGCTACATTTCATTTTATTTTGATTTTTGCGTTTTGTTTTCTATAGTTATTTTGTTTTTTAATAAATGAATAAATTTAATAATTTATTTATGCATAAATTGAATTTGTATCAGCATATCAGCTTTTGTGTTCATATTCATAAAATTATTTGTTTTTGGTATTTAGTTTTTATTATACAATGCTTTTATATAATGAAGCATGTGCTTTTTAATTGTCTGTTGTGCTTTTACGTCAACTGCATCTTTACTCTAAAACAAAGTTAAATTTGCAAGAACATGTAGCAAAAGACCAGTTATGCTGCAACCTTTTCTCTTATGGACTCTGGGCTTGAATTTATCAGGAAAGACTCCTGAAGGAGGTGAATAAATCAGTTTGACTCGACCATTGGAGCCACTCTGAGAATGAAGTAGGGAATTGTCGGAGTAATTCCTGCTGATTGATTAATGATATGAGCTGATGGTGTTTAGCAGGGACTGGTGCTGATGGTATAAATCTCTTTACACTTGGTTATACTGCCTTACAACTTGGTCAGGAGCTCCGTGTTTCATTTCTGAAACTAAAAATTTCAAAACTTAAACTAATTGTACACAAGATCCCTGGCCCTACCCCTTAATAAATGAGGTGAATGTGAGAGGATTGTGAGTTTGTACAGCCTGGGTTTGACATATTTCTATGAAATAAACTAAAGTCAATCAGCCTCAAGCTAAACAAACATATAAAGCTTTAATTTTACAGTTTTTTCAATCATTAAGCAGTTTAAAAACATTTAGGAGGTGAAGTTTTAGGATTTTAAATCGCTTCAAAGCAATAATTTAATTATAAGGTAGCTTTACTAAAACTAGAGCACAAACAGCCAAATTAGAAACCCAATCCATTTTCTGCTCTGCTGGCATCTATAATCTATATTACAACTGGGGAGATATAGCTTATACACAGAGCAAGAGGACGGCATTTATAATGATCATAGCTGCAATAATAATTTGTTCACATAATTCATCACTAATAGAAATGTTAACTCTGGTATATAAATAACGGGGGTGTGGGTGGGAAAGCCAACATTTATTTAAGTGCTGCAGTTTTTTTTCCTCTCTCTCTCTCTCCTACTGGGGGTGTTGGCTGTCATATGTTTAGTAAACTTCATCCATCTGTCTCAGTAAAATTGCTGCAGAAGCTCTCTCATGCATTGTAGATTCACCTTGGAGCGCATCTCTTATACGGTGCCCTTAGAGGAGAGGAACAAAACTCACCTGCTGGTATTCACATTTAAGGCTCAAGCAAATGAAAAAAATAAAAATAATACTGTTGCTGTTTATTATTCTGGATGAAAAACACACAGAAAAGAAAAAATAATCACCTTTTTTTTCATGCAGCTAATCAATGGAATTCATCAGTGTCATGTAATAAAATAGATCTCAACATGTTGGATTTTTGGTCTGTGCTTATAATAATGGCTTGTTTCTAATCATTAAAAATACTCAACCACAAAGGTTGTATTATAGACTTATTTGAGAATCTCTGGTTAATAGTGTGTGTTTTATATCTATTGCATCATCATATTACTGACTCATTTGATTCTGGGAAAGTTAGACTGATAATCCTAAAGAGCTGAGACCCAACACCTGTTAGCCAATGTGGGTGTGTGGACGGGTATTTTGTGACATACGAGGGCCATTTTAAGACAAGACACCTACATATGGTGACCTAAACTGAGTCCCTGTTTGGTTTAAAAGCCATTGGTGGATATGGGGGTTAGGTTTAGGACCAAGGTGTGAATTGAGTTTAGTTTTAGGGTCAGGTAGGTAGCTGTGAAGTTAGTTTTAGGGTAAGGGGTCAGGGTTAGGCTGTAGAATGTAATGGAAATCAATGGAATGTCCCTATATGTATTGGTGGACACAGAACTGTGTGTGTTTGTGTGTGCAATATTTACCTATTAATCACAACCATTGTTCTGAACAACTTCATGTGAGGTAAAAGAAGATCAAAGTATCATTGTGTGCACACCTTAAGGCTTATTTCAATCATTTTATAATACAGAAATGAAAGAGTAAAATATTACCTAATTGAATTGCCATATTTTGTCATGGTTTATGGTAGTATTTCGACCCAAAGTGCAGACAAACAACTCTTGACATGGATCTTTAGAAAATAAACTGATTTTAATAAAGAAACAAAAGAAGGCTGTCGAGACAGCAAACTACAAAACAGCTTCTGGGGAACAAACAAGTTAAGCCACAACTGACACCAAAAGTATTAATGCCGAACTGAGGAACCAACCAACAGAGAACAGAAAGACAAACTGATTAACCTAAAATGTCCAACACCTGTGCAGAGAAACTTAGATCAGGTGCAGGTGGGTGTGGCAGAACAGAAACAGCAGAGCAGCAAGAAACAGAGAACACAACCAAAACCCAAATCCTAACTAGAAATTCCTAAATATGAAACAAACAGGCAAAATTCTAACACATTTAATCATTTTACATCAAAGTTGTTCACATTTTACAAATAACGTGTTATTGTCTTTTTGTGTTTGTCTATTTGCTGATTAAATAGTTCATGAATTGCATAATAAATTTCACTGAAACATTAAAAAAGTAATCACTGGATGTACACAGTCATCCTCATTCAAGACCACCACCACAGCAACGCAGTGTTTTTTCAAAGTAGGGGCCGCAGTCCCCTGGGAGCCCACCAGGGGGCGGTAAGGGGTGTCAAAGTTGGAGGGAAGATAAGAAAAAAAATGCTAAATAAATATATATATATATAATAAATGTTTTAAATCATTCTTATAATACCTAATTTGTTTTACAATCATGATTTTAAAATATATTTTAAATAATATATTGAAATGTTATTTAAGAGAGCTTAAATTTCTGTTCTTATGGTCATTACATACATGTCAAGTTGTTCAGATTGTAATTCATACAGATTTTCCCTCATTTTGCAGGAGTATGGATGTATGGAGCAATTGCACAGACTTTTTTCAAGTTTTATTGATTTAATTTTTTTTTTTTCAAAAAATCAGTTTCAAATGTATTTAACATGTCAGAGCCTGTATGAAAAACAAAAACAATAAATAACATCAAACAACCATCATCCAATCCCCTCTGCCGCTAGAAATAAGTTCTCCTTTTCTCCTTTCATCCTGTTTTGCGATGCAGATGATGTCATATCAATAGTGAACAAAAGTGAAAAAAACATTCTTAAAGCTGATGTTTCTTTACATATTTTGTAGTTTTGTTTGTGGGCTTGCAAGAGAGCTAAGCTAATCGTGTTAATCCAGCTAATTTTACAGATACTGTGCTAAAATTGAAAGTATTTGAATAGTACTGAGTGTCATCTTCAACATAATCTGAGCATAAACATATTGTGAAATTTAAAATTATTGCTTCATGAAATTTTGCATCATTATGAGATTTGACCAAAACAGCAACTGTATAACTGTCCTTTCTCCTCATTAGATCATTATATTTTATGAGGTAGTAAGATTCCTTCCTTTAGTGGAAAGCTAGGTCTTTAATTGTGAATGAAATGGGGGGTGAGACAAACTTCACACTTTGACTTTATTCAAATCTATTAGAAAAAGATGATGTTTGCTGCCACAGCTGGTGAAAACTGAAGCTGCCGACCCACTGAACAGTGTGAAGTGAAATACCAGAATCTGTGCTTCTATCAATAGTTAGTCACACATTGTGGGTGATAAGAGTGTGCATCACAACCAGCTCTGGTGTAAATATGACAGAGTGCTAACAGATGGTACACCACAGACCTGTGCGTTTAATAAACTTTATGCGTACAATCACACACCTCCACAACACACCCGTGCACACCTGAGAGCAGACATGTACTCATGGCCTCCAGCTGGAGGAGAGCGAGGCTCTGGGATCGCTGCAGTCTCTCTGGTGTCTAAACACATTGAGCGTGGCCTCCTCCAGCGACTGACAACGTCTTAATGAGCATTTCCAGAAGCTCAACTCAATTATAAACTCTGGCTCTACCTGGCTAGGAAAAGATGTCCCCACTCATGGTGGAATAGAGCTGAAGCAACAGGGAATTTTCCCTCCAGGTGTCAGAAAACTTTTACTGGCATGAAGTTGCTAGTGATATTCCCCACAGTCAGCCCCTTCATTTCAAAGCATCTTGATTATTTGTCTGGAAATACTTGATTAGAGCTGTTCCATGCAATCATTGTGCCTGAAAATATCATTTCCCAGCATTTATCTTGTGAGCTTTACTTGTTAGTGTTGATTCTCTGTCAGCAGATTGTCCCTGCAGAGGTAAGCAGTGATGTTTTAACAAGTTTAGCAAAAAATATTCAGTGCAAAAATGTTCAGCATGTTCAGATTTACAGCTCCTAAAAAAGAAAATAAACATCCTCAACCAAGTTTTCAGGGTTTACTAATCAGATTTGGAACCAAAAAGCTTGTTTTCAGTGAGAGAAGTTGGAAATATTTTATTAGAAGTGTTTAAGTGAAAACTGCTCGACATGACAACTAAACAAAGTGAGTTTTCCATAAAATAATCTTTGAAAAACTTTTAATGTTACTTTTTTCTAAATGATCTTAATTTTTATTGTGTCAGGTAAAACAGATGGTGTTGATTTAGCATGAAAGAAAGCAGGAATGAATTACAGTAAAACAAATTCCATGTTTAAGTTGCTCTAAGAGTCATAAATTAAACAAATACATTGTTTTCTATTATACACATATTTCTGTAATCATCTGAGAAATGATGGTCTTTAAAATAGTTTGTCTCTGTTCAAGTAATCACAGGTGTTTATTCTCCAGTAGGGGCCACATTCTCAGCACAGTGCTTTTAAAGTGTTTGCTTTTATAATTAGAATAGATATGTTGGTAATGAATTAATGGGAGAAAAAAACAAAAAGTGATTTCACTGAATGGTTGAGTTTGTGAAAGTGGTTGTGAAAAACAGGGCTAATAAAGGTAAACAAAGTAAATAACAGGCCATGTTTCAGAAAGAGCAGAACTGGGATTGATATTTCAGGTCACCACATTCAGCCTGCAAATAATTTTATTAAGGAGGCTAAAGTAGGGAAGGAGGACGAGAGAAGGAAAGTGAGAGGGATAAGTGAAAAAAAGGATGAGAAGAAATGGGAAAGACAGAGAGCAAGCTGACATTGAAGACGCCACATTGACTCTCTGAATAGGTGTAATATTTTAATCAAATTGGCATTGGCTTCTTTGTTCTCCTCTAGCCCTTCAGTAATGCTCGCTCACAGCACCAAACCACCGGCTATTCTTCAGGCCTCTTTTCAAATACTTAGATAAATGATGACAGACAATAATAGCCTTGGGAAAAAAAATCCACCAGAAGTTCTATGAAAACCCACTATAGAGAGTATTTCTACAAGGGCAGCATTAATTCCCTCACCTTTATGCCTTCATCTGTTTTGTATTTCTACCTTTCTTCTTCTCTTTTTTTTCCTCGTTATTGTTGCTGAGCTTTCCTCTTGTTAACATTCAAACATTTTTGTCCTTTTTGCAGAAAAGGGTCTCATTATACAAATAAACAGTTTTTTTAATCCTCAAAAAAGTGTCTGTTCCTTCTCAAATGTAGTTTAATTTTTCTTTGTATGATTGGTAGATTTGCATTTTTTAAATGAATATAAAGTATAGCATACTGCAATAAAATGAGCTGTTAGAAAAGTTTTCATCTTTGAAAATAGTCCCCTTGTCTTCCTGTCACCATTAAACTCCATCCATCTTCACTATTTTAGCATCCTTCTGAAATGTCAGCCCTGCACTACAGCTTAAAAAGATTTAAGACTGAAGTTATTACCTGGTTCCCTCTTTGTATGCATCATTTACCTTGAGAAACTACAAACATGACTACTTGCATCACTGGTTTTATAAAACAGCACACACAAAGTACAACACTTCCAAGCACAAGGTTTGAAGTGCAGAGTCACCTAACATGCATGTTTCTGAAGTGTGGGAGGAAACCAAAGTACCTGGAGTACCTGAGAGTCTCCACAGAGAAGAAACCCAGGTCCAAACCAGGGACTGAACCCAGGACCAGTACTAACCACTACATTTTGCTGACACATGTTCACAGATCTAATCACAACCATCTATTCATCTATTATCTTCATCTGCTTCTTCCTTTCACGGTCACTGCTACCCATGTCCAGCAGCATTGTTTGAGGGGCAGGTACACCCTGGACAGGCCACATGTCCATCACACAGCCATATAGAGACAAACCTAAGGACAATTTAAACTTACTAATTAGCCCAACATTCAGCTTTTGTCGTCTGCTGGAGGAAATTGGAGAACCTGGCAAAAACCAACGCAAACTTAGAAAATACATTCAAACTGTACCTGAATTCGATCCAGCAACCTTCTTGCTGAGAAGCAACAGCAACTGTGCCACCAACTGCAAACCAGCAGTAGATAGTGTGTTCATAAAGAACAATCATACATTAGGCCACAAATCTCAGTGCGAACAATTGACCTTAAACTGTATCTGCAAAATGTGCTGATTTATATGGTTCTTCAACTAAACCAGGAGACAACCTTGTGTTTTGGACCTACAGTCTGAGCTGAAGTATCTACAAGCTCGAGATACAAGCTGTGATTTGTTAGTATGAGTTTTGAGTTGGAACATTTCCCTGTTTAATGTATTGATCAAAGTCATTAATGGACTGGGCAATGTTTGGTCTTTATTTTATTTTCTCAAACATTCCAGCTCAACTTCACAAGTCATTGGGCCGATTCACAATCCACCTCTATGGACGTTTGATTAATCACTTTGACAAAAGTTAATTACAATGAGGTCTCAGACTTGTGAGGCCCTTATCTGGGTCAATGCAGCCTACACGAGTGATCTATTTCTTTCATCGAGGTTTTAAGCCTGGTTAGTATTCATGTGAAGGAGAAAGACAGAGAAATATGGGGGTGGTAGTGGCAGGGTGACAGGCCAATAAGAGTGTTCAATCATCCCCCACCCCTCCTCTTTTGTGTTTGATTCTAAACATATTTTGACAACTACTGTATCAACGCAGCTGTGTGGGCTTGTTCATCTAAAAGGCTTGAAAAGAAAATGACTCTAGTGTAGTTTCAATTTTAGAAAAACCTGAACTTCAAGGTAACATTAAAGAGTGCTGCATAACTTCAAAGTAATTCATCCTTTTTTAATAATTAGAAAAAAAAAGACCAGTTCAAGAACGTGAGCTTTTCAGCGATCAAAGACATGAACTTGGAAAATTAATGATAATAAATCAATGTTTTTTGATGTGCAGAAAGGAGCATGGTGTAAGTGGTTGTTGACCATGATAAAAGATTCCTCACCTCACCGGGCAATATACAAATGTTTGGGCAAGAGACACTCATCTCTCAGCAAACATGTCAGAATTTATGTTCCTAAAGGGATACATTCAGACTTTTTTTATCACCTTTAACCTGTTTTTTTCTGTAATTTACATTTCAAACACGTTTGCAAAACCTTCAGGCATGTCCCTCTTTTTCCCACTTTGTGCAGTATTTTGCTTTGAAAATCTTAATATTAAGAATAAAAAACTGGTTTGTGACATTCAATGAAGAAAAAAATGTGCTGATGTTTAGCATACAAAATTTACAGCTACACAAAATACTGCTCAGAGTTCACTGTGCATCTAATAAATCGTAGGCTGTTATCTTGACTTCACTATTCATCATTCATACAAGTAACCTCTCAGTATGCAAATAGGACGATGCTTAATTGACCACAGGGAAAAAAGAAGCAAGGCTGTTCTATTAGTAACTGATACACAGTCATTCTGATCAAACATTATATTGTAAAGGTAAAAAAATAAAATAAAGTCTCACCGTCATCAAACCAGCAGCCATTCTGTGACAAAAGCAGAGATGAGGGGACTGTTGAAGGTCAACACCCACATAGCTGTGGGTCCTGTGGGACCTCAGACAAGGTCCTCAGGGACTGTGCATGACGGCAATCTGAGGTTCTGAAGGACATACTTAACACCTCACTGTCCCTGGCTACAGAACAAAGGTGTCTCAAGCCAGCTACCATTGTCTCAGAGCCAAACACCCAAAGTGTCCAGCCCTAAAGACTTCTGCAGCTGCAGCCACCCCAGTAAAAATGAAGCACTTCCAGCTGCTGATGATCTGACCAAAGACACACAATAATGTGTTTACAGGTACAGTTGATGATGTTCCTCATCCCTGCTGTGGGCCCTCACACAACAACAAAAAAAATAATAAAATCCTACACAAAGTTGCTGCTTCAAGACTTCACTCCAACCTTTATCACAATCGTTCAACAAAAACTGTATTCAAAATGTACAGAATCAATAATACCACATCACTGTCCATCCCCCTCCACACAGACTCATTCCATAGTTGTGTTCTCAGCCCATTAGTTTACCTACTGCTTTCATATTGCTGCAAAATAGTGAGGTTTACAGATGATATGGCAGTGGTGGTGCTTATCAAGCCCAAAAAAAGGTGTAGAGAGACAAACCACATCATAAACATCAGCACACTTTAAGAGATGAATGTGGATTTTCACAAGCCTGGCACTGCCCTCTGTCCTCTCCACATCCATACAGCCTCTGTAGAGATGGTTCTGCACTTGAAATATCTTGGGGGTTCAACTTACTAACACCCTTTCCAGGTGTATGAATACCTCGATCATTAGGCAAGCTCATCAACACCAATACCTCCTGAGGAAATGGAAAAGGCAGAACTGAGGTCTAAGATCCTCAGCTTTGTTTACAGGTGTGTGACAGAGAGCCGGTGTCACTGTGTGCTATGCTAGCTGCAGCAGAGAACAAGGCTCTGCAGCATGTGGTCAAGTCTGCACACACACACACACACACAACAATTGGATGCAGCTTAGCACCTATCTCAGAAATTTACACCATGAGATGGACAGGTCAGCCTGCATCACAAGTAACTTCTTCAACCCCACACATGAACTGTTTGCTCGCCTGCCTGAGGGCAGAAGGCTGCACAGCATCCAGGCAAGGATCACCAGACTTAAACACAGTTTCTTCCCAGATTCTGTCTGACTGGTGAATCGCTCAATGATGCCATGATGAAGCACATGTTGTGCACTTTACTGCTCCAAACTGCTGCTATGTTCATCGTTTTTTAATAGCTTATATAGCTAATTTTCTTTCAATTAAATATGTTTTCTAATTAGATTGTCAGTATCTTATCATCTATCATAAAATAAAAAATATATTTATTTAATGAAAAATATCTTAGTTTTTTTCTTGAATCCATGAAACTAGTAAAATAATGCTTAATATCTATGATAAAAATATTGTTCTGAATGAGGACAGGTTTTAATAGATTAGTTGTTTGCTGTATTTGTTTGTTTGTATCAGAGGTTTTTTGGTTTGGCTCTCCAGCTACAGTTTAAAAAATATTTGTTCTGTATCCCGAGTGTCTGCCAGGATGTTGTGATGATGTTTGGTTTACCATCCCATCAAGATTGCACAAGTTAAACTTTGAAATCCACCAAATTAAAAATAAAACAGAAAGTGAATTGTGTTAGGATAACATATAGTCTGCCTTATGACAACAAAATATTCAAGTGCACAATCATTTTTTTTTTTTTAAAGATGGGCTTGACAAGTACAAGTGTTGGGCTACGATTCCAGCTCCTTTCTACAGAGAACAAAATGAATAGTTCAAATAATTCAGCTGGAAAGAGACTCTACAAAATAGAGAGCAATTCAACATGCATTCATGTGAAACAACTCCCAATTTTCCCCCCAAGGCTGATGCTCAAAGGACTGTCAAGTAGGTTCGGTAGTTCTATACTTTCCTCCTTCACTATTTTCTTGTTTCATCTCCTCCATTCAATCAAAGTTTTCATCACTATGGTCCCAACATTTCTTTGAACAACTTAAGTCTTTTTCTTTCTCTATTGTTCCTGGTTTTCTTTGAAGTTTTGGTATAACTTTTGTCATGTGAACATCACATGTTGTGTACCTAATTAGAAATGCTAAAGAAGAATTTAATTGTGAAACTCAGAGGCATCAAAAAACATCTCTTACAGATTTAATACATGTGAGCTTCCATGCCACTTTGAAAATTATATTATGCTGAGACATGCAGTTATGGAGGCTGTTGAGAGGTTTTGGAGGCTGTTCAGCTGCCCTGAAAATAATCATTGTGTCCCTAAAATTGGCAGCTCTCAAACCCTTCCATGCTTCTTCAACATACATGATACAGCTTTGAGTACGAATAAATCTGATCTCATTAGGACACAGCAAAGAAAGTCCTCTGACATCCATTCTGCATTC
The DNA here is from genome assembly GCA_031762555.1 of Cynodonichthys magdalenae. Classification (NCBI taxonomy): domain Eukaryota; kingdom Metazoa; phylum Chordata; class Actinopteri; order Cyprinodontiformes; family Rivulidae; genus Cynodonichthys; species Cynodonichthys magdalenae. The sequence goes on along the minus strand of JARVJO010000002.1, from coordinate 8,986,024 downwards.
ACCTGCTCCAAACTAAAGTATATTCTAGCTGCAGGGGTCTCCAGTCCCCCAAGACTCTGACAAAAGCCACAATAGAAACTCGGGATAAATACATAATGTATCAATTAAAATTATCTTGTAAAAAAAAAAGTAAATTAGGGAATAAAAAGTACATAGATTTTTTTTATTAACATTCTGTTAATTAGACCTGAACTAAATAAATGCACTATTTTCTGCTTCTGTTACCAAAGATTTTCTGCACTTAATGATGCAAAAATTTTAACACTGTGATGCTAAAATCCCATCCTCTATTTGTATCAAGCAGTTTTCCTTTTGTCACTTCTTTGCATAGATCCTGTTTGGATGTGTATCTAAACCGTTCAGTATTACTGCAATTTTTGCTATTCTTTTACTGCATTTAAAATATGTCCTTGAAAGAAAGTTTAAAATTTAAAAGAAACTGATAAAAATAATTCTGCTTTAGACTTAGATTTCTGTTTGCGTTGTTTGTTCACTTAGATTTTTTTACCAGACAAACAAACAAAAAAATGTCTTCTTATTTCTTCTTATTATTTAAGAATACTTTAGAGCAGGGACGTGCAACTGGTGGCCGGACTTATGTCAGGCCCGCCAATAAAAATGAACAAAAAATAAATAAAATAAAAACACTTCAATAGTGCTTTTTATGTTTCTGTTCACAGAATTTTAAGGCAAACCTCTGTGTTTAGTTTGCTTGCTGCCTGCCATGAATATAAGTCACTGCTATAACATGTTGCACAAAGCTAAATATGAGAAGATTACCAAAGTCACAAATACATAAACAGCAGTGACTTTTTACCAGAACACGCAGGAGTCTGCACTCAAGGCATCTTATGCTTTGCACTTTAGCTCGCTAAAGTAAGTGTTTTTTTTTCTTTTGTTTGCTTCAGTTTGTTTTCATATGTTTTAAACAAGAGTACAACTGTTATCCATGCATTTGAGCATGAATTATATATAAGTCACTGCATTGTATGTTGGTTTATTCCACATACACACACATTTATATATACACACACAAACATTTTTTAAATGGCAGTTTTATTACATTTATTACAAAGGGTTTTATTACATTTACGTGGCCCTCTGGTAGTGTTGAATTATGTCCCTCTCCATCGTTTAAGTTGCCCATCCCTGACTTAGAGCACCTGTTAGATCATTGTCTTTAAGTGAATTTAATCATATTCCAGCTTGAGACTCACTGTTTACCTTTCAGCTGATGCACCTGCTAAAAAGTTGATATTCTGTGAAATGTGTGAAGGAAAACATGTAGCAGTAAATTCACAACATTAGCTATACAATAACATATTCAGTATGAATAACTGTTGTTTGAGATGCTCTTTTGAGCAACTAAATGCTACAAAAGTGTGAATTAGTGCAAAGTGTTTACAGATTTTAGAATGTAGAAATGCATGACTCCTGTTTATGTGGTCTAAGGTTATTTCATTTATTTTATTTTAGAAATGTATTCATTTTAAAAACAAAACTGTATACAATAAAAAACAATAACATACGATCAAAAATCAAATAAAATTATTTTATTAAGCCCTTTACTATTGAAATAAAAAAGGCAGCAGAAGAAGAATAAATCTTATAATTTCTGCCCCTTTTATCCCCAGAATATGTTCAAACAAAAGAAATGAACATGGTTTATACAGTGCAGGTAAAATTTGGATACACCTGCTACATAAATTGTGCCTTATTTGCTGTCTGTGATTTAGGTAACCTTACAAAAACTACCATGAACTAACATAAATGGAATTATTCAGTAAGGAAAGAATAAATAAGGCTTTTTTTTCATGTAGATTTTTCAAAATAGCCGTCAAGTTCGACATGACGAATGCTTTGCACACAGCTGGCAATCTCAAGCCTCTGAGTCATCCCCTGAAATATTCAGTTAACAAGTACATCTTGTCAAAACTTAATTGATGTGGGAGTTCTTGCCTCTTTAAAGCCTTTGAGAACAACAGTTGTGTTGTGCAGGGGCTATCCAGCAAACAGAACTGTCTGAATTCATGGAAAACTTCATTATGGCTGAAACTGCTTAGCTGAGGGAAAATGAAGGTCAGTATATCTGAACTTACAAGAACTTCAAATATTTTGTCAGATTCTTCTGAAGAACTTAAGTGGTTCTTAGAAATCAACAAACAGCATCCAAATCAATCCCTCCAATAATTATTTTCCAACTGACACAACTCATCTGTTTGTTTCTGAGGGAGAAAGCTGTGCAGGAGGAGCTGTTATTGTTAAAAACCTCCCATTTGACACTAAACAGCACAGCTGCCACGTCATTCTGAATTCCTGAATCCATCACTCCTGCTTTCTGTTTAGTGCGGTCAACATGTGTTGTCCAACACAATAAGTCCAAAGCACCCCGATGGAGAAATTACCAGAATCAGTAAACCAAAGTCATTTGTTTTAGGAAGTGTTGGAGCAAACAGCTAACAAGTGTTGGGCAAATGTCATTTAGAAAAAGAAAAAGAACAAAAAGAAAAAAAACATTCCAGCTGGTGACCTGATGAATTTGTCTGGGAAAACCCAAGACAGCAAAAAGCTTCAAGAGCTTCTTTCTGGGAATAAAACATTTCTCCTTTGATTTGTTGCTCCATACGCTATATAATTCTATAAGAAATTGCTTGTAGCTTTAACTTGCAAAATCCACATTTCAACAGTTAAATACATTTAGTTGTGTGTTTGGAATGTCTGGGAGAGCAGAAAAGTTGAATTTAGTCTCTCCTAGTGTTGCAAAGGTATCTATATATTCTGTTTGTGTCAAATATCCCAACCTGTTCAGTTTTTTTCTATTTTCTATGATGTTTTCTGATCTATTACGTCAAATTATTTGTGACAAAACTTGTACATTTAATGATCTTCATTCTCCTCTGCCTCAGATTCTGGCTCCAACATGTACGGCTGGATGGACAAGTCTTCTGTTGTTGACATTTTTTAATTCATTTTTAAATAAAATGTTTCTGTGTCGCTATGTAGTTGTAAAGTTCTCTATCACACTTCAATGAACCACTCTGGGAGCAGAAGGGTGTGTGTGTGTGTGTGTATGTGTGTGTGTGTGTGTGTGTGTGTGAAGCAGCTCGTTTTGGATTTAAAGTGACAGTCTCAAAATGAGTTGATCTGAGACACACCTCAGGAAAGGGATATAAGAGGGGCTTGTGGAGTTACAATAAGGAGGAATTCAGACCAAAGCATTGCAGTTCCACTTTATATAGACCAAAACTGAAGGATTTAAATGTGGGAAATAAAGATTTAAAGGCAAGTCATGTTTCTTTTAAGTGTTTCAAAGTTTTCAGTTTTGCCTTTCTACACAACAAAGATAACAGCATTGCATCTGTATACTGTGACTTGACTTTATGCCATGGTAACTGTAGAAGAATGTTGTAATGTTGGCATCAAGCAGGATATCCCTCAGCTTATCCTGTTTTATTTTTGCTTCATATGTAGGTGTGGGGTGAGGGATCCTTCAGACACATAGATCAGAACAGATGTTCCTTCAGAGGAGGTTGAGGTGGTTTGGGCATCTGGTGACAATAACGTACCTTCAGGCTATCTGAAACCATAGAGCTGTGGCCTATTGAAACAGCCTGTTGAGGCAGATCCAGGATTTAATGGAGAAAATTTGTCTTTTGGCAGCATGACTGGGGGGAAATGAGGTTTGGGGGCTTCTGCTTTGACTGTTGCCATCAGAATCAGATAAGCAGCAGAAAATGAGTGAATGAAATAATAGTATGTTAGTAAAGTTGATTAAAAATTCTCAAACTCAATAAAATTAGTAGCATTATCTTTACTTTAAGCTTTGTAGGCATTCACACTGAATGTGAGATAATTTAATCCTTAAATGAAAAAATAAGATTCGAATCTGATGTGTCAGTGATGTTTACACTAAGCAGAGGTAATAATCCTTAAAGGCTAATGATAGAAATCAAAACTGGTAAAAGACACATCTGATATCCATCTCATTACTACTTGCTCCTTTCTTTCCTTTCCATTTTATGGTTTTTACTATAGACGCACTAATTGGGGGTTGCATTGTAGCATAGACCATATTTATCCCACCTCATCAGACCAATTAGCTGCAGGATGATAAGCTGTTTGATGCATTGGTGTCCCTCAGTTCTCTGATGAATGCGGGGCTAATTAGGGTCAAGGTTGGGTTTAGGGCTGTGGCGAGATTGAGCAGAAAGCACAGGCCAGGCCTAATCTAATCAAGTGCGCCATCAGGCCACGGTATAATCGCGCCATTTAGTGAGCAGTTAGTTGCATATTAGGGCTCAAAATTGTTCCTTATTACCACCTACCCCCATCCTGAGAGCAGAACATGCATCCACGCACGTGTGTGTTCAGAAGTGTGTGTGGTGTTGGCGTTAAGTGCAATCATCTTTCTGTGCCTGCCACCATCAGAGCTATCAAAGGCCCATCTGGGAGGCACATGCAACTGAGCGCACGTATGTGTGTGCTCATAAGTTTGTGCGCACACACCAGTCACAGATCCTTCAGTGAAGAGCCCAGGTGTTCCTGCTAAAGTGTTAATTAGATTAGTGCAGATCAAACCGGGGTTACCAATCGCGGGGGAGCAAAAGTGGCAGGGCCATCCTGTAGGGTCACCAGTTCCAAATACCCCTCGTCATCTACCAATTAAAATAAATTAATCACTTTTACTTAATTTACTAAAATCATTCCATTGGTTGCCCCAAACTCCATCATGTGAACTCTGCAGATTTCAGTGTAAAAGTGTTCTGAAATAAACACAAATGTAAAATAAAAACAGATTAAAGGGAGGGAATTGAGCTCCAGCTCTGCCAAGCTGCTGGGTTTTATAAGCTACTTTTAAAAATTTTAAACCTGGGGGGTCAGGTATTCTGAATATTAAAAAAAATCCTTTTAAGGTAAAATTACAAAAGATCTTTCAGGCAGTTTTTAGACTCTGTCTCCAATCTATGCAAAAGCATAGTTAGATACACACCTACACACCTTCCAGGCTCAAGCTCAGTGGGTTTCTATTTTTCTTTTTTGAATCCAGAATCATTTCCCAAATAGACCTGACTAAGTGTGACTGTGCTCCCACTGAGCTTTAGAGGTTCTAGACCAGGAACTGAATGCCAAAGAGCGGTGGTAGCATGCATCAATTCTACATCAAGCAGCAGCTGCTAATGTGGCTTTTTGTGTGGTGCACAGCAGGACGGAGAAGGGCTGGAGGTCGGTGCCATGGTCTCAGAATCCTACAGCTGCAGGTTTGAGTCCAGGTTGCATCAGGAAGGGTATGTGGCCTAAAACGCTTTTCAAATCTTTCATATGTTTGTTCACTAAATCAACCCCTGTAGGAAGGAACAGCTAAAAGAAAAAGAACGTCAGAAGCATGTTGTCTGAACATTGTTAAACGTTCAAAGTTTTTCCTTCATCCTGTGTGATTTTTAAAATGATGATATAATATGTGGAGAAACTCCAGATATCATATAAATGCTTTCCCCCAGTACACAAGGTAAACATGTTTTTCTGATCTTTTAGTAAATCCATTGTATCTTTGCTCTACAAGGTACATAAATTGTCAACAGCTCTACTCACGGCTCTTTTCCCCTGCATCTTTGCACTCATTTACATTTCTTTTCACTCATTATAAAACCATTCAACTAAAACTAAATAAATACTGATCTAGGTCAAGCAAAAATAAAGCCTAAACCAAAGGAACTTTTCATTTTGTTTGTTTATATAACCCTTAAAATATATAAATTATACGTAGGTTCAACATTATTTAAACAGAGCCAGAAATGGATGGAAGCAAACAGACTTTCCCAAAAGGAAGCTACAGTACCGCCTAATTGAAAAAGGGAAAATAATATCAAGTTGCACTTCTGTTGCCTTATTTTCTGTCAAAATACATAACACAAAAACAAGGATCTGCAACTCAGTATGTAATAGGAATAATGAGTTTCACTGGGATTACTGTTTCTCTCAACAGTAATCCTCAGATTCCCCCAGTTTTAAAGAGTGTTGTCACCGAGGCAGTTCCAAACAGCCAAAAACTCAATAAATGACAAGCGATCAACAGCCCTAACAAGCTGGAACCTGTGCATATAAATGTAATCCATGGAGAAGTCTCAGGTACAGTGTATGACACAATTGTTCCATAGTTTACCCGAAAATATTTCCAACTATCACAGAAGAAAAAGTCAAATGCAATCGGGCTTCTTTACTGTACCGCTATCAGAGATGAGAACTGTTAATCATGTGTAGCTCACCATAACCACAGTTTATTTTTATCATTTTCTCACGTTTGAGAATTCACAGGCCTGATCACATGCTGTGAGCCTAATTCTGTCTGTCGACTGAAGTTTGTCTCTCCAAGGAGGTTGACTTTAAAGATAGTACCAGCAGAGAAAAGAAGTATTTAACTGTACACAACAATGCATATCTTACCTGTTATGTACAAGTTTGAAATGATGACATGTATTTAAAAACATTTAAAAAAATGCATCCTCTTTTTCTATCCCTCTTCTCCTTCCAGTCTTGAGGAAGCAATTTCTCATGAGGAGGTGAAAAAAATCTCCACAATATAAAAGCAATAACTTTAACTGAATTTATTCCGTTTACAGCTGGATAATTACTTTGGTTTTTCAGTTACTTCACAAATTAATCGATTTCGGTGCTACTTTCCCGGGAATTCTTTAGATTAGCTGTTCTTAAATCAATTCACCTGATGAACTCTTCATCTATTTTTGTAACAATAATATGACATTATTATCCCTTTGAGGAAATTTCAAGAGGAAGAAGTGGCAGGATGCCAACTCTGTTTAATAATTACCCATTCTACATTGTAAATATTATTCATTCTATCTTTTGTCATTTGAAATGTCCCCATCTCTCATGGGAGTAATATGTTGTCACAGTGGCACTCTGGGGCAAATGAAGTGATCTGTCTCCAGTGTTTGCTGAAACAGGGACAGCTTGGGTATAATTGCTGGAAAATGTCACCACAGTTGATTACGAGTGATTTGTACTACTGCAAAGGGAATCCAAATAAAAAAAGTAGAGTTGATGAGTGCATGTTTAATGAGATTCATGCATACTAATGCAGGGAACTCATTCCACTCTATTTCCTGACATAAACACTTGCAAATTCTGTACAAGTCAGTAACAACATGGGAAGCTAAGCTAATGAATGAAACATGGAGATATGAGTTGTTATTATCAGAGCAATCAGGTCAGCGTGGATCCATGCTCATGTTGTAAAAAAAGTGTTCATAGCCAAATGTCAATACCCGAAAAACTATTTAGGTAAAACAAAAAAGTTTTCCACATCAAATTTCCAAAATGGACATGATTCTAGTTTACAGCCTGGGTTGATCACCAACAAGCTCTTTGATAAGAAGCAATAAAGGTTTCAAATTTCGGAGCACAAGACTAAAACGATAAAGTGTGTCCACAAATTCTTTGTTGGCTTAGCTTTTTTTATCTTTCAATTTTCTGGTGATGAGATGTGGGGTCATTGGCGGCCAGACGGAAGTCACCTGCAGGCCACATATGGCCTGCGAGCCACCAGTTGTCCATTTCTGATCCATCCATGTTGTGCTGGGCATGTCCAGCTTGGCATGCATAGCAGGGGATATATACAATGTCACTTGCCATAATCATATTAAATTATTTATGCTCTACCATCCTATTATTTTATAACTTTATTTAAAACACATTCAATGCTCAGATACAAAATACAATACAATGTAGATAATCTTGTTTTGCATAACTACACACATGTTCACATGACCAGAACAGCTAAAATAAATGGTAATAAGTGATACAGTGGTTTAGGAATTATTACTTATTACCAGGTTGACCAAATACACATGAGTATATGTATGGCTGAAGGTTTCCCTAACAGTGGTCTTTCTAAAAGTGGTCTTTCATTGCCTACAACAAGCTGTTGACCTGCCATGCTGTTTTTTACGTGCACCTGTTCGGATTCATCGATATGTAAATCTGGTCCACTCTGAGGGTCCATCAGCATCTGCTGGGTGCCAGGCAGGGAATACAGATGCAGACTGATCAGTTTTTAGGGAGGCTTCTCACGTCTACCTGCTGAGGAGCAGCACAACAACTTGGCCACAGCAACACCAGCCGAGACACTTCCATTCTTCAACAGGATTGATTCTTTCCAAGTGCTGGCAATCTGACTCATCAATATTCAGAAACACGCTGCCCTAAAAAAAGCTTCAGCCTCGAGGTTTTAACCCTTAAAATGAAGCACTGTGATTAGAGACTGCAACTTATCCTATGAAGGGACATGTTGTTCCACTGCCCAAAACAATTGTTCTAATTTCTCTAATCAGAAGCCACTTTTACCAGGGTGAGTAATGACATCGTTGTTCAACATTTATCCCAATTATTGATGTTCAACACAGCTGACACTGTTGATTTGTTACAAAGAGACTTATTGGGGAGGTAGGAAAGGGTTGATAGAGTCCTGCAGTTCTTGCTGTGAGATGACAGCGTTAACCACTGCACCACAGCATCCATGTTTTATGTCAATGTCTATGTCTTTATCATATACAAAATAAGAAGGCTTTCAGTTTATTTTTATTCTTTTTTTTGCAATACATGCAACTCAAAATAATGCATGGGGCTAGAGCTATAAACACCTATCCTGGGAGAAACACAATCATCTAATATATTACTGTGGACATAACCACAAAGTGTTAGAAGTGGTATATTACAAGCCTTTTGTTGATGATGGAAGTAAATGAAACTGTAGCATCTGCTCTCGTATACCTTCCCATGAATGAGCTGATTGAACTTCTCCAAACTGCTCATAAACAGCTCTCAGTCTGAGTCTACCAGAAATGTCAGGGATGGTCACTCTCCCTAATGTACTCACTATGCAAAGGTTATCCTGAAACAACATAACTGTCTTATTTTCTTTTTTTCACTCGCGATACGTCTTTAAGATTTTAAAAAGAGCACTCTCTGCTGGCTTTATTACCTCGCTGTTGGTTTGGAGCAGCTGCATTTCCAGAACACACAAACATCAAATAATTAACTAAATATCAACTACTTTGGTTTGTTAAAAGTAAAAAAAAGTTTAATAATTAAAATCATCTAAAAAGACAAAAATTTTCATTTTATATTTTTGCTCTGAAGGATGAAATAAACCTTCCTACGGCCACCGTTACTCTGCAGTGTTGACATTCAAAGCTAAATGATGAATATTTTCTTCCTGCTGCAGACATCAGGCATGAGATAATGGCATCATACTGAGTTTTAGGTTCATCAAGTGCAATAAAGCTTCACAGTTTGTGAGACCACCACCAACATTCGACAACTGCAGGCTCAGTTTCAGTATCGACTCTTCAGGACAGCAGCCAAACTATAACATCAATAACAGCGATGTGTGTGATGAACCCAAATGATAGAGTTTGTTATAATTAGTGTGCTTACAAGAAATATTCAGTTTTTCTTTTTGGTGTTTTAAATTTTTATCTAAAATACAGCTGATGTTAACAATAATTATTTTCTGCAGCTCATTGCTCAAATTAAAAACAGGCATTCTCTCTTTCTGGGCTGTTATTTTTGCTAAACACAACTAATAGAATAAAGCTCAATATGTGTGCAGTTTTTACTTCAAATTACAACCAAGGTCTCCCACACTTCCTAAGACATCTCGGTACACCGACGTCTCAGTTTTGGATGACATTTGCTCAAACAGAAGCGACTCACATAAAATAAAGTTCACACAAAACGTTGACGTTTCCCCATCTTTTCCTCTTTCTAAGGGATTTATATCAAAGTGAAATTGGGTTATGTTTCATCCACATAGAGCATGTAAGCTTCTGAATAGGATCTGTTCAAATCTCCATAATCCTTGACACAAAAATTAAACAATGTTTGATCACTGAAGTCACACTGCTTCCCAGTCTATCATCCTACTTTAGTAAAACAGACAAGCTCAAACAAGACAGGAATAAAAAAATGTGGCAGCATGAAATCCTCCTAAATATACTTTCAGGGACCTGAGGTATTTCAGCATTAAAAAAAAAAGTAAAATAGTTTTCTTCCATCTTTTTTCGATACATGGTTGTTTCCTCTGCACCTATGGGTTCGCAGGCTGATTAGAGTATCGGAGGTTGTTGAAGTTTTGTGAGTTATCATTTATTCAAAGAAAATAAAGGTCTAATCTTTGTCACAGCTGTGCTGACAGGTTTGTCCTTTGTAATTCCTAACACTGCTATGAATCAGGACCGATTCCACACTATTACCCGCTGACAAGACAAATGTCTTTTTCTGTGAAACCAATTTTTTTGTTCCTTATTACACAGTTCTATTTAGATGAATGTGAAGATGATAAAAAAAACTTGTCATTGCTACACTGTAAGTTTGTCATTTCTCTGAGAGGAAGGTATTTTATTCAAACTGAGAAACCTTTTTTTTCCATGGCCTAATTTTCAAACAGTAGAGGCACAAAGCTGGGAGCCCAATCTTCTTATTTTTGGACGGTTACTTGACAGATGAATAAAGTAACTGATAGCTCAAATGTTTTCCTAAAATTCAAGAAACGACGTGCAGAATTGTTTTGTGAAACCTGCTGATGAACATGAATCATCACAGTGGTGCGATGCACTGTTGTGAGAATAAACAGGTGTAAGCTTTAGTGGCTGTTTTTTCTGTTAGTAATAATGCAATCATAAATAGAGTGCACTTTCTGCACTTTATGTCAATGAAGCTAATCAGAATGGAATGGTTTTGCTCCTATGTGCAGCTCTGTTTTTTTAAGAGTTGTAAAGTAAATCATTTTCCTATTTTGCTTTATAAGCCTCCTAAGTGTTCCCCTGCCTATTGAAGTAGGTTATCAACAACCTACATAAGTGTGAGCCAAAAGGAGAGAGTGATTACTGTTTTAGTATCTATCAAAATACATGTGGGTGAAATGCTTCATGGTGTGACCACGCTTCACAGAGAGGGTTTCTAGGATAAGGTGATGCACATAAAATAAACTGAAAAAGAAACGTGTAGATAAAACTACTCAGGATCTCTGGCCATGTGCAAGGCTGCAGTTTATCTATTTGTTCATCTCTTTGTTTATTTATTTATTCTGTTTCAGTGCCAGTCAGTGCAAGACTTTTCCACAAAGTGGTAAAATAGTGGCTGCAGTCATGTATAAGTCTCTAAATCATCTATAGGGTGTGTTTCTTTGCAAATGTTTTGCTGGAATATAAATAATTTGTAAATACAATGTGTGCGAGTAGCTTGGATTTTATTTCATTTTTCTCTCTTATCTTTGTGACCCAGAAGCTGCAGAATTTATCAGGCGCACATTTGTCCATGCAGGTCACTTTGTGAACCCAGAGCCAATGACAGCTAGACAACAGCTTCCATACAAAACTCATTTCCCAGGTTTCAGCTTGGGAAAAAAAAAAGTTCAAATATTGACCCCATTTCATTGTACAAACCTCAAACAATATTTCAGGGGGTGACTTTCTCGAAACCTCACTGCTGTGTAGCAAAACAAACCTTCATTGTAATGACGGAAAGGGCTTTTAGGGAGACCAGAGATCATTGGGCTTCAATTATTTTATTACATGCCATTATTTGAAAAATAAAAAAAAATTCCTTTTAATGTTTATTTAAAAATATCCTACAATAAACTTACCAGGAGAATGGAAAACATAAAAGTAAAAGTTCAACATAAAAAAAAAAATAATAATAATAATAATAATAATAATATTAAAAAAATGAGTGATGCTACCAGCTAACAATTAGCTTTATAAAAAGACAAAACTAAAAAATCTACCAGTTTGGCTCCACTCAAATTAAATAGAACAAACTAATATTATTGTTAAACATTCCAATAGTTAAAACAGACATGCTTAAACCAGATATGCATAAAACTGCTTTGCGAGCCAAAGGCTAGAGCTTGTTAGCCTGTTTTCAGAAAACTAGCTTGCAGTGATTGCAGTGGAGAACATGCTGCACATAGACAGACGAGCCCTCACAAAACAAAACGAAACGAAACAAAATGAAACGAAGCGGAGCAAAGCGAAACGAAATTATTTGAAACGAAGCAGAGGAGAGCGAAGCGAAGCAAAAACAAAAAAAACAAAAAAAAAGAGAACAGAACCAACAAAAAGACTGCTTTAAGCAACGTTCTATCTTGCAGCAAGACTGACTTGGCCAGATTCAAGTTTAATGACCAATAGCCCTAACACATTACAAAACCGTCCATAGCTTATCCTGAACAGCTTTTTTAAACTTTTATTGACTAATTACCTGTCAGGACGTCAAATAAAGATGGTCTATAAAAATAATAAAATCAGAACAACATAAAAATGAATGCAAAGACAATTTCATTACATAAACCTTCAAAATTGAAGTATTTTGTACCGCCTTCTTTTTACTATCACACTAAGCAGGGTTTCTTACAGCTGTTGTCTCTTCTTCATATTTATCTAAATATGGAACAATTACAACAACTGCATAAAAGAATAATAAGTGTCACCTTGAGTTTTACACAATGGGAGAAATCTTCGCACTGTGGGAGATCATTTTGTTATTTTCTTTCTTAAAAACTGTTTCATTGTGTTTTGTGCAAACATCAATACCATAATAAGCATTTAGCAAATCCAACCAGTTCTTAGATTCATCTGAATTATTGGAATAAAACATCTGCATAGAGAAAATGTATCTAAATGAATTTACAACCTGTGGGAACTAAAGAGCCACTTAAAGAAGCCATTTGACCTAAAAGATGGAAACAAGATCTGCAATTTAAAATCCATGTGAAAATGTGAAGAATAATGACAGGAAATCACAAAATTTGCTATTATTAGAAAACTCTGGAGTGAGAGGTAGTGAGCAATATGGGTTCTATCAAGAAATGCCAGGCCTTTATCTAATATTTAATTACTCGCCACTATTTCTTTGTTGTTGTTCTACAGTTTTTGTTATTCCCAACTTCATGTGGAATTTAGATGAATGCACTGCATGCAGACATGTAAGGCTGAGAAGATAAATTATCTTCCTTTTTGTTAGGTTCAGAGAAACCAGTGAACTCAGCTGGAGAGATACGGGGAGGAAGTGAACAATAGACAGATGATGCTAATTTGAGTTCCTCCTCAGACAAGAAACAATTAGATTAAACTAGAGTATTTGGAGAGTAGTGAGACAAAACTTTAAACTCGGTCTTTCACTGTCTGTGGACAGTAATGTAGGTCTAACAAAATAAAAGCCAATTTACAGAATCCCACTGCAATGAGAGTTACAGAATAAAATGGGCCTTTATTCGTTTTAGGCTAACTCTCTCATTCGATTTCTTATAATTACCATTGCAAATTTGTGCTGTAGGCAGCAAAAGTTCATCATTGCTAAAGAAGGGTGTGCATAATGACAGATCCTTAAACTCTGGCTGCAACAGTTGCTTTAGCAGAAGCAATGAATTAAAATGTTTTAATCAGTTAAGATGGAGAGAGAAAGGTCTACTGAGCACACAACAACAAAGTGTTCCTGTCAATGCCCTTTTGCATGTCGACCACGGAACAATAATTCCCACTTGAAGAGCTGTTACAGGAGAGGTTCACTCGAGTAAGAGCTGTTGACAAATACCTTTTTATTCTGAGGTCAATGACAGTGGGATACAATAGAAAAAGAGAGAGAAAGAAAGGAGATGAGCAAAGTGAAACATAATCAAACAAGGAGAGAACAAGCTGAAAAAAGAAAAAATCACGAGGGGGAAGGTAAGAGTGCCGCTGTGCTCTCTGTGAATAATGACAGAGTGGCGTCACCCAGACCTCCCTGACATGAGCGAAGACCTCACTTCCACTTAGTGCAGACATTTCCTTCCAAGCAGCGTGCAGTTGTCTCGTTCTAATTATCCCACTGCCAACCTGCATGTCTCACTCTTCTCGTCACTCTCCTTCAACGTTCTGCTCTCAGGTCTCACCCCCACTCTCTTTCCCCATCCTCCTCCTCGCTGCCCTTTCAAAACCTCTTTAGGATTCGGAGAAAAAAAGTCTGAATTCTTCACGCGCACAGATAATTTCTGAATTTTGAAAAGGTCTTGTCATTTTCTTTCATGCGAGCATGGTAATTTAGGTGAGCAAATATACAAGTTTAGTAAATATTTGTAATCGATTTCCACTTTGCTTTATTTATTTTTGTAAAGTTTTGTTACAAACCGGCAGGACAACGCTACATGGAGGGGTCGTAGTAAGTAAGACCAACATGTTCTTGGTAAACCTTGTCACAGTTTAATCTGATTTTATTTTATTTTTTAAACCTCAAGCCGCAGTTAGTGATTTAGATCTTAGTTTCCAACAAGTCCTTCATGAGCATCTAGTGAAACTGAACAGCCTGGTAGACATTTTATTTTAGCACAGTAATTGTTGGTTGTAAAGGTTGTAAAGTTAGGTGAAGGATACATAAAAGGTAGTGAAAAGTACTATAAAATTGCAGACTTATAGTTTAAAGTTTGACCCATGACTTATACGGTATGAAAAACATTATTTTAGTAAAGAAAATGTCCAAATGGAATCTGGGATGAGATTTGATCAGTGTGTTTAAAAAACGAACTAAACAAAAACCCTGTTAAAACAAACAAGTGTTAAAGGTCAAAGCACTGAAAGGAAAGTGTCTTTAAATTAACATAACTGTTTATTTGTACTGATTTAGTTGGGTAGAATAGCAGATTTAATACTTTTCTTTTCATTAATGGTAAAAAGAAAAAAAGATGTTATTTCTTTGATCTGAAACAGTCAAACAAACCCATCAAACTTTGATTTGAATATATTTTAATCTGTTATTTTTACTGAATCTTAATAAAAACAATGTTTCCTCTTTGAAAAAAAAACAGAATTAACATCCAATTTTCTTTTGATTTATTTTCTAAATTTCAGGTTTTTATTGTCTTATTCATCTGTATTGTTTATCCTGGTGTTTTTATTCATTTTCACTCTTACTTGTATTTACACTTTTTTTTTTTTGCTCAAACTGTGTGCTTCTCTTGTCTGCACTCCTGCAGAAAATAACTCCCCAACTTGTTTTCTCTGTTCCTGGGCTTTCATTGACTACTGCTGGGGAGACTCAATTAAAGCAAACGAAAAATAAGATTAGCAATGCAGACGTTTACCCACAATGCCCAGGGGGCTCAATTTATCTTTGGAAATGCTCAGCCTAAAAAGAAAAAAAAGCTGTGATTGACATCTCTAACCTTCATTGGGGTGTAATCTTCATCTTTAGCACCCAGAGATCTAATTAATTAGGGGGAATCTCATTTCCTCACTAATGCAACTGGACATAAGCATGATAGGAGGGGGGAGGGCATAAGGAGGAGGAGGAGGATGCTGAGAAGTGAAGGAGGTGAGCTTGCGGGGAAATGGAGGGGTGCCATATTTCATCAATGAATGGTGTCTCCCTTGTTCATTTCAGGGAAGAACAAGAAAGCGTGAGGTGCTTGGGTTCACACCAACTACAGTGTATTGATTACAGCTGCCAGAACTCTGGCTACTGGCCATCGGAGACACTGCAGTAACACTCTTTATAATGGGATCTCCTGGTAATGTACTCAAGTGTTTCACTTTCTTCCTGGGGATTCTTTTTTTGGGTTCAAGCCATCATGTAAGTGTGAAACATATTTTCTGATTGCTGCTCTTGTCCTCTTGCTGCAGTGCAAACAGTTTTATCTGAGGTCCTTCGCACAAAACCCACTAAATGAGGTGAAAAATTAGAATTGAACAGCTGAGGATGCTTATTTGTGTCACTGGTGAGTTTCTCCTAAATGTAACAATAAAAAACTATTATTTACCTAAAATTAAACCAACAATTCACGTTTTAAATGTCACAAACTGTAACGAGTGAAGAAACAAATGTTTGTTCCATGATTATCTAGTTCTATAATAGTTTCTGTGCTGAATATACATTTACCTGTTAAGTAGAAAATGCATAGAAACCCAGACATCCCTCTCTGCAGCTTCTCCTGGGGAATCAAGAGCCATTCTCAAGCCAGAGAGAATGAATAATCCCTCTAGCAAGTTCTGGGTCTGTTCTGAGTCTCCTCCCGGTGGAATGTGCCTGGAAAACCTCCAGAGTGAGTCACCAGCGAGGTATTGTATGCAGATGCCTGAACAATCTCAATTGAATCAATTCAAAAAGAAGCATCAGCTCCTCTGCTCCAAGCTTCCTGCTTTCACTCCTCAGGACTGTAGGTGAGGGTCGGAACACAATAAACCAAGAGTTTATTGTTTGTGCTTGTTTTAAAAGGCACCGAAAACACAGCATGTGGTCAGAAACATTACAAGTTTGCAAAAAAGTGCAGTTAACAGCTAAAAAAAGTGGATTTTGCATCATATGTCCCGGTTACACTGAGAGGTGTGGAACAGATGTCACTCTGACTTGGCTGCACAGCAAACAAAGCTGGTTTTCTTTATTAGGTATCAAAACAGCTTTTAAGATGGCAGCTCTTCCATCAGTGTCTCTACATCCAGCTATTTATACACTTCAGACTCCATCCATTATCTATTCCCGTTTCTTCCTTTTTTTTTTTAAGGGTCACAGGGGTCACTGGTGCCCATATCCAGCTGTCACAGTGCGAGGGGCGGGGTACACCCTGGACAGGTTGCAAGTCCATCAC
>JARVJO010000002.1:8948466-8969326 GCA_031762555.1 Cynodonichthys magdalenae | reverse complement strand
CCCCGGGCCGGGATTTGATCCGGCGACCTTCTTGCTGAGAGGCAACAGCTCTACCAACTGAGCCACCGTGCCGCCCTCACTTCAGACTCCGCCCTCTAAATTCAACTCAGCCAATCACCTCAGGCTTTCAGAGTGGAAAAAGAAAACAAAGTTGACACTAAGATGAATAATGTAAACATGAACAACTATTTATCAGTAATGAAATATCAAGCAAACATATTATGTATGCAAATGCACAATGTACAAGTCATTTTATTATTTTAATTACTTTAACTTTCCTCTAACTCTCAACCAATCAAATGCCAGCTCTGATCAGCTCACTTCCTATAAAAGAGCTGGGTTTTAGCTGGAAAACACGATGGCTGTCACAGAAGACACACCTACAGTAACAAACATTTCATCAGTACACTGACATACAGCAGAATGTTCACACTTACACACTCTGGAACTAAAACAGAAAGGTTAGAGAAGAACTTGGTGCTTCTTAACAAACCAATTTAAGCAGAAACTCATGATTGTTTGCTGCAGCTAAATCACTGACAAAACAATCTTCTAGATTATCTCTGATCTTCATCAGACATGAGTTGATGCTCATGTGTTTATAAGCAAACATACAGTACATGCTCTGAATGCATGGGAATAAGAAACATAGCTTTCAAAAGACAACATTTACATCAAAAATATTATGTTTAAAAATACAAAAAAAAGCAAACTGGTCTTTTTTACAGTTTCAGGGAAAAAAAAACTCTGAAGCTTGTGGCAACAAACCTGCTGTACTTATAACCTGAAATTCTCTGAACACCAGTCTCTCATTAATCACCACATGATGAAAACAGATTTTTTTTGCCACACTGAGCCAGTGCTTGTTTCCTACTTTCTCTGAGGACTTCTCCCTCCGAGCTCACGGCTCTCCTCACTCAGCTCATATATGCAATATTTCCAATCTCCAAATCATAATTGGCGAATGAAAGAGAGTTTATAAACTGAAGTGTACATCAAAATCTGCTGTAATGAAATCTTATCAGTGTGTTCCGAGTGCTGTATTATTTGCATATAAATGACATAATATATTAACTCTCTTTGGCCTCTACCTAGGAGGAGTAAATATTTCTCTATCTGCTTTGTCTCGTCGCCGTGACACAAGGAAACAAGATGCTAATTGAAGAGAGGAAAGCATCTTTATGTGAAGACTGACATTCAATTATGTCTGGGGGATCAGATTAGGTGGTGGCCCCAGAAATGTTTGAAAACAACATTTTGCAGAGCGGCAACTCTGGAGGCGGCCGAGGATGTAATTTGAATAGCTGTTTGAGGCCCATGCTGAATGGCGGTGCTCTGAATGGAATCACTATGCTATGACCTGCGAGTAATTGGATGTCCACAGTGAAGTGTTGACAAAAGGGGAGGTGAGTCTGACAGAAAAAAATAGAATAAATAGAAAACCAGAAAGACAAAGAGAGAGAAATGAAAATAAATAAGAAATCAATGTGATGAACAGGCTAAAAAAAGGAGCTCTGGCGTGAGAGGAGCAGGAGATCACCAGAACGTAAACAGAGAAAATAAAAGCATTTGTTTCTAAGAACACAAGCTGCCAATATTTCAGAAAGCGTTCATCAGTCATTCAGCTCACAGACATGTAGCCACTCTGGCCACCACGCCAAATAAGCCATTAGACAGGATAAGCTTTCTTATCAGTTGAACACGATCAGGAAACCTTCCGCCAAGGTCACACCACAGAACCATCGGGTCTCTTTACTCGCAGCTATCATACATTTGTACTGTACTGAGAGGAGGGATAACTGTGTGCATCCATTTACCTGCTACACAGAGCTGTGGATAATGTAATGCAAACATGTTTACAGTGCAAATGACTGGAAATGAAGTACTAATACAGAAAACAAAAGATCACCGTCTGCCAGATGGGTTCAACGAAACACATATCAACACAAGAAAGGCTTATTCAGGACTGAAAAATCTCTCTGATTTCCTGATTATTTACAAGTGCAGGTTGAACATTTCTGCAGTTCACGAGGCCGCGTGGTCATTTTACCACAGGGGCAGCAGGAGGGTTAAAGCCACCTTCCAGTCAAATCAAAACAAGCTGTGGTACAAGTGGTGCTTCAAATTTGAAAATATACAAGCTTTTACAAGAAACTTCAAAACGAGAGCTTTGACATTCAATGTGGTTCAGTAGATAAAGTCATCTTTATTTAATGATGGCTGCATTCAGCTCAGGGGATGTTTATTCATTTAAACGTGTTTTATTATCCTTGAAAAACTAAAAAAATCACTCACAAAAAAAAGTGACCACGTCATCACAGCAACATGTTAGAATGTTGCAAAGTTACATGAGAGTCATGCAACACATGTGTTTAACATGTTAATACTTAACATTGGGTTATAAAATATGGTTTCACATCATGAAAATAAAATTTTCCACATTGGAAATGTGAGCAAAACAAACAAAGTGATTGTATTTTACATGTGACGTTCATGAGATGTTACTATAAAGCATGCTTGTTGGAAAAAAATAAAAGAAATGTCAACTGAGTCACACAAACAAAAAAAGTCTTATTCCATTTCAAAACAACCCTCACAATGACAAGGTTCCATGGGGTCAAAAGCAACTTAATTGGTTGTTTCTTTGTTTCTGTTCCTAGAATGTGAACACACACTCATAATTTATGTGTGTAAACATGAGTAGATCCTTGGAACATTCACACACACCCACACCTACACACACACATACACACAGGCATCAATTTCATCCACATGTAGTTCACCTTTGTAAAACACGAAGGGGGACGGAGGGGTCGGTGGACTTCATCGATTGGCCATCCGGAGCAGTGACAGCTTCCAGATTGGCCAGAGAACATTAGGGAGTCAGAAAGTCACAGAACCATTAGCAGTCTGTCCTCTCTGGTTACATACAGCCGGCCTGCATACGAACACTCCACACACTCAAATAGATGACATGAGTTGTGTGTCTGCCACAGAAGGATGTGTTTGTCAGAGAAATGTGATCTTTCTGTTTCTGGAATTATGCTTCAGAAATATTCAGCAGTGAGTTTAATTCAATACCAGTTTCTCCTGATTTAGTTTTGGTTTTTGCATTAAATATATTGTAAAAGGTCATAGAAAAGGTTATTTCCATGTGTGCATGTTCACTAAAGACTGCAGGCCTGTATCTGTCAGTGAATTACAAAGATTAGAGGTGATGTAATTCCAAAAAACTTTTAGAAGACAGAAGAAACTTTCAAAGCCCCCCTGCCTGGTATCCTCAGTTTTCTAGCCCTCCTTACATCTTTTCTGATTGACATCTTTACTCCTGTGGTTCAGCCTCTCAGAAAGGACATACTGCAGTCAGGACGTGCCAGTGGGAGGTGGATCATAAAGCACAGTGTGCTAAAGAAACTTTAGTTAGACTAATAAATCTGCTGCCTGGAATATGTAGACATTTTTTTTCAGCTCAGCGGTATGATGTGCTTAATATGAGTTTCATCTGCTTAATGCCTCTATTAGTTTTTTTTATCTTTATTCTGTATTTGGTTGATTAATTTAGTACAATTGACACAGATGATGCCACTGTGCTAACCCAAATATAGACCTTTAATCACAAAAACACAAAAAAAACACATGATACACAAGAAGGGTTCTCATCTACAGGTGAGAACCATGTCAGAAAAAGTTAATGTTTATTATCTCATGCATTATAAATTAGCTTTTAGAACAAAGGGTACTCTCTTCCTTGTTTGCCCCAAAGTTTAGATGATTATTTTTTTAAAACAAGTTTTGTCAAACATACTGAGGCACTGAGACTTTAAAACTCAACTAGTGTAAACCAAGATATATTATCTTATGAAACAATGATTTTGAGCATCGGTACCATGTTATCATTGCAGCAATTTCAGTTGTCAAGAATTATAGCCTTTTGATTCAACAACACTGTGCATCGGTTTAACAACAGACAGTGAGGAGAAACTCTTCTGATGTAAAGTGAGAAGAAAGACAGAATGCTGGAATAAATGTGCATATCAAGACAAGATTTTACGCTGCTGAGAAATTACTAAAGGGAATATTAAACTGATTTCAATGTGACAAAATTGATTTTCCAATTTTCTTCAGATTGCTTTCTGCTTCCTGGGGCAGCTGAGGTGACTATCCAAATACACTTGGAGCACTCCGCCTGAATTATGTTGCAGCGATTTGAAGAACAGAGAAAATTTGTATCTTTTACTTGTTTTTTTCCCCCCCTTTGCCTTTTCCCTTGCTACTTTTTCTGTCTCTGTTGTGTCTTCAGACTGTTGCAGAAAAAAGCTGGACAGGCTGTCTTTAGTTACTATTATAGGTGGGAGATGGAATGATGGGTGCCATCTTCCAGTCAAATTTTTAAGATTATGCTGAAGTGGTTGGGTTTAAATCTCCCAAAAACCTGAAGGAGAATCTAAACTTGACACTTTTTCTACTTCCATCTGGTTTTTATATGCTCTTTTTAAAATTACAGAACTGATGCACTTTAGCTGGTCTAGCACTAAAACCCTAGGGATGTTTATGAAATAGTAGCTCAGTTTCAAATTCTGTGAACGTGAGGGATGAAGAAATAGATCCCAAAAAATAAATCAAATTACATGTGTTGCTTTAGGCTTTTTAGGTAGCCACATCTTTAAATATTTTGACCAAGCAGAGGTCTTATGTTACATGATCAAATAATTCAGTCTAGTGCTAGAGGGAGAAAAAAGCCAACTCTTTCATTTTCTTAAATTTCAAAATGTTTGAACTGATGTCCAAAACATCTCAAAAATATATAAAGTAAATAGAAAACTCAGTCAAATGATTCAGTTCATCCTTCAAATTCTTCTGAAAAACAACCAAGCTGTAAACAGTTGGACCTGAGATGTTTTCAGACTGTGCTGGCGGTGTGACCCAAGTTTTATATCATGGTATTTTCAACAATTATACCGGTTTTACGGTATTTGACAGTATTTTTCTTTTCATCACAACTCAGCTGATGATAAAATGTGCAAACGCTGACTTTTTATTAGCAAACCTAAAGTTACTATTTCTGCAATACAGAAACTATTTATTGACTTTTTTCTTTTACTGTACCTCAGTCTGTGTGTTTTTTCCCTCCTCTACATGTCTTTTCTTCTCTGCCTCGTTGTAGACAGTAGTCACACATTTTGGTACAGCTGTGAAGGACTGAGCATAGATCATTATCTGGTATTTGGTTTTATGCTAATTAATAAAGCTGAACAGGATGACTCAGCCTCCATGCACCTGTCAACTCACCCAGTAGCTACAAAACCACTTCCCTCGGGCTTTTCACAATAGAAGCAGGTTAGCATCTTTATACATTTACGTCACGCGTGAAATCTATCCGTGCATGTCACTGAAGAGGTGTATATTACAATCAGTGGTGGCAAAAACGGGAGAGGTTTTTTTTGTGTCAGTCAATATAAGAAGCAAAATCGTTACCCACCACCAGTTACTGAGAAGCTGCTCCAACAATAACATTAGCTTGCTAAAGGGCATAGCGGTGCTGCGAGGAAAAGTGTCCCCTGTGAAACATTTCACTGGCGAACACAACGTAATGTTTCAAACGTGTTCAAGCTATTTAAACTGTTGAGTTGATATTCAGAAAATTCATATGACAAAAAACGATACACTGTCCAGCATTACTTCAGACAAATCCAGTGTTGCTGCTTTGTGGAGGCCAAGAGCAAGCAGGGATTTTAGCTTATTTTAGCTTCTTAGTGATCACCACTGATCTCTTATTTATCTTTATGTTTCATCCTTTTAACACAAAAAGAAAAATAGCAATCTCCACCCTTTCTTTTCAAACTGCGCTGGCCTTTCATCACCACACAAAAGCAGCAAATTGGGCTCATTCCTATTACTACATCTCATTTCATTGTACTGTTAATCAATTACACCTCTATTTAACAGTTTACTGTAGCGCTGAGATTGGCTCATCAGAGCATTTAGTCGCCATGGTTCCAGCAGTTCCGGATGGCAGGTTTTCAACCAAGCTTGTTGGACAGCACCAGAGCCGACGGATGAGTGTGTATCACCTCAATTAAACTGTTCGCTAAGTGTCTGACAACAGCTAATATTCCTCTTCCACCAGCAAACCCAATCGATGTTCTGGCATTCGTCACCCCGCTAGGAAAGCAATCATCTGGTTGTCTCGCTCTGGTTAGATGGAGAAATGGAAAGATGTTCATCTGGCTTCATGTGCCTGCTCACTGGAATATTTTACCGCTCAGAGATACACATGACCACTTATAAGTGGTACTTAATGCTCCACACCCAAACTGTATGCATACATTTACCTCTGCTCACTGACTGCACTGCCGATAAACTAGGAAGTAGATGCAAAGGTTTCTTTTTTAAAATTCCAGGAACTGAAGTAAATAAACTTAGTGACAACACTGAAAGCAGCCATGTTCCACAAGGAGAGAGGGTTACCCCTAAGTCCAACGTGAGACAGAGATCTCCAGAGGCACAGCAGTGAACCCACCTCTCTGTCGAGTAGCGCAGGAGAAATTACGGTCACGATGTCACCTCTTTCTGCATCGATGTAGAACATGTTGGGTGACGGTTTGTCTGGAGACTGTCTGATGATGTTGTAACGCAGCGCAGCGTTATCTGTGCCTTGGTCGTCTGCGTCGAACGCCGTCATCGTCATCACTGTGGTTCCTGGAAAAGACGGTAAAGGACAAGCTTGAATCTGGAAATAATTTCTCAAAAGTTTATTATTAATTCAGCATGATAGCTGCTGTGTTATTGACAAATAATGGTAGAAGCAGTTAGATGTTTTAGTGTCTGCATTTAGTTTTTTGGGTTTTTTAAGTTTAATGGAAAAGGACAAGGGAATTTATCTTTATAATCAAGTTATACACCTGTTAAACCACGTGTCCAACTCAAGGCCCTCTTTAACCTTTGATCCAGCATAAGATTTTGTAAAATAAGTTTTATTGTTTCACTGTATTTAGTTTAGTTATATGTTTTTTTAACTCATTTGCCGGTTTGTGAGAAAACGTATCTCTAAGAAATAGTTATAGTGTAAAGCCTGTAAGAAATAAATGCCAGTGTTGTGTATGTTTAAATTAAACAGTTTTCCATTATTTGTCAGGGTATTTATGTATTTCCATAAGAATAAATTGTTAGATTAGAATAAACAATTTTTAATAAATACTGAAAGAAATTTGTCTTTGACTCGTTTTGGATTTTGTGTTAAGAAGTTTGACATCCCTGTGCTAAACTAAGAACAATCTAGGAGGGGAAAAAATCTATTCAAACCATAAAAGCATCTCCAGTGATGAACTGATACAAATTAAACAAGACATGTGTGTTGAATTAATGCAGAAAATATATGAAAATAAACAAATTAAACTGCTATTTTTCTTGGAACAAGTTCACCCATTATGTTGATGTGTCCTTCATGTCATGTCAGCTTTAACAGCAGGGTGCAATCCATTTGGTAATAGGAAGTAAACTGGAAAACCTGCCCACTTTATATGGACTGAAACGGGAGACAATTCTTGACACCCTTAACCCTCAATCTCTGTCTCCTGCCAGTGATGAGATACTTGTGCACCAATTCAGTGTGACACACATTCAGTCCTCACATCCAGAAATGTACACAACATAATCTCAATATACAGACTATCATTTAAATACCATAAATGCTTTTATTTTTATTCTTTTATTTCTACAATGTGGGGAGAAGTGTCTATTAAATATTTCCTTTCACTGGTCCATGTCCTTGTAAAAATATCACCGGTTGTAGAAAAATGTTTTATTGCATTTTTATGACTCAGTGTATATGACAGATTGTGCGTGTGTGAGAGAATTAAGGGAATGTATTGCATTAGGAGGATGCACTTTTTATAACGACAGCTATGATTATTAGGTTTGTGTTGCAACACTGGCACAAAACACGAGTGACATTTTAGTTTTCAGTTGTTATCAATGTAACAGCATGAAATGCACTAGTAATGTATTTGCCAAGGTTATTCAACATTAAAACTTTTTCCATTTTTCATGTTAATAAGAAAACTGCAGTTGTATACGTTCTGGCAAAAAAAAACAGTTTAAAAATGTTTTTTCATCAAAATATTCTTCTATAGAGCAAAAGGATATGTAGTTTGACTCAAACATCTCTTTATAACTTCTTGATACTTCATAATAGCTTGCCACAGTGCATTAGCCAAACTGTTCAGAACAAGCACAAAACTCCTAATGGAAAATGTACAAAATCTTTATTGAATAACAGCAGCTTATAGCAACCATCTTCAGTCCAGTTGAAGGTAATGAGAGGCTCAGGGGTGTGAGTTTTGTCCCCTTGGCATTTGCACTTCAAGGTGAATCATAAATGGTAAACTGGTAATCCTTCCTCTGCAGAATAATTACACAGTGCTGTCTCCTTCATTACCTGTACTCAGTTCCACTTCACACCTTGAAAGCAACAATGTTAGGAGACCACTGAGTGAGCACTCACACATTTGCACACTGTTGCAAGTGTATACGTGGGAACAGCTTAACACACCAAACAGCAGCCAATTAGAGTTAAAAACGATGACTAAATCGGTTATCTTGAACGATCTGAATGAATTATTCACTCATTGGATTGCAAAAACCAGGATCTTTTGAATGCAACACAGTTTCTCCCAAGTTTTACTTGATACAAGAGATCAGCTAACCTAGTCCTTGTCAGATACTGCAAGTCCTGGTGTAGCCTACAGACAGAGAAAAACTCACGACCTTAATGGAAAAAAGAAACAAAAGCTCACATTTTTTTAAACCAAAGTTATGATATTTGGGACATCAGAGTTGCTCCCACATTCTCAATTTTGAGTTGTTCTAAGCTTCCACCTCAATATTTTTATTCACTTGAGCAGGACTGAACAGTTATTTCATTGCTGAGTGTTTTTAATCTCTTACAATATGGTTACATTTGTAATGTGATATAAACTTTAACAAAAATTGTAATTTGTGAGCTAATGTCAGTGACTCATAAATTCCCTCACACATTAGATACCGCAGGTACCAGGCTCATTGGTGGGCTCGATGGATAGCCCTTCATCAGGGCTAAACAGCAATAGAACAATATGAAGCTCCTATGTTGAATAGTTTTTTAGTCATTTGTAAGCATTTTTGTATGTCCAGACACCTCCTTTTCAGATAGAGCCCCCTCCTCAAATGTAGGGTCTATCACAAAACTGTTGGCTGGCACACTGTAGGTCGGACACATCTACATTCCTACCAAATTTCACTCTGATTGGTGCAGCAGTTTCTGTGCTACGATTGACCAAACATCTCTGGAAAAAAGGAAAATTAACAGTACAAAAATATGACCCACGTTTTGTGTGCAGGGTTCATAATTAGCACTGTGTTACCAGGACACACACCGAGACAGGACACAACCATAGACAAATTTATCTGATGATAAATGTATTCATATAATAGGATTGTGTATAATGTTAGTTTGTTTTTGTGTTTAATCACACTATACCATCACACAGTCATGATGCATTTTCAATCTCTTATCAGCCTCAATTTCTGGAAGTAGCCAAGACCAAATCAATTTTAACCATATTGGATGGGATGGATGCGCATGCTATGGAGTGCCATTACCTCACTATCACCTGGACCCATCTGCAGTGTTACCACATGACACCAGCTCAGTCCGGATGAAAAAAAACAAACAATATAATAAAGAAGGAGCTGGAAGAGAGCAAGTCTGTGACGCATGTCTGTCAAGTGATTTTACAATGAATTGTTCAGGTGAAGTAAAGGAAAGGACTGTAAGGTAAAACACAACCAATTCACACATGAGAAGATGCAGAGAATGACACCAAAAAAAAAGAAGGCAGGAACAGATACACATGTTGTGGATTGATTTCATCACACAGGCTGTTGGGACATGGTGCTGTTGCCTACAGCTAACTCCTATATCTTTCTCAAACACCAAGGGAAATCAGCGGGGGCTGGCAGATCTGTGGGTGCCACCAGGGAACTGACACAGTGTAAAAAGGAAAGATGAAGCGAGACAACATAGACAAGATAAAAAATAAAAAAAATGGAGGGTAAATGTGATGCTAGTCTTTGGATGTGCTGTCTGTTGTGAGTGTGCGCGCGTTGTTTAAGTGTTACGCTGCAACGAGATGAATGTCAGTGATTGAAATTTCAATTTAAATTATGCAGAATGTAAAACCAGGAATGGGATTTGTATTAATCAGAATCAAGGGAGGGAAAAGACCAAAGGCTAAGCCATTTTATTCTGAGGTGTGAATGAGATCAAAGGGAGTTCAAAGACGAATCGTCTTCTTCCTCATCAACGCTGTGGAGTGACGAACCGTTAGCATATTCAGAAACAAAATTCAATGAAGAGGTGGTGGCAGACGGAAGTCAAGATGAAACACACACAAAAAATACAATAAGCAGAAGGCAGAAAAGAAGAACAAATTATTTTGATGTTTAACAAAATCCAACTTTTTTTGTAGTTTTCATTGAGGCAACAATAATTAAAGGCATATGGTTTACACCTACAGAAGTGACTAAAAATAGGCTATTAATGCTAACCATTTATGGCAGACCCTTATGAAATCTGATAATATGATAATATGGATGAATTTGTGTTCATGCTCAAATTTGTTGAGTAAAATATGTTAGTGTTAATACTTTTTGTATTTCAACATGGAGGTATGTTAAAGAAAATAGTATAAAGGGGTGGGAATTTTTAAAAAGTAAACTTCTCACTTCTTTTTTAACAAGTAGCTAAAATGACTGAAAATTATTGTGTTGCAAAACATTTTTTGTATTCTTGTTTGTGTTTATATGTATTTATGTACCTACGTTTAGCTACTCGTGTTGTTTTGTATTTAATTTAATTGGTTCAAAATTTGCATATCCAGCAAAAACAGCAATGTTGATGAATTTAAAAAGTCCCAAGAAGCAACATGTGCTTCTGAAAATCCTCGTCCAAAAAGCCACATCTTTTTGTTTGTAAACAAAAAGTCTTTTTCAGCGTTTAAACTATTCAGTTCTGATTAGACGGTATTAAAACAATCATAGAATAAAACCTGCACACGGTGTAGCAGCTTTCAGCAGATCTATTTGTTTTGAAATTTTCTCTGCCTTCCTACGCTGCTTGCCTGCCTATTGTTGCCATTACAAAACAAGTCGGTGTTATGAAGTTGGCTTGTCTGCTTGTCTTTGTGCCTTTTGTTAAACTTGTCCTTTAAAAGAGATAATTGCAAATATCAGATTTTCTTCAAATCCAATCAATTTATGATCTGCACCTGAAACGTCTCTCCTGCGGTTGAATTTCTCTCGTTTGTTTGATTTGTATTTTTTAAACTCACAAATAATCTATTTTTATGTTGAATACAACCACAAGACCCCAAACTGTTATTTTTCACTTCAGCTATTTATTTTTTTAAAGACTGGCAAAGGTTTTCTATCTGGTCTATTTGCTCCACAAACACTTAGAACCACTTATATCTCCACATCTTTAAGCACTACTGGAACAGCACTTCTTGTTTACCGGTTCATTTATTCCAGCATATTTCACCTGTTGTTGACTGTCTGGCACATTGCCATGTTTGTGCACAACAACCATACCTAAAGCTTATTGTATGGCCTTCTGCCAAATGTGGGCACTAAATAATGTCTCAACTGGTGCACAGCCCTGTCACTTCACTTCCAAAAATCTGTGATATAACTTTTGTACGCAAAGAAAGTCACAAATGTATCTCTAACCCAGCATCCAATGGAAAAGTCCAGGTCTAAAAACACACCCTGGTTGTCAATGAACAGCATCATGAAAGTGATCAAATTCTGCCTATATTCTTCTTAAAGGTTTACTCTAATAGAATAAATCATAAAAGTATGAAGCAGAAAGATGGGTATAAACAAGATGAGTAGGTCAACCAAACACTGCCAAAAAGGCAGAATCATAAACCATGCACACAAAAAAGTCCACAATTTTTGCTTGAAATGTGATTAAATAAGCACATTTTCTACTGTCACAAACTCAAAGTCTTTTCTAAATGTGATTGAAAATGTATTTAAGTCTTCATGTTAATACCTGCAGCTCTGTGCAGTGACGGGTCAGCCACTGATTGTCATGCCATTACGAGCAACTGCTTGGAGGCCATGTTTGTTCCCAAAAGAATTTGGATAATCAAACTAAATTTATGCAGAAAGCAAGACCCCCCTCTGAAATGTAAGACTAAGTGCATTTCCTGGTTTTAGGGGAAAATAGACCTCAACAGAAAAACTAAATGAAAAATGAAATTATTTTGCACACGCTTGTTCATGGTGTGAAGTGACTGACAAAAGGTCCATACTCATGGTTTCTCCTTCTGTGAGTGCACGCTGATGACACCTGCGCTAATGAAAATATAAATAGTGGTAAGCTAATGAAAAGAGAAACCTGATAAACAACTCGGGCCTACACAGCGACAATCAAACCTCAGTAATCAAATCAAATCTTAACTTGATAATTGAAAAAGTAAATGAAGCGTAGGAAGTCATTTACAAAGGAGAGAAAAAAGGTTGAGAGAAAAGAATCACAGTGAACACCATGAACACTGGTATTCCTCCTGGGAGTGTATTTTCAGATTTGTTTTTGAATACAGAAGCTTTTAAAGCAAATATTTAGGAAGTATGTTACCAGGTAAAAACACGGAATCAATTAAAGCCCAAAAAAATCAATCAAACCAACTTCAACTACAAGCTTTTGGGAGCCATAAAAATGACAAACCTTTTTAATAAGGAATAGAATAGAATAGAAGCATTCTTTATTGTTCCATAGAGGAATAATTCAGGTGTAACAGCAGCAGCAAATCCCTCAATTCGCAAAACAATGTATTGCTATGCAACAATAGTAATAATAATAATATATAAAAAAGTAATAATGTACAATGTAATAAAAGTAAAAAGAAGATAATGTGCAGAAAAATGATGAAGAAAACAGTCATGTCAGAGTCTGGATATAAGGGCGTGGGCAGTTGAATCAAATTGAGTCATTTCCAGCAATGTGCATAATGTGCATTTGTAAGAAAAGAGCATAATATTTACAATAAAGTGTTTCAGTACAGAAATTAGACGGGCAAAAGCTACTAGAGTGTTATTTAGGTAATGACTGAGAAACAGAGTTTGTTACACAAGCATGGATGCTTATCAAGTGCTGGTTGTAGAATCTGACAGCTGCAGGGAGAAGGATCTGCAGTAACACTCCTTTGTCTTATAGAACTGTTTACAATTAAAACCAGCAGCAAAAATTAATGAAATAATATATTTTATGTGTTATAATAAATAGAACAGCAGTACATTTCACTTTGATGATCTGCATCCTTTAGCAAAGAACACAGATGAGTAACCAAACCAAAGAAGAAGGTGATAATTAGAAGATGAAGTTGGAAGCAAAAAACAAACAAAGCTGTTGTTTACAAACATCAGTGATTTTTATCTTGATAAATCTTATGTATTGCTTAAAAACTGACTTGTTGCTTTCCTGTTAAAGGTACTTTATTTGCAAAAGGCAACCCAAGAAAGGACACTTGGGAAGCTGCGGACACAAATCAAATCAATGACTTTACAAGTAAATAACATAAAAATAAATAAATCTGAGCTGCAGACTTATATAATAAAAGTGCATATAAAATATTAAATATAATAAATAGATGTGGCCTTTGAAACTGCTGAGTAAAAAAATAAAGAAAAAAGGTTTTAATCATATGTTTAAAGCAAAAAAAAAAGGTTTATATGAGTTGTGCAATATTTATTTATTTAATTAATTTGCTATTAGGAGTTCTGATCTGTTAAAAAAGTGATTTACTCCTACTTGAATGTGGTGGAACAACCGTTTTAAAACATTAATATTAATAAATATTTATATATACAGACAAACAAAAAATAGTATTTAAATGTAAAAAAGTCTCACAGGTATTACCTGCATTCACCTTGCCTCCAGGAACATTTATTCTGCTTCTGGGAGCTATAAATGAAATGGTGCATTTGTTCCTTTAATAACAAATTATTTTGTAGGATGAGAAAATAATGTAATCATTTACAAAATAATAATTGTTATTAATAAAAAATATGAGGTACTTGCTTGTGTGTTGATTTTCAATCTTTTGATTTTAAACAGAAAAGAAAAAAACAGAAAAACAAATACAAAACCACAGAAAATCAGAACATGTGCCAAAGAAAGTTCATTATAAAAACTGAAGTATTTAAAGCCTGCAGGTGATATTTATGTTCATTTCTGTACGTTAATGCTTAAACTCGCATCAACTATTTTATTAAGACGTTACTCAGGGCTTCCTGTAGTGGACTTCACTCCTCTTCATTTGCATTTTTATGCACGATTCCCTTGTGATGGAATAATGAAGGTTACAGGTCCCATGAAGAAGTCAAATGTCAGGCCTTGAGGCTGCGAGAGACTCCACAGAGCATAATGACCTGCAATACTACCTTCTACTGTGTCAATGAACAGTGCAGAGGGGAAAAACAAGAAAAAAAATTAAAAGGAGAAAAAAACTCAAGCTTTTTACAAAAAGACACAAGAATTCAATGTAAATTGGAGAAAAGAACTGTTGGCATGTTTGGACAGGAAGTTTTCAAGATGCAAAAATCTAGAGGACAGAGATGGAGATGAAGACAGAGAATTCAAAAATTAAAAATATAAATATTTAACTCAGTTATTTCACTGGGATTGTTTTTTGTCTCAAAAGTGTCACAAAGACAAAAGAGACAGAGCACACTCTCAGTCACACTTAGGAATAATTTAGAGTTATTAATGAACCCAACATAAATGGTTTTGTTCTGTGGGAGAAGACCCACCTGTGCACAGGGAGAACATACAAACACAGAATGGCCAGGAGGGAATGCTTTTTCCACTGTGCCATCCAAATCAGCATATTTAAATTTGACCATTTCACAAAGAGACAAATTTTAGCAAATGTGTGTCTGTGCTTAACAAAATGAAATCATCATCAGATGAATTAATTATCCCTAAAAGCCCTCCATGGCTATTTAATCACACAAATTGTAGGACAAGTTGTGCCCGATGTGGAACGGAGATTTTTGCGTTGATCATTTCTGGGTTTTGTGCGTGCTCTCCAACTGTTTCAGCCAAAGTGCAATGAAGTCATCTATTAAGATTTTAAATACTTAAGTTTGCTTTATCTGTTTGTGTAATGACTTTCAATTAGGCTGCTACATCTGGATTCACGACCAGACCGACCTTTTCATTTTGTTTCAGAGCTGGATTAATTAAAGGTCACGTTTTGTGTTCTATTTTCAATCAAGAAAGTGCAGAATATAATGTGTGCTTTTTTATAATAAAGAACGAGTGGGGAGGTCAAAAGATCAAGTAGTTATGATTTGACAAAGGTAAAAATTTGGCTTTTTAAACAAAAACAAAAAAAATGATAAATTGCTTTTACCACTTTTTCCGGTTTCTACGTCAGCGGAAATGCAAATAAAATGCATATAAACAATTTCCAATAGTTGAAAAAAAAGGTTTATTATGTGCGTTGTGCTGCTTTACTTGACTTTAACTACTTGAGCTACGGTTTTATCATAAGGTGAAACATCCATCTTTACTACTGTAGACTGAGAAATATAGACTGAAAGCTCAGGGCAAGTCATTAAAATGCAAGACCCAGGGGAGCCATTAGAATGAAAGATCACAACCTCACACAGGACTTTATGCAGGAAATACACCAACTAATAAAAGACAGATCACATAAAAAGGACGATTGCAGACGTACATTCAGGGATGTGGTTTGAGGAAGCTTAACAAAACTGAACAAGATTTAGTATTTTGTATTTTTACCCTCATGCTGAGTCACACAAAACTGAAAATCTAAATTACAATTCAGTTATCCTTCATATGGTTCAATCACCGGTTGTGTGAAAATTTACAAACTTACCTAAATGCAAAAATACATTTTATCATCAGCTGGTTTTAACTGTAACTTTTATTTTCAGTCATGGTTCAAAACTGTCATTTTTTAAATTTGTTATCTACATTTTATTTTTGAATGTTTTTTCTTTATATTTTCTAAACAAACTGAATGAACTAACGACATTATATACTGTATATTAGCTGTACAGATTTAGCAGTGAGTAATATTGTCTCTAACAGCAGCCACGCTGGGTTATTTTAGCGAGTGAAGACGTTGGCTTCCAACATACATGGCAGGATTTACAGGGATTGGAGCTGCAGGGAGGACAGACATCTGCACTAAAGCTCTACATTCTCACTGTGACACCTCTGTGTCAAATCCACATGCCAAAACATCCACACCTACACACATTCTGTCAGCTGTGAAAGAGAACATGAAAAAAATCACTTAAATGAACAAAAGCACTGCAAACACAGACACAATGAAGCCCGATTAGAACTGTGACATTATTGCTGATAAATTCCTCCACATTTAGGATTAACAGCAGGGTTTCATTTTGACTTTAATAAAACACAGTTATTTGTTTAACTCATAAGATAAAGTTTGATTCATAGTTTCTAATCTCTCTGCAGTTTAGGTTCCAGCTAATAACTTTATACTTTAAATCAAGACAAAAGACACTTCTTTATAAAGGAAGTGCAGTTAATTACTCCTGGGCAAGTCCTTATAATTTTGTTTTAGTGGTTCAGTGAGTAAAAGTAAAAATCTTAGTGGACATTTATCTAAATTTAGCCAGGAAAAAAACAAAGACTGTGGAGGAGCTACTGTACAACAAGCAGAGGAACGACTGGAAGCTCAAACTGGTTCAAAACTAAACAACTATTTTATTTTGTTCTTTATGTATTTTGCTGTCAAGGATTGTACTTTTTGTTTGAATAAATACTATAATTTTTAGTTTTGGTAATGTTTAGATCAGTCTGTGTTTCATGAATTTGTCTTCTTTATTGGTTTGTCTGTTCCTCAGTTGAGCATTGAACACCATGGGTCCTGGTCCTGGTCCTGGTCCTGGTTCTGATCCTGGTCATGTTCTGATCGTGTCTGTTGCCTACAAGTTCTGCTGCCTCAGCTGCTTTTTTGGTTTTGTTATTAATGTAAGTTATAGAGGTTTTTGTTTGCACTTTGGGTCAAAAGTAATCTTAAACCCTGACAGTTTGCACCTTTCTGTCAGCAGAACTAACAGCAATTACTGAATCGATTTGAAATGAAATGCAGGAAGGAGATAAAAGCTTCTAGCTACTGACTAATTTCATCTTGGTAGCTTTTTGCTTTTCCTCCTGACAGCCAGATGATCTTTTGAGACAACTGACAGAGCTGAACTCCACAAGAAGAACCCAAAAATAAAATTCTCCACAGCATCATTTTATAAAATGTGACTTTCCTTATGGTGTCAGCTGAACATGATAACATTTATCTGCAGAAACAAGAAGCTTTTGTTCACTTTCTGCCCTCTCTATGTTGTCCAGTTGAGTCGATAACCCTCAGCAGAGGTTGGCCGGATGCCCAGCTAACTTTGTGACCAAGTCTACTTACAAAACATTTCCAAATGAAATAAATTTGTGTTCTTCAGAAGAGATAGATACAATAACCAAATACTTTTGATAAAACTGAGTGAAAATGTCTGATAAAGCAGTGCAGGCCAGTTTATGGTGAAATGAAAGAGATGCTACTGTAAATAGAAACATATCTTCTGTTCATTTGTAAAATAATAACGGAGTAAAATCCAGATTATGTGTTATATAACCGTAATCATAAACTGTGTTTTTTCTCTGAAAACACTACAATGTTCATAAGAAAATGATGGTGAACAAATGTCTTTGAAGTAATAAGAACATAGATTTTGTAGTGGGGTTAATGTGAATGTCGTAAAGAGAAAGGGTTAATGTGATCAGATGAACCTTTAGACTCAGTAAGAGAGTTATGGCTCTCAGAAGATGATAAGGTAAAGAAGGAAAAGGATGCCATTAACAGAGGAATGAGAGCATTGTACCAGCAGGTCCATTAAAATAAATGCACAGTGCAAAGCAAAGAAAATATGAAAAGAAACATAAAGCTGATAGTCCTACATTTTCTCATAATGCTTTGAATAAAGGTCGTCTATAAGGTTTTATTAACCAGATTAATTTTATGCCAGCATTTTAACCAGATGGATGGACAGATGTTGAACTGTTTCTAACCTGTAATAGAAATTTAAAAAGTAAAGAAATAAACAATATTCTACAAACTGAAGCTATAAAACAGTGAAACACAGATACAGTGAGTTCTCCAAGCACTTTAGCATATTTCCTAATTACGGTGGAATTGCCCCAATGTCAGAGCCTGTCCTGCATCTTCATCAATTCTCCACTGCTTGGACAAATATTTTCCGCACAAAGTAACAGTCTGCTGCTGCTTCACTGCCATTTGTTTGTCCTTGACTCTAAGGATTACAATGATCACGAGTATTCTCCAAGCTGTGGTTATCTTTGAACTTTTCTGTTATTTTTTTGTTACTAGAAATATAATATATGTCTTATACTAACTTTACCATATGCTGGATCTAATATGTAAAAAAACATATGTTTAGATTGAAATAATTTATTTTTAGTTATTTTTTCTTCTCTTTATGTTATTTATATATAATACATATTTATAAATTTTATGTTAATTCTTTGAAATAGTGTCTTTGAGAGCTTCATCATCTACTTTTGGTTTATTATGACAAACTAAATCTTAAGATAATGGGACACATATTACAAAAACAATTTTCCTTTTAATAGTTGCAAAAAACAGATTTTTAGACTTTACACTATCAAACTAATTGTCCTTTAAACATTACACTTGCATCAATAAAATAAAATATATTTTTAAAGAGAACATTTTCTCATGAGCTAATAATCTGTCAATTCAAGCTGGACAGTGCCATACAAAATAAATAAATAAATAAATAAAAGAAAAAGCAAAACAGTCCTCCTGAAGTTAATGTACTGCTGCATTGGTACAGTATATATGCAAAAATATTATTAAATAATAAATCTTTAACCACCATTTTAATGCTTCATACTTGTCAATAAAAAAATATTTCCTAAGACAATAAAACTAACATTTGTTTAAAACATCTCTCATTCTGGCCACAGTTCATTTCACTTACTGAACATTTACTCGTTTATTTTCTACAACTCCAGCCTTTTGTCGGGGAAAAAAACAGTTAAATAACAATTACAATATGTGAAAGAAAATGATAAAAAAATCTTCCAAAGCTGAGCTTTTTCCAGTGTAAACACTTTTTTTTTAACAATGGCCTCCATTTTGTTGTTTTTCTTTTGGTTTTTGTGAAACCATAACTACACAGCACAGACAGATGTTTAAAAATATGGCTCAGGGCTGAGAGAAAGGGTAGAAATCTGGCCTTTAACTTGTCAAAAACTCTCTATATTGCATTGATGGATGTTCTGATTTCTTCCAAGTGAAGTATTGCTCTTGGCTACAGAGTGGTGTGTGTGATGCACAATGCCTTTTAGGTCCCTGTGAGTCACAGAAGAACAATGCTTTGAAAAAAAAGGAGCCGTGGAAACCGTGAGGGACATGGCTGAATTAATTTTTACCATAAAAAATTATTTAGAGCAGCACAATCACTGAGATTTTATCAACAATCAAAAAACACAAAGAGTCTTATTGACCACAAAAGACTGAATACAAAGAAATTGCACTTTCTTTGCGTGGAATAGCATTCATTTAGCTGAATATGGTTACATAAGTTACAAATACTCCAACTGACTCACTTTTAAGTTCCTGTTTCAGTGAGTGTGGCTTTTAAAGCTCACTGAGAAGCATTTATTTTTATGATTTTTATTCTGCCCTCACAGATAGTTTCACTTAAAGTAGCAAAGTTATCTAAAGCTGGAAATAAAAACCCAACAAGGGTTCTGGGTTACATATGGATTACAATTGGCTGCAGATCCTGCAGTGAGCAAAAATGTGGAAAACTTTATCAAATCAATCCATTCATCAGGGGAAAACCTGAACAGGCTCATATCCATCACAGGGTCACACAAACAAGACAAACCTCTCACTCTCACTAACACCTATAGAGACAATTTAGACTTACCAATTAGCCCAACGTTTAAGTTTTGTTTTTTGGTCTGTGGAAGGAAACCAGAGGACCTGGAGAAAACCCAATCAAACACATAGAGAACATGGAAACTCCACACAGAAAGGTCCCTGGGGTTCGATTAAACTGCACAATTTATGTTACTGCTTTGTGTTGTACAAGTCATACATGGTGACAAAAGTGCTTGAATTTCCCCAAAAACAGATGATGCACAAGGTGATTAATTGGTAAATAGTAGTGCTGGTGCACGTTAACGTGTTATCGCGTTAACGCAGCAGACTCTTAACAGCAATAATTTTTTTAATACTCGTTAACGAAGTTAGTTATTTCTTTATATTTCTTCGCCTGATCTCTGTTCTCTGGGCAGCTAACACACACACACAGACACACACAAACTCAGTGGTCACAGTGGGGAGGCGGGATCTTCATCACTATTGGTTTAGATGGCCTTCATCGCGCGTCTCAACCAATGGGATCCTTTGTTGTCGAGCCTTTGCTTGGCAACTCGCAGCCATTCTCATGAATCCAACTGGGGCAGAATCATGATGGAAGTCCCCAGATTCTTCAACGCGTTCTTTTATTTTCAAACTTTTCCTGACGGTGGGCTTGAATAAAGTAAAGTTCTCTGTAAGCACAGCAATGCTGAACCGTCTCACTACTGGAGCAGCTCGAGCCTGAAATATCATTTCAGTTTAAAACCAGTGTAAACAGAGGGAGGTTCTGCAGACGAGGCTGAGAAGCACGTTGGGGGGGGGGGGGGGGGGGGGTTAAGACCAGCTTGGTTTGC
>JARVJO010000002.1:8914840-8933758 GCA_031762555.1 Cynodonichthys magdalenae | reverse complement strand
TTATAAAAAAAAAAAAAAAAAAAAAAAAAAAAAAAAAAAAAAGAGTCACAAGAGGAGAATATTGAAAAAAAATTAAAAGAACAGATAAATAGAATTCATTTGAATGTGAATATTAAGGGTACAATAGTTTATTGTCTTTAGCTACTTACTGGTTCTGCTGCAGTGATATTACTGCAGTTGTAGCCTGTCTCATTAAACAAATTAATTTCCATATTTCCACATACTTGCATTTTCCTCATATCTGCAGTATTAATATTGTGTACTTTAAAATGTCTTTTATGTAAGCTGATTGTGCATTTAGTAATATTTGGTTTGTGTGACATGTTTAAAAACTTACAGATTTATATCACAGTGACTTCTTTGTATGAAGACTTTGTGAAAATATCAGTTTTTGACCACAGGAAATTGATGGTGAACTCAGCAAACTTGTGTTACATAGATGAGTCATGAAACGACTGCCTGCTCTGAGTGTATGAGCCTGTGTAGGTGTGTTCATGGTGGTGAAGTGAGGCAGCTCTAAAAGGCTCACTGTGCAACTTGAATTAACACTAATGATATTATTAAGTAGAATGTTGCTTTTACTAATAGAAATACTGTTGCTACTTAAAGAAGATGCTTCTTTTTCCCATTTAAATCCTTCAGTTGTGGTAAATATAGTCTAAATTCCTGGTTAATGTAACTCCACAAGCTCCCCTTTCACCCCTTTTCTGAGGTGCGTCTGAGAGCAACTCATTTTGAGGCTGTCTCTTTAAATGCCAACGATGCTCTTCCCACCCCAACAAAGTTGGTAAACCAGAAGTTTATGACTCACTGCAAATACTGTGGCATAATGGTTCAGAAATCATAATAGAGATCAGAAAAAAACAGAACACATTTAAAAAAAAAAAAACATCTCCAAACTTTTTATGATATCTACGCATCAGCAGGAGAGGCTTAATTAAAACTTTCTGCACCCCTAGAGTACACAACAAAAATGTATTTAACAGCTAAAAAATGTATTTTGCATGACATGTCCCCTTTAAAGCCTGATGTTTTCAGTCTTCAGATGTGAACATATTGGTGATGTTTATATGCACATTACAAACTTCATCTAAAATAATTACATTTTTCTGATTACCAACTTAATAGGCCTGAACACGTATTTAGAGGGTCAATCTTAAACATGTTTCTCCAGCTCAGCTACTAAAATATATTTCTCATACAACCCCCAACTTCTCCCTGCACATCAGACAAATAAAATACATTTCTATTATTCATCAAGAAATCTTAGACTTGGACCTCTCCCTGAGTTTGGAGCTTGTTTCCCACTGAGAAACCTCAAATAAACAGCAATGTTGCCACAGTTACTTACAACTCTGTGTGTTTTCTTCAAAAGTAAGAACAAATCGTGGAGATAATAGGTGACTGCCTACGTTTTAGGAATCTAGAATAACTGCAGTGGTACACAAACAATAAAAATGGTACACGTAACCCCACTTTGTATTTCTGCTGGAAGAATCAAGCAACACTGTTGTGAATAAAAATAACATGCACTTTAAAAAAGTATTGCCATGGGAATTATGGAGTGTACCACAGCAACACAAGCATGATGGGAATAACTAAGTAAATTGTTGTTCTGTTTTGTACCATCTTATTTTAACATGTGGTAATTAGTGCTAAAAACAAATTATGAAGGAGGTTAAATGTTGGTTTAGTTATAGAACTGATTCAAATGGTTCATTGTTTTAATTAATGGTTGTGCCAATTTAAAAGTTAAGCAATTGCACTTTGTCCAAAAAAATTTGTTTTTCTTAATTTATGCGAACTCCAAAAACAAACCTACACAACAGTTTTTTTCTTTATATGTTGTGGCAGACTAGTTTTAAACATCTACAACATATACAGCTGTTTAACATACTGAATCAAAACACCCTTTAGGTGGTGAGATTTCTTCTAATCTTTCTCAGCACTTCTTCAGGCTTTACGTATCTCTTCATCAATTAGTATAAGTGAAATGTTCTGGGATCATTGCAGTTGCTGTTTGAGATCATTACTGTCTGAGTTTTCCAGGAATCAATTCATGGATGCTGAAAAAAAACAGCATTGCTCATAACCATAAAAGTCTTCATGGAGGCACTTAGAGGGTTCTTTGTTGTGTGTCTAGAAATAAGCTCGATACATTCCTGGCCTTTATGTTTGTGACTGCACAAACTGTCTAATTCTTTTTTTAAATTAAAGCAGAAAAGAAAACATTTTTAAAACCTTCAGGGAAATATGACTTTGACAGCAACGCTATTTTTGTAAAGTGTTATATATTTTATTTTATTTGTTTGCTGTTGAATCAATTCTCAAGCTGTCAGAGAGAAAATAAAAACAAACGAACAAAGGAAAACAAACACATCTAAAAGTCATTTATTACATCTCGTTGTTCATTTCAAACTTCCTGTAAAGCGGAGTATCCTTCTCTAACGGACACATGCTGGACTGACTACTTTTTTATTATCTTTTTTTTTTTTCATTTTTGTCCACAATTCCAACCTGCAGCAGTATAAATGATTTCCTCTAATGGTGATCCACAACACGTGCTATGCTATTGACATCTTGACAATTCCATTACCTGTCAAGACCTGTCTGCATGTGTTTTGACAGGATTAGGGAGCACATGATCACACCTAACTACAATAATGACAGGAAGACAGAACCTGACTGATGGATACACGCCTTCACCCTGCGGGGATGATTACAGCAGAAACACATCAAGCTGCTATGTTGTTTTCACATGTGGACTTTGTCATTCCTGCTTGTCTGACAATGCCAGATCGATACTCAATAAAACATTTTTTTTGTTTTGCCTTTAGCTGCTCTATTGCTTTTTTGGTGCAAAACACCCAGAAAGTGATCAGTGGATAACATGCAGTCAGGTGAACGCTACAGTACAACTGACAGTGGGACCAACGGGTCATTTGTAAGATGCTCTTCCAATAGACTGGACTGACATGATTGGGTAAACTTGTTGAGAACACTTGTCTTTTTATGTATTGGAATTAGAATATTACTCTTATAAAAATGTATTGATTTTCCACTGCTTAGAAGTAAATGTTTAATCAAACTATTGCAGTGGTGAATGATATTCTTGAATCTTCACTACTGTAGTTGTTAAAGGTCAGGAATAAATATTTGTGGTATATATACAGTGTATATTCACAGAATCCATCTCAGCAGAATAAAGCTTTCCAGGAAGCATGTAGATTTATCTTTTATCTACTATAAGGTGTTTGAGAGCAAATAAAAAGGGCAAGGTGCAAGTTATTCTTCATTTCCAGAATAGAAAGGCCAGATGATTCTGAAACCAAAATTAATCTTGAAAGGCAACAATTTATCCTCTCATGGGTTCAGAATCTATGGCCCAAAGTATAGCCGGTAAAATATTTAAGGGCTTATTTAAGTAGACTGATCTAAAAAATTTAATAAGAAAATGATAGAAACTGTAGAATTATGTTCAAAATGAGCCAGCAGCCATAAAGATAGGACAACTGACTATTTAGAACATGCTTTATTTGGATGTAGACGCCATTGGCAAAACACAAGATTTAGCACACATTGATTTAGAACATCTAGAAAAGTGAATTTTTCTAACACAAAATTGAACCATAAGGTGTTTCTCTGAAATCATTTGTATTCAATAACTGTTTAAAGGAGCCTTCATTTAACAAGCTGGCTTCAGATATCAAAGGGTCATAGGTCGCTGGGGTCAGTCTTATGAAACAAAGAAAGGAGATAATCTAAATTGGAGTAACATGACGTACAATGGGGGGTTCGAAAGGGGCAATAACTGCCTTTTCTTCTGAAGGAAGGTGAGCGGATATGGGGCGATGGAGAGAGATGGGTTTGTCTGGGTCAACTCTCAGGGTTCAACACTGTATGTGAGAGAGGGGAACAGGTCCCCGCTGAACTGAAAAGAGGGACAGATAATCAAGCCTGCGTTGATGTGGGACCGTGTGCCGGGGCAAAGGAAAGTAAAAACTCTTTAAAAGATTAGCACCACTCAAGTAGTGGAATGGCCACCAGGGAGGCCCAGAGGTTAGTCATTGTCACACCTTGAAATCCCAATCCTCTTTAAACCTTAACACAAGTACTTTTTGGAGCCACATTCTGCTTTAAGGCTATACTTTTTGTTTAAAATTAGAAGTGAAATCTCATCTACATAATACTCGTGCGTAACATGAAAAATAGAGGAAGTGAGACTAGAAAATCACAGACGGGGTTGAGGGGAAAGAGAGTTGAGGCTATTTAGTATTGGAATGATGCAGAGAACCACATACTGTAAAGCCCACAAGGGAGTAAAATAATTTACTCCAAACCACCTAAATGTCTTCAAATAAAGCCCTATTCACACATATTCATATCAAATCACTATTGCATATAAAGCCAATTTAGAATACATTTTTTCCCTCTCAGTGGTGTAACCCATATCAGTACCTTTGGTAATTCAAAAGAAGATAGCTCAGTTAAGAAGTCTCTGGAAAATCAATGATGCCTTACTGAAGAAAAGAGAACAGATGCATATAAATGAGTGAATATCCAAAGAGTTTATTGCTGAATTGAACCCTGCATTCCTATCTACCGGCCATAAGGACTTTCATTACTCTGCAATGATGCATTTAGAATGGATTTTACATTCGCTCATAGCTAGTTTACAAACAACCATTATGTGCATCAATTTAATTTGGGAATGTATTTGTTGTATTGTTTTATTTTTGTTTTTGTGAAGACAGTGTTGATGGAGACAAAGCATCAGCAAGTAATTAAAGTAATTAATAAAAGTTCATCTAGTTTGTTACTTCACTGAGCCAAATAGCAAAATGTAAATTTGTCCTAACACAACACTGCTGCAAAGTTTAATTGGGCAGCTGCCTCAGATACCCCTGGACCTTAATTTGCCAGGCTTTCTCTGGCTGACAGGCTGATAATGAGGCATTGTGGGACGGCAGGTCACCCGGCAGGGTGTTGGAGAGACTGTTGTCCTGCTAACAAAGGTAGAGAAAGAGAGAGAACGAGCAAGGTAGAGTCAGGATCCTTAATAGGACAATTGGGCACCATCATGCTACAAATTACCTGTCAGTTGTTTTGTAATATCTCTGTTGAATCACCATTTCCCAGATCAATCACATTTTTGCTTCCTCTGCACACACTGACATCTATTGGCATTTACCGACCTTGTACCAAACCACTTTTATTAGCATTCTCAAAGTTGCATAAGCAACAGAACTTCGGAGCTGCTGATGTTGCTTATATTTTATACTTTGATGAGGTTTTTGTCAGGAGTAACTGCAGGAGAAGCTTTATGCTTCACATGAATAGTAACAGCTCAGATGCTGCAACAAAAGACGCAACTTTTTTTTAAATTTGAGCAAGCAAAGGTAATGACGATGGCTGCTGCTCACAAACTAACCATGCAAAGGTTAAATGCTCACTTAGTAAAAAAATAAATGTCTTTATGTTTATATGCAGATTTCTTTGTGGATTCTGTTTGTAGTCAATACGTCATCCACGATGAGATGATTCATCATATTTGAGCATGTTTTAGTTTTTGAGAGGAAAATTATCTGGTAAAAACAATTTCAAAGCCACGGCTTTTGTTTAACAGTGATTTGACTTTTTTAGGCTTTTTTTATTTCTTTGCATTAAAACTGTAAAACATAAAACCAAAATGCTTTGCCTGAAAAACCTAACATTTACATACTGTATTTTCTGGTTCCACCACCCAACCCAGAAATATTGTCTGTTTCCTTCCACAGACATCATCTACAGACTCGACTTATTGTTAAAGAAATTTCCACACTGAGCCAAACCATAAAGTCTTCAAGGTGTAATTTCCATGAAGATAAATTGTTTAGATAAGTTTTTTGTTAAATGTTGACAATCAGCCTGCATCCAAACCCAAGTCTTTTAGAAGTACAGACATTTTATAGTTAAAAAGTGTCAGAAATAATTCACGTGTATTTGTCTCACTGTTGCAAACAAATAGTATTTAACAAATAAAATTATCTTTCACTAAAATAGACAGAACAGGGATGGTCTGACACATCTGTGATCGTACGGCTGATGCAGTAA
Source organism: Cynodonichthys magdalenae (assembly GCA_031762555.1). Taxonomy (NCBI): domain Eukaryota; kingdom Metazoa; phylum Chordata; class Actinopteri; order Cyprinodontiformes; family Rivulidae; genus Cynodonichthys; species Cynodonichthys magdalenae. The sequence goes on along the minus strand of JARVJO010000002.1, from coordinate 8,927,665 downwards.
GAGACTGATTTTTGAAATTGAACGGGTTACTGATGTTTGAAGTTTGCCAACTTTCAAAGGTGTGTTTGGCTCTTTGAAGAAAAATGGCAGCTCTACTTTGAAACCAATGACATTTAGATCAAGCACTTTTGTCAGCTTATGATTCTTCTCAATATCATTGAGTTTTTAAATATCTGGCCAAATGCATGCAACAGTAAAGACAACCTTTCTTATTTGATGTATAAAACTACTAATTAATGCTAACATGAAAATACTGTTGTGAATTAGTGACAACATGAAGGAATGATTGTCAGCTTGTTGACTTCAGCCTTTTTTTCCTGCTGATTGAAATCGACTGGTTGCCTTTCTGCTTTCAAACTATTAAAACTAGGGTGCTGAATTCATTGGTCAAGATCAATGTCAGACCCTCGAGCCCCCACTGAAAATGTATTTTTCTGATCTCTGTTTCCAGCTGTGCCGTGCATCTACTGCAGCTGTGGGAGAAAACAAATATAGCCGCCACATCCTGTGCACCTAAACTGTAGTCTGCATCAATGGTTCATAAAAACAGGTTCCCCTGGGTGAATCGTGTAAGCATCTGTGGAGAGATGGAGTGTATTGATGAGAGGAGGGAGGAGTGAGTCTGGACAGCTACTCTAACCTGTGAGGGTTTTTTTTAGATAAATTCCATGGATGAATTGAAAACCTAACGAGAGCTGCTGCTAGTTTAGTTTTAGGTGTGTACAACACAGCAGCACCTAAACCTGCATCCACATATTTAAAAAAATATATATATTTTTTAGGCAACAAAAATGCCAGTTTTATGTTTAACTAAGCCACTAGAATGAGCCATAAGTTGGTTAGGCAGAACATTTGCCACAGATAAACACACATGACACGGTGTAGCTTGTTATCTCTGATGTTCGTTGCTTGACTTTGTTTATCTTTCTGAGTAAAAGAGGAGACCAGAACAGTGCAGCAGACCAGATTTATCTCCCCTCCCTTCACAGCAGAACCTCAGGCCCTAAAACAAATTAGTCTGGAACACAAACAGAGATTCAGCAATGAGTAATCTCTTCATTTATGCCCATTATGACTCATTACAAAAGACACATCACCTCAGTGCAAGATTTAATTCAAAGTTGGCAGGCCAGACGTAAACAGAATTAGAAAAGACATTATATTTTTTTTATATATATAATAAAGAAAATGCACGATTTGATACTTTAGTCTCACGGTTTGATATTTTTTTGATACAAAAAAGAGCAATTTCCATGCTATTCTTTACTTGTAATTTATTGGAATTAATTTGGAACACTTGTTTAACCTCAAAAGTACAGTTTTTAAATTAAATGTTGCTGAAACAGTAAGTTTCTCAGTGGATCTGTGCTCGAAAATACAGCCTAGGTGGAGTAGTCGAACACAGATCCACTGAGCCTTCAGCACAGCATCTTCAGAAGACAAGTTGATAAAATACATTTTCAAAATCTGTGTTGTTCAGTACAAGAGTGTATTGAACGGTTCAAAACAGATACATGTATTGTTGCACCCCTAATATGTATATACACATGTATATATAATTTACCTTTTTGTTTTTAATTAGTAGTCTTGGCAAGAAGAAAAAAAATATTAAGAAACTTAGCCACACAGTTAGCCATCAATGCACTAGTTCAAATTTTCATAAATTATCTTGCCTTAAAAAAAGGCCTAATTCAAAAACACAAGTTTTCAGAGCTCAGATGGAAAGTATTGGAACAAAATAAATTGTGAGGATAGGGCATGTTGGTTTGTACACAAACCTCAAGGGAGTGTTGGAAATGAAGGCAAAAGAGAGCGTAAGAGATAAAGTAAAAAAGAGGGGAAAAAAAACAAAGAACAGAGAAGTAAACAGAGGGGAGGAAAAGAGCTCACTAGGAGTCTCGAGCTTTTGGTTGCATTTGTTATCAGTTTGCACAGAAATGTCAGAGCACTGTGACATTCTTCCCTACAGCTTCCCCTGCTGCCCAGCCACCACTCAGCACTGCGTAACACACACCACGCTGCTACACACACACACAAACACACACACACACTGTGGAAGAGCACTTATATATGTGCACAGCATGCTTGTGAAAAGATAATATGATATATTTGCTCCATTATGCTTTTGTTGAAAGCAATTATTCAAGATAAAAAAATATCAATAAAATAAATTGAGCCACTGTGAAAAACAATTATGTTCTTTAAAGTTTAAATAATTTGTCAAAAGAGCTTTCCTGATAAATCCAAGCAAATTACATACAAATATAAATATTAAAAAAAATTGAAAAAGAGATCTGAGATCTCAACGGGACTTGCCTGGTTAAATAACGGTAAATAAATAAAAACCTGGTGCAGTTTTACATTTTATAGCTAAAATAAATAATTACTAATGGATGGATGGATGGATGGATTGATGGATGCAGGGGCGGAGTTAGACTTGTTTTGTAAGGGGTGGCATGGCCAAGGTGTTATCTAGGGGTGCACATGTAAATAAAAAAAACTAGCTTAGATTTGAAAATTTAAGATGGCCACCACAGCTAAATTTTAATGTTTATAAATCAGCCATTTTAAGACTAATTGAGATAAATTTGTTGTTGTGTAGACAAGAATGATTGCTAGTCCCAATTTAAGCCAACTGATAATTTTAGATATTTATTTACTTTCTTTTAGCTCTAACGGACCATCTTTTATTGACAAATGCAATCCCCACCTCCACTTGTCAATCATTTCGGGTGGCACTTTCCACCCTGGCCACCCCTCTGGACCCGGCCATGGATAGATGGATGAATAGATGGATGAAGTACTATAAATAATTTACTGAAACTCTGACTGACTAAACAGCAACATCATACATGTTTTACTCTATTGTTACCAGTTTAAACAAAATACTTTAAAGTTTATTATTACTGACCAGCAAATCCAAAGAAAATCATCAGATTGTTAGAAATGATTTGAATGATCAAAGACACGTCCCTGAGGCTAAACTGACATGTTGACTAAGTAGAATGTTTAGTACACAGATTTGCCGGCAAACGCAAAAAACTGTCAGCCCTCTGAGCTGCAGTCTTATCTTATCTTTAAGCTCAATTAGGTCTGGCATCCATGGAAACTAAAGAACAAAGACGCTGTCAGATCACACCGAAAATGACATTTAACTTGATTTTTTTACATATTTCTTCTGTTATGACAGTTCAAACTCATGAAAGCACATTTTTATTTGTTTGAGGTATATTGTTTTTAAAATGATGTCCCATCATTTAACTGCATACAAAACCAATTGTAATCCTATCAGAGTAAGCAACAAAAAGAGACAGAACGAGATATAATCCAGATTGGATAACCTTCCAGTAATGGAAAATGACGTTTTTAAAGAATTATTGGTGCTGAGCTTGCAGAAGTCAAAGTTAAGTTGTCGACAGTCAGAGCTACAACAATCTGATGATTCGGGTGTTTCATGAGATTTCAAACCTAGTGGGCCAAGCAAATGTCAAATATTACGGTGGAATTTGATGTATTTCTGATTTGCTACTTGAAAACATATTTTGCAGTCTTGAAGCAAAATGTACTGGTACATATATACAGTATACATATTATATATTTATGACATGTGAGCTTCATGCACAGAAGTGCTCCATGAATATAAGCATGAAATTCAAACTGAACTCAAGAAATGAGGGAAATTAAACATAATAGCAAGAAACAAGCATTTTTTTTACAGTGAGAATAAAAACAATAGATTCCATATTTGCAGTAAATTTAATGGAACACCAGAATACACACTTTAACTGAATCATCCCACTAAGACTAAACTGCACACATCTCTAAACCTAGAATTTTGTGTAATAATACATTCTTTCTCATGTATATGTTTGGAAAAAAATGTCCCAGCATCTTATACACTGCATGTTCAGCATGAATTATCCAGCTGTTGGAAACGTCTTTGTGTTTGTTTGTGCAGCTCTTTTCTGCCTGTCTGCTGAGCTCTTTCATCTGTGAAGCTCCGCTGGTGATTAAGGTTTTCTGTGGTAATAATGTTAGAGCAAACACAGCAGGCTGCATTACAGAATCTGTAGTGTATTGGTTTTAATTTCATGTGTTTCTCAATTGTACTTCAGCACATCCAGTAAAAGGATTTCTAAAAACAACCATGTGTATAAAGAGCTCTGCTCTTTCAGGGACAATGACAAGGACTTAAGAGGTTTTTTATTATAGAAATCAGAAGAAACTTCTTTTCTGTGAGCAACAGCAACACAAAATGAAAATCATCCGATTCTTTACTCATTTAATAATCAGCCCCATATAGTGCAACTGGAAGCACAGTGTGAGTAAGAAGAAAACTGTTCAGCAGGTGGTGAGACAAATCACTTCAATGCAGTTCGTCCTCAAAGGTTGGACAGGGTTTTTTTAAAAAAGAAAACTCCAATAAGATGGTTTCTTTTTTCTGTGACATGTTGAATAAAAACAGAAGACTTAAACTTGAATCTGATTTCTATTATTCCCCTGGCAGGTGAAGCTAAAGCTAGGATCATCTACACGTTTCTCACCTAAACATCCTGTTTTACTGTCATTACTTTGTACCCTGATGATAGTTTCCACAGTATAGCTATACACTGATAAAAAATAGATAAAAATAAATTATCGTACTGTTTTAGCTCGTTGACATATTTAACTGTATACAATATCAGATTGTATAAATCTATCCGAAGCTCCCAGAAACTGCAATACTGTACTTTTAACTTGCATAAATTCCTGCTGAAGTTCAAAAAGAACAATTGTCACAAGTAAAAATGGCTCCATTTACTCAGAAAAATTCAAATAACAGAATGATTGGTCATGCTTTTGCTCTCCTATTCTACAACATTTCACAAGTTATAGTTTTTTGCCACATGGAGAATATTACAATAACGTTAGCGCCTAGTAAAAACACCTCCATCGCTGACGAGGATGCACGCACTCCATATGCATGAGTAGCTACCCAAAGCGCAAACCGAGCGGAGACCGATCCTACAGGAGTGCGCCTCAGTGCGTGCTGTGAGTCAGATTTGTTCACTGATGAACACAGACATTTATCCCCTCCTCGTCATCGTCAGGAGAACATCACCATGTTCTCTAGGAGACTGTTTCACATGGTTTTGTAGTTTATCATATCTATAGATGTCCTAGTAAGCAAGCAGGGTTTGACAGCATGTTTTGTTTTTTTAAGAAAGAAAGAAAGATATTGTCAGATTATCAATATTGGAAAATTAAAAAAAATGATCAAGATATTTTTTTTGTCTATATCGCCCAGCTTTAGTTTCTAATAGTATATTTTATATAACACAAGCGTAAGGTGATGCTGACTATTCAAACTAGATTGCATTAAAACTTCCCAGGTCTGGATACAAAGGAAAATGTAATCAGTACAACCTGACCTCAGATCAGAGCACATCTCTATGAAGCTATCAGTGTGGGAGATAAGGCTGTTCAACTAACTCCAATACAAAACTCAGTTCTTTCCAGAGTGCTTCAACAGAAAAAATGCCCCTACCTGTAGGAGATCCCTCGAGCACCTCTCCCGTGTAGCGTGATTCTTTGAAGATGGGCCGGTTGTCATTTTGGTCAATGACAGTGATCACCAGTATAGCAGGTCCCTCAATGATGTTTCCAGCAAAGTCTGTCGTGGAAACTTCCAGCTGTGCGCAGGAAAGAGAAAGTGTATTATTTTCTCTAAGTAATTTAAAAAAGGCTGTAAATTGAATAGATGTTTTGTTCATCCTGCTCTAAAGATGACCCAACGAAAAGACAACAAACTGATAATTGACAGTTTAAAAATAACAAAACATTCATTTTTTGTGCCTTTATCAGATATGCTTGAAAATACATCTTGGTAAGAAAAATAGACAAAAGTGCATTAGTTGTAAAGTGTATGTAAGGTTTCCATAATGTTTAAAAAATAGGTACAAAGACCTCCATTTTTGAGAAACATTTTAATTTGAATTTAGTTCAGAAGCTCTAAAAGAATTTTATGAATAGAATAACAACAAAAAACCCAAACATCAGGACATCATGACAGATCAGAAATTAACTGTAAAGAACAAAACAAAGTGTTTGGGATCACAGAGAGGACACAAATAATAAGTGACAATACACTTTTAATATTACTTTTCAGTCAGTTCACTTAGAGTTTGCATACGCTCTAAAAAGTCATAAATAAATACTATTGATTTGCTCTAAGCATCACCTTGCAATGCAACAGAAAGCCTGGACCATGAGGACACATACAGTACTGTCTTCTGCAAATTAAATCAGCAAAGTGACTTGTTCCTTAAATAAAATATCTGATGCAATCTACTGTATATGTGAGAGTTATTTCATTTACTTAGTTCTACTTTGCAACAATAATAAACTTTTTTCTCTTATTTAAACTGGGAATTCATCAGTCTTTATAAATTATCCCATAACCTAAATGTCCTACAGAATAAAAGACAGTTTCATTCTTTCGAACTCGTTTCTGCCTCCTTCACTTTGTCTGCTGCACTGAAGGATTCTCTGTTGGCCTTCATCACATTTTAATGCATTTAGTTTCTCCAGCTATGCGGTATTTCTAGTTGTTCCTGCACTAACCCCAGGGACCATGCCAGCTTAGCAGATTGAAGTTAAAACATGCACAATACCCCTTCAACAAACAAGCAGCTATTAACCCGGAGTGAAACAACCTTGTCCTGTTTAGTCAGCAAACCTGTCCCTGTTTTATTAAATATATATGTATGTTTCTACCTGAACAGCAATAATGTTGGGTTCTATACAACATATTCTATTAAATATTGATGTTAAAATGAAGAATCTAAACTTCCAGTTTTCACAATCTTGAAGGTTTATTTGGACCTATTTTTAAGACTTATTACAGACTACAGATAAAGCATGCTTCACAAACATTATTTTGTCTTGTTCTATAAGCTTTTTGAGATTTTAAGATGAAGCATATGAATTTTCTATTCAATTTGCAGACTTGGCTGCATGGTCTGCTGTTTCAATCTGATAAAAAATATATGTAATAATTTCATTTAGGTCTTTATCTACAGTTAATAAGATTACTTTGTTTCCTTTACTTTGTTAGCGTTGGAGCAAGGCTTCATCAGAGGCCGTGGATGTTTGCCTTTTATCTTCACCATCACATTAGCTGTGGTTCTTCTTTCTATAAGTAATGTGTGGGGCTACCAAACCTCTCTATCACAGAGGTCATCCTTCTTCTTTTCCACTATCTCACTACCTTGACTTTGTCCAACTATCTCTCTGTCACCGTGGTGAATGGACCATATATTCTAATGGCTATAATGACATGTGCAGCTGAACAAAGTGTTTTAGGTGTAAAGGGCCTAATGGTTTGATATATCATCTCATCCCTCTTTCCTCTGTCTGCCATAAAAATATACCTAGGGAGGCTTTTAATGAGGGAAACAGTTTCCCATTCAGTCAGTTCCCAGCAGAAATGCTGACTCTCAACAAATGATGCTTGCGACTCTATGTCTATTTACATTCTATCTACTGAATGGCTCGCAGCAAGGCTCATACATACTAAAATAAGCACTATATGGCTGAGTTACTTATGCTGGGATTTGTTTGGCAAAAGATTTAAAATCCTTTGGCAGTTGGCATGACTAACCCTCACTCTCACATTCATTTAGTTTCACTATTAAATCTGCACATTCCTTTGTTTTTTGGTTGGTTACTCACTTTTGTTGAGATGTATTGAAAACTTTACATATGAGGTGTCAGAGAACTGAAAGAACTGCAATGTTTTTTTGATAGAAGAAAAATTAAATATAATATTGTTTCATTGAAAAATAATAATATCACTAGTCATGGATATAAAAGAAATCAGCAGACGCTAATTAGCCATTCAGAGTATGCTTTGTCTCACATGAACATTGAGTTAGATTCATGATCTTTGATTTCTCCAGTGCCTTTAACATCCTCCAACTAGGTCTTGTGAGAGTCTCTGACAGTGATGAGGGTGGACCCACACCTGGTTTGATGGATGACTGACTGACGGGGTGTTGGGCACCATTAAAGCACTGCAGATCATTGTGTTTTTGCTTTGTTCATTCTGTCCACTCCTAACATATGGCTTCAGTAAGGTCGCTCTGCAGCCGACCGGATGACGTGCAGTCACGTGGTTGTTCGGTGTTCGTTTTTACACATGTTCCATTACCCTCAGACACACCATGTCGAGCTCCTGGAAAACCCCTCCAGCTGTGGTATACGTCATCCCACAGGGTTTCTTCCTGCTGAAGTCTACAATGACCCGTCACCTGACATTATTTGTGCACAAATCTGTCTAAATTAAAGCTCCACTGTTTTTATCTGACAGATTCCTCTGTGCACAGCATCTGTTTTATCTCCATACATGAGTTTTTGACTGTTTGACTATCTTTATAAATGTCTGCTTTCGGGTAGCTACAACAGTCAGCTTCTGCAAGCGAGTAGTTATTTTATTTTATTTTTTTAAGTGAGTGGTTGAAGCAAAATTCAGCGTCCAAGTGCTTTAAGCAAGAAGTTCTTATGTGGAAGGGGGTAAAAAGTTCAGCCAGCGGGTTGTGACAAGAAGGTGCCAAAATGTTGGCAATGCGAACAAAATGAAGCAATTTTTGTCATAAAACTGCAACAAACCAGTCCAATTTCAGCAGTTCGGCTGCAGCACACTGCGCGCTTTACAGTGCAACTCTGAGCTCAGTAATGTCCAGAACAAGTCAAATCATACAGCAATTCTTGGTTACATCAGGACCAAACAGGAGCTTCATCGAAAATATTGAGACTTGGCAAATTTGAGATTCTAAGTTCACAATAAAATGTATTTAATGGCTAAAAAAGTGGATTTTGTCTGTTAAGTCTACTTACAAAAGAAAGAAAAAAAAAGTTGAAATGATAGTTTGATTAGAATGAATTCTTAAGTTTATTCAGCTAGATTACCTTGTAAAGTTGGACCAAAACTGTAACTATAGTTAATATAGATGATAATAAATAACACATTTCAATAATTTATTACTGTCTCAGAATGCATCGACTCACAATGAACCCCATTTGTCCTACAGTGTTCATGTAAAACAGTGTCTGAATAATCAGTTCCATTTCAAACAATGGTAACATTTTGCAAACAGAACTGACTAAACGTATTTTCTATTTTCCTCCACATTCATTGTGACAACATACTGCACCGTCTCCTGTAATGACTTGTTTTAAACTTTGAAAAGTTCTTCTAGTGGTCCTCCCTGGATGGGTATTTATAAAACTTTACCTGTCCGTCCTGCTTCTTCAAACTGAATGCATTAAAATTATGCATTTCATTTTGTTTAAACATGACAGACATAAAACTGATGAAAGTAAGCTCATGGTTTTCATGATAGATGAAAGTGTTGTCTTTGACCATAAGGGTTTACTGCAGGTGGAACGAGACGTTCAAAGACCTAATCAGCCTCAAGCATTTTACTTGTAAAAGTTCTTACATACCATCATCATCATCAGCAGCAAACTTAATTTCCAAGGCACTGTTTCAAACAGTTGAAGAAGTAACATCAAGAAGAAAGTATGAAATTATTTTTTATTTATTGAATTAAGTTTTATTTTGTTTTTTTTATTCCAGAGTGTTTGTAGCCTCAGTGGTTTCAGTTCAGAACAAGACAAACTCCTCACACAGAACTCATCAATTGTCTGCAGAACATTCTATTTACATCACAGCTTAAAATAAAACTGTTTCTCAAGGTGAAAATTAGCAGCTATGTGGGCAGGAAGGTACAGTAATTGAATTCAGAGGAAAAAATGACTCAATGCAGAGAAAATTTTCCCAGTTCATGCCAAATCAGAGGCGGAGATGATAACGCTTCGATCGTTGCTTAAATGTTTTTTTCTTTAGATTCTCTAATGTTCAACTGTGGATCTGAGACTGCTGCACATTTATTGGAATATTCTGTCAGTTTCACAAAAATTGGTAAAGGTGAAAAGTTTTATCTATTTATTTATTTTTAAAGCCCCCTTGAGCAGATTTTATTGGAGCTGGTTTTGACCTTTTTCCTCTTCAAGCTGAAATTAGTATCACTGTAAGACAATTCTTCACTGCGGAGAGGACTCATCTGAGGCCAACCGTCTTTCAAAACAATGAGCAAATCTCCTTTTTTATTTAAGCAGAGCTCAGTTAATTTTGTATCAGTTATTATTTTTATCTATCATTATTTAACCATGCAAATCCTGTTGAGATTACAGATCTTTTTTTCAAGGGAGGCCTGGGCCTGAAGACAACCTGTTGTACATGTTGTTTATAGTGTGGAGGAAACTGGAGTACCTGGAAAAACCCCACACAAGCACGAGGACAACATGCAAACTCTGGGATCAAACCCAGGACCTTTGTGCTGTGAGGCAAAAGTGCCAACCACTGAGCCATTGTGCTGCCTAAAAAATGAAGTTATTTATTTCAAATGGACACAACTTGTGAGGCATCCTTTACTGGTCATACTCATGATTGTGCTCATTTAAATCTAGTAAAAGCCTTTTAGTCATTGAATTATGTGTTTTATTTTTTAAAGTCACTTGGCTGTGTTGGTCTTTTAGAATTGGGTTGGCTACAAAAATGAAACAGTAGATGTCAATCCAATAATTATTCCTCTCAATGTATTCAGTAGAATATTTTTACAGACAAATGAACACAAACATACAAACAAATGGGCAGTGGGTAATAAACATGTTTTTTATAAATATTGACAATTTTTTTGTGGTACTGAATATAGAACAGAAAAATAGAAATGTGTAAAACGAGCCAGATGACGAACAGAAACTCACACAAACGCAGTGAAAAGGAATGTACAGCTGGTCCAAAAATCTTTGTCACTTAAAAAAAGCAAACAAAACAAAAATTGTCCAAAAATTGTTTTTATTTTTTGTTTTGTTTACTCTTATAATAACTCCTGCTATTGGATCTCTGTGACAGTAAGAAGCTCAGCTGATAACAGGATATACTGCAGCACAGAGCTGTCATTTGAGTGCTTGACTTATTGCTACAGAAGTAAAGAAAATAAAAAAAATGAGCAGGAGCAGTTTTTATCACAACCCTAACCAAAGACAAGAATATAAGAGGTGGTGAAAAAGACCAAGCCCTGCATGGAGGTGTTCGTTCACTCAGAACCCAGCTCCTCCTGAGCCCCTCCCCTTCAGAGCAGCTCTGCCTTCCTTCCTGATGTTTGCTTCAGATTCAGATGAAACTGCACTGCAGCAGGTTTTAGGTGAGAACTACTGTCCACCTGTCAGTAAAACATGGATCCTCACCCAACCCTGCTCAGTCTAAGTGGGAGAGATACTTAAAGTAAAGCTGATATGTCGCTGAGAGAACTGGGAGTGTAGTCAGGGTGGAAAAACACTGATTTGCTTTGACAATTTAAGTTTTTGTTGAAAATTTTAATTTTCTGATTTATTATTTCTAAAAAACAAATGTAGTCTATAAAAAAATGTAGACAACTCTGTGGGACAACAAAGTATGATAAAAACAGAAGGTTTTTTTTAATTTTCCACTCACTTACTGAAAGCAAATTCTCTTTTTTCCCTTTTCCTTTAATCAGTTCTTCTTCAAAACCCCCAGTGGGAGAAGAGGCTGTTAATCCTTTACCCATCTGCTGCATCGAGCTACAAAAACGCGAATACTTCTATACCAATAAAAATTAAGCTGTGGAAACAAGCTCTCAAGACGGAAGCACAGCTGCCGAGCTCGTCTCACATTCTCACCCAAACTCTGGGAGTGTTCCATTGTGAAAACAGCTGGGAACTGATGTGAGAGTTTCTGCTGAAAAAGGGTTTTTTTCTACAAGGTGAAACTACAACGCTGTGTTATAAAAATGTAACTTTTTCATTAACCTTTAGACAAGAGCAAGATTTTTAACTCTATCAAGAAATGAAAGATAATATGCACATTGATTATTTTTACTTTTTTTACTCTGTTGCTTAATTTAAAAAAATACTTTTAGATTGAAGCTAGGTGAGAAGGTTAAAAAGTTGAAACAATTTTAAAACCAGTAACACATTTTACAAATGACAAAGAATTTATTCAGAAACTTGTAAAAGAAAATGTGTTTTATTCCTTATAAACATGCATGTAGCAGCAATTAACACTATGTGGAGAACCCTGTGATTTGAAAACTGCTCTTTGTGAAAAGATGTTTTATTTTGCAATCACAAAAAAAATACATTCTAAATGTTATAAATAACTAACCTGAGAGATAAAATTGGGTTATCTTGACTCATTTGTTTACATCCAGGTGCATGCCTTTGAGAAGGTAAAGTTTCAATCATTTTATAAAAGCTTTATACTCAATATGGTGTTTGATAATCATATACTTTTAGTTTTCTGTATATTTATTCAAATATCACAGTGGGATGCATTAAATGTGTCTGATGAGTTAACTCACTTTAGGGATTCTCTTTAAACAAAGTTGCTGGGTGTCATCATCAATAGCCCTTTTATAATCAAATGGTTTGTTGTTTAATCCTGTGAGCAGGCAGTTGCACTTATTCTGTAAATTAGAGTAGTTTTCCTTTTAACAGCTCCTCTCTGCAGGAGTCACCACAGCAAGCGAACTCGTAGAATTACGCCAGATGCCCTTATGATGCAGCCTGGACTCGAACCTACAAGCTCAGGATTATAAGACTGCAGCACTGACGCAGAAAGTTCAGAGGAAAAAGTTTTTTTTTATTAAGTTTGGCCAACAAGAATGATAAAAATAATCCAGCTTCTGAATTCGGAAAGGCACTGGAAGTGACACAAAAGCTTGCCTTAGTTTATTACAGTACATCTCTTCCTCCTCCCCG
>JARVJO010000002.1:8880789-8904419 GCA_031762555.1 Cynodonichthys magdalenae | reverse complement strand
ACAGAAAATTGATTGTTTATCAAGTTATTTATTTAGCTATATTTTTATTTATTTATTTATTTTTTTATTTTTTTATTTTTTTGTGATATAAGGTTGTTTGTTAGAAGCATTTCTGAAATTGATTTATTTATTTAAATTTGTTAATTGTCTGAAATAAAAAAAGTCATTCATTCATTCATTCATTTATTCTTTTATTTATTTTTCTTTAGCGATTTAACTCAACTGAAGCTTTCTGGCATTAAAGGTCTTTGAACCTCGTCAAACAAATCTATTCCAAATACAGAGCATGTTTATAGAAAAAGTCCACTTATTTTAATTTATTCCCCCACATTCTTCTTCTTGGTATTCTGTTATAGTTGTGTCTTTGTGATTTCTTAGAGGCTGAATATAATGAAGCTAACACAGAGCACTGTCATTAGGTTGTCTAAAAACTGTAAGATTATGAAACTATAGAGAAATAACTTTAATATGGACAGAAGTTTACAGCGGGTGTTGGTGTCGCTACGTCTGGGTGCAGAAAAAAATTACTTCATACAGCTGAAAAACTAAGAGAGAGTAAAAATTACTCAGAAAAGTACAGAATATTTTTTCCAAAAAGTTACTCAAGTAAATGTAACTAAAGAAATGTAAGTTAGTACCTGTCTCTGGACCCAACTGCATGTGTTTCTGCATCATTTTATTATTATTTTTATTACACTTTCTTGGTAATGTGCTCAATAAGATGTTGATAGTTTGTTTGTGTCTCATTGGTACATTTGCGGGGGGTTCAGTTACTTATGGTGCGTTCCATTAGTCCTGGGAAGTGGTAATTTACCTGTTCCAATTGGTAGATTTAAATTGGAACGCCCCCTCCAGTGGTAATATTCCACTTGTATAGAGGAAGAAATGAAACTGCCCCCAGTTTCGATTTCAAGATGGCTCTGTAACTTTTACTGTAAATTATCTTTCTTAATTGTTTTGTGCCAGTTTAATCACTCGCACAAGTAGTGTGTTTTATATGCATACCGCAGATATTAAAGTTGATGTTTATTTGCATGCCGTATGTAGTAGAGCTCTCTTTTGGTCATTGTTTATATTGTAGCAGTGTTGTAGCTAGGTTAGCGGCAGCAATACAATCGCCTGTCGGCTAACTGGAATGCGATTTTTTGTGAAATTACATCACTACCATTTACCAGTTCCGGGAATACGATGTAAATGGAATGCATCATTAGGGCTAAAGGTAATTTGAAACAAGTAGCGACTCAGTGCTGCAGTCAAATGTTCAAAAGGTGAGGAGAACAAAGGAGGGGAATTTGATAAATATGTGCAAATGCTGTTCTTCCTCTCAGTTTTCTCTCCTGCTCACACTTCTCTCACATCTGTTGATATTAGCAGAGTGACGTATTATAGAGTTTTTACGACATGCAGTTAGCTTATCAACAGCTGGCACCCAGCTGAATACCCTCACTCACATCTGATTTCTGAAAACAAGATAAGGTCAATTGGCAGACCTAAAAAGCAGACTTTCTCTAACCTTATCTTGCTCTCTTCCAGGAAAAATGCCTTTATTAGATAGACAACCCTATAGGTGCAACACCCAGCGGATACCTAAAACAAGAGATCCAGTTCTTGTTTTTGATAGCATCACTTTGGCTGAAACAAATACAAAAACCCTTTGTTTTCTCAAATCTCACTACCAGCATTTTGTGTCATCTGGTTGCAAATCAAAGAGCTTTTTTACAAACTCCATAACAATATTTCTATACACATGAACATCAAAGCACTTATTTGTTTGAACAATAAATTCACATCATTACCTTCACAGGGTAAATGTGAATAAAACAGAACATTTGAAAAACACAGAAAGTGACGTTATGTCAAAGAATTAGAGGCAGCGTTCACCAACATGAGCAAAAGGAAAAGAAAAGAATATAAACAGAATAAGCAGGTGTTTTTCACAAGAGTTAACACACATGCTGACCTGGTACGAGTCAATGGCCTCTCGGTCCAGTGAGCGGCTGACCGACACGTCTCCCGTGTCGATATCTATGGTGAAGAGGCCTTTAGGATCCCGGTCAGCACCGGGGCCAGTCAGTCGGAAGATGTGGTTTCCCGGCTTCTCTGGTGAAATTACCTGGGAAAAACACACACACACAAGCTGCTCAAACACCTGTAATCTCATCTCCTTCAATTTAAAATCAGATATTTTTATCAGAAAAAAAAAGGTAAGGGTAAATATTTCACTAAAACAGTGCAATGCTCCTTTAACTGTGATGCAAATGCCCGATCATGACCAAATAAAATGTATAGACAATTCAAAGGATTTACAAAATTACATATCAAGATAGTTTTGTGATTTTAAGCCATCCACTATAAAGTTCTTCATGCAGAAGTGATTTTATTCTTAGAGGTTCTTTCAGCTAAATGTTATATTCTTAATGAAAGGACAAATCAAATGTGTTTTGGATAGAAATACTCACATGAGACTACCGTAGCCAGAAGCATCCAAAGGTTCCCAGTGACAGGATCAGGCAGGTTTTGAAAGGAAACACAAAACAGACCAAGTTAGACTCAAACATCTAAACTGAAAAGACAACAGAAATGTGTTTTACTTTGAATTCATGGTAGTGAGAATTTAAAAAAAAATGAAAACTAGGTGTAATTATGATGATCGCAAAAGTCTGTGACAAGGCAAAGAGGAAAATAGATCAGCATTTGTTTTATTATTATATATATATTTTTTTGGGTCAAACTGTTGATGGTGCAGGTGTAATTTTCAGCACACTCAAGCTTATTTGCTCATCAAATTTTCACCCTTAAAAATGAAAAAAAAAAAGCATGCCAGCGTTTTCTGCCCCCACACAAACATACAGGAGGGTAGTCACCAGTGACCCCAGCACTGTCGCTGCGAGTCAAGGATTTAAACTGTCCCACTGTGGAGCGCCCGAGGATCACAGGAGAGACATGAGGTTAGCTTTAATGAGAGTGCACTTCAGTGGCATAGCAGCTAAAATGAAGGCTTTTCAGCTTCCCACTTGAAAGAGCATGGGACATGAGACTGCAGCGCTACAAGCCCATGTCAGACAAAGCTCAAACACTCAGAGCCTCTCCAGACTTCTCAGGCATTTATCTCAACGTCCCGCTTCATCTTTCCCCTCTGCTCCCTCTTGCTTTCAGGCTCCCTGCTCCCCCGCTGGTTAGTTTCTCTAATATGTCCATCCCTGCTCTTCTGTAAAATTTCCACATCTCTTTCCCCATTCATCATTTTGCCTCCTCTCTGTACCACATCCTCTTCTGGTCTTTCACTCTGCTTGTGTACCAAATGATGAGAGAGAGAGGAGAAAAAAAATTGTCAAGAGTGTTAAAAAACATAACACAAGCTTGCTTTTTAGGGATAAAACCCACATTCTGAAACCATCTAACTTTTAAGCTTTCCTTTTTTAGCTAACATTTGCCCGTTTCCTCAATACTTCCTCAATTTTTCCATCAAATAAATCATAAAGGGTGCATTAACACAAAGATTACATTTATTTTCCATCATTTCTCTCTCCTGTGAGGCTAAATCCAAACACACGGAAGCAACTAATCCTCATTTATAACCTTAACTGCAGTCATTAGCATCACATTTTGAATATATTTTTCTCCTGTCCAGATGACCTACTCAACTGTTTTTAGACAATTTTCTTTTTACAAAGAGTTTCCCTCTGATGTCACTTCCTGCTTCACCTTGGCTGAGCCAGGCTATGAACATCACAGACACTTCAAGGAATCACATGTTGTAACACTGGAAACTGACCAGGCTGGTATTAAAGACACAGTTTGTGACTTTATAAAGTCAAATGTTCATTCAGAGCAACAGCATCATCTCAGTTGGAAATAAAATTAAATACACCTGAAACTTCAAAGCTAACTGACAATACTGACTCTTGTCATTCATCTCATGGTGAAAGGTTTGTAAGACAGAATAACACACTGAGAGGAAGACATTTGGAAAAAAGCAGAAAGACACAAATCTGTCTGGTTATCATAACACAGAACAGTAAAGGTTATAACGCTGCACATAAGAAAAGATGAGGTGTGGTAAGAACAATGTGACTCATCTAGACATAAAATATTTTATTCACTGGGATTTATACAGTAAATATCCTTTATTTATGCAGAGATGTAAACTTACTTTTCAAGAGAGACCTTAACAAGAACATACATACTGTATATGTGCAAGAAATATATTAAATTACAACAAAAATACAACAGGTTAAATAACATATGTAAAAGTTAACAATATAATTATGTCCCAAATGCAAAGCAGCTCGATCGACCAGGAAAACTTTTTTATATATATTTTAGTAACCAGTTCTGATAACAAACAGGGGCAGCATCTAAAATAAATTTGTTCTGACTCCGGGGCCAGGCATTTATAAAACATCATGAGAGCAGAAATTGCAGCTTTTGTACACATATAAACCCACGGATAATAATGTATTAGTCCTAGCAGAGATTAGTGTACAGTACTGAAACCTACCAATTGGAACGACTCAGAAAAATATGGCCATTTAGCAACAACAAATTTGAATTGTGATGTGTTCCCAAAGCCAATAATAATCCAATCAAGGCAAAAGAAAGTTGAGGAAATCAAACATCTTCTCACCTGATGTGAGAACAAAGGTTTATTACTCAACATGTCAGAGCAGTAATTATGCTTCAAATGATTCTGATGTTGGAGAAATGCAGTGGCCAAAACTTCTGAGGAGTAAAATAAATTGTGAATTTGGCTCAGTGGAAGAATAAAAGGAAAATCCATGAGTGGACCTACTGCAGGATGGATGGACGAGAGGAAGTAAAGCAGAGGGAGTGGGGAGTGTAAAGGATCACTGATAAAGACACTGTAAGTTCATCTGAGGAATAGCTGAAGTGTCGGGAGAAGTTTCGACTGATTAGGAGATGTCTCTGTGGAATGGAGGTGTTGATCATCTGCAGTGCACACGCGCACACATTTACACTCTGATGCATGTGCATGTTGGCAAAGAAATCTGCACCCAGTGGCTTTGTCTCTGCTGAGTCTGTCTCCCTCTGCGTGTGTGGGAGGACTGATGGAAGAATCTCACCACTTTCCATCAGCTCTCATTACCAGCCGAGCACACTTGAAAGACTGTGAGGCTCACAATCCTGCAGGAAGATGACAGGAGGTGTGGTGTGGCTCTTATACAGCAAACACCTCAGAGCACAGAATGAGCAGCAAAACAATGCAGGAGCGTGGAGGGATGTTTATGTGTGCTGGTTTTGTGTAATAAAAGCCTTAAAAACACCTCATGTTGCTCATGTTCCAATAAACAGAAAAGCAAATAAAAAATAGTTAACATGTTTGCAAAATCTACATTTTGCAGAGATTATGCAAATTGCAAAAGGGTCTTGTTTCATTTCAAACTGGAAAAAAATTATCACAAAATATAAATTCACCCTAATCAAAAATCACCAATGTGACCCATCGCTATGCAAATTCAGTACATAAACAGATATCATGACCTTGTTCTTTTTTAGGAGAAATGAGGAATAGTTTTAACTTCAGCATGTGGTGTGTGCAGACTGTATGCAGCAGCATCCCTCAGTGGTGCTTCCCTCATCCAAATCAAGGTCATACAGCCAGCTGTGAATGACAGTCACTGGCTACAAAAAGACTCCTGGGACCATGTTAGTGTGTGAGAGTGTCTGTGTGTGTGTGTGCGTACGCGTGATCACAAGAATGCCATGCTCAGACCAGTGCTCTGCCTGATTGTCCTGCCACTCCATCTCGCTAATGAAAGTGACGAGGTGGGGTGAAAAGGCCCGGTGAAGACACAGAAGGAAAGAGCCAGGCGAGTCCTCGACACAGGACAATGGGAAAACAATGGGGCTAATTAACTGCCTTTGATTGGCTAGCCAGGCCTCTGCTAATCATCACCCATCAGCCACTGTATTCTGAGCCAATCACAAGTAGCTTGGAATGGGCAACAATCAAGAGGAGCCCTTATTTGTTGAAAAACAAAAGGGCAACAATGTGAGCAGTGTCCATTTGTTGTTAATTGGGTCAAATAAGGTTTGTGTGAAATCCTGTTTTTGAAGGGGAATCCCAACACTGCATAATGTTCAGGAATGTGTTTATTTTTACAAAAGAGGATAACCTGGTCGATCAGCCACATCAAATTTATATAACTGTAAGTGTTTCTCAGATATAAAAGTACAATCAACAGAAAAAAAAATAAAACAACAGGTGCAACATTCCTGAATGCATTCTAATTCATTTTAAGTCATTTTTATACAAGTGCTAATTCAGAACAAAAGCCATCTCAGGGCACCGTGCAAAAACATTCACATACACTATAAAATGCCAATTAGTAAATAATAACAGCAGTGATGGTCTGCATCAAACAAGAGTGATTAACATGCTTAAAGACAGACTGGGTAAAAATAGCACCAACACTGTTATTTCAAAGATAATTAACAGAATCAATTAGACTAAATGACAAGTCCCGCAGGCTGTCCGCTTTTCTAATGCTGTAAGATCTCCCAACTCAGCTTGCTCACTTCCTGCTTGGAAAATCAGATAAAACGTTGATATTCAACGTCTAAGAAGAGGAGCAGCCAAAGAAGACATCTAAAATAGTTGGTAAAAAATAAAATAAAAAAAGCTCCAGTCAAAAATGTAAAAAAGGCTAACATTTGACAGACACTAGATAGATGGCAACAAGACAGCAGGAGCATACAGAATGACAGGCAGAGCAAATTTAGGAGGCAATTGGCTCTGAAACAATGAAAACCAATTGCCAGACATGTCTATTTTCATTACTATTTTAGCTGAAGCTAAAACCAAACCATGGCTTAATTTCACTTTACTTGAACCATCATGTCAAGTCAGACACATTGTGAGCTGGACCCTAAGGTAAAGAAATGATAAGCACCACTGATGACTGACGGCTCAAGAACAGCTCCTAAAACGGCTTCACAGTTGGAAGTTTTTGAAATTCAAAACACATAAATCATGTTTGGAATGTAATCGGATTGATTCTGCTTCTTGTCTGAACCTTTAGGTCTCAATTAATTATTATTTTACGTGAAATAGTCAACTTCAAAAGAGTTTAAAATTTGTTTTCTTTTGTCGTTTTTTGTGATCAGAAAAAAAAGGATTTCAAATGTTGTAAAGTTAGAAGATCTTTTGGCTCCTAAGTCGCTGCACAACAACATGGAGGTTTTAATATTTGCAAAATATGGATTATGTGAAACTGTCAACAATCATCAAATGTGTTGAAACATTCAAACCTCATTTTACTGCAATATACTTCTAAATTTGCATCATCTGAAAGTGTCTGAAGTAATATTAGACACAAATACATGTTTAAATTGTGTGTAAACCTTGGTATTACTCTTTTAACAACCAAATCAAAATCACCATCATGTGTGAACCTAAAGTGCATAATGATAAAAAGCATAGTGACAATAGGGATTAAGATATGTTGAGAAAGAGATGACACTAAATTAATGTGTAAAAATCAAACTAGCATTTGAAAAGATGATTGCATTTTGTTGAAGCTTTGCAGATAAAGATTTCAGCACAGCAACAAACTAAGCATGCTGGTTAAATCACAATGGTTTCTATAGAAAATAAAAAGTGAAAAAGAAAATCAGATAATCAGAGTTGTGTATTTAAAGTTTGGACTGCAGTGAGTTTTTCTACAATGTTACTGATTACCAACATGTGTAACAGACAAAGAGGCCTGTCGGGTAATTGTATATGCAGCTCTTCAGAGGAGGAATGAGTGTGTTTTTATGGATAAAACAACTGGGCATCATTTCAAAACCTTCTCCTAGAGGAGAGCCAACTAAAGTTTACAACAATCTTGCAAATTTTCCAACAAGTGCCACAACATTCAGAACTTGGACCATTTGTTTCTTTTTTACTAAAATAACAAAAGTTCAATCTGAGATAAACAGAACTAGAACTGCTCCTCACCATTTTCTTGATTACCAGAGTAGACAAACTTTGTATAAGTTCTGTTGCTTTTAAACAAGAAGTAGCCCAGTGCTTAGAAACCATCCACAAAGAAGAAGAGAAACTCCTCAGAAAATGCTGGGCAGAGCTTTTTCTTTAAGCCTTCTGCTCATCTTATGAGAACAACTAAAAAGCCTTCGGGAGTCAGGAATAAATTGCTGCATGAAAACAAGCACTAATAAATCCAGGATAAAAACAGACAGGCACAGTAACACACATCTGAATGTGATTGTTCTAGTCTACAATGCTAGCAAACGCAAATTATTTTCCCTTTAAGAGTGCGTTACTCAGCTTCATTTCCTGCTCTCCGTGAAGAATGACACGCTCAAATTTATCTGAGACCAGATTAAAAAGAAAAAAGCACTGCAGACATAAACTACTTGAGCAATGACAGATTTTTATTCCTGAGTTCCAAGATTTTCCAATTAGCAGAGACTGAAGTGTGGCGCACTAAGAGAGACATATTTAAGCATATCAGTCTCATTGCATGCTCCAGCTGCTGTCTGAGTTGTTGTGAGCTGTTTATGGGCCTCCAGGGAGGGCCGGGGAGAGACCTCTGTATCAAAACAATTCCACAGCTAGCAGGAGGTGTGACATAAACAACAAGGTTCTTACCCTTCCCCAGTGAGTACCTCTGACAGCCGACCCACCTTCCTTGCTCCAGCGCACACACAAAGCCTGCATTAGTGTAGTTATATATGCACACAGTCAAAGATGTCAAATCGTAGCCCCTGCAATCTCAGCTCTCCCTTCCTTCCAACTGCTTATCTCCCGGTGAGAGGGAGAGAGTATGAAAAATGAATGGCTGCCATATGGAAGTGATACGTTGTATGAGAAGAGGAAAAACTATTGGTGTGGAAAATCAATTTTGTCAAGTCGCAAACATATAGCTTTCTATTGGGTAAAATAGCCAACATTAGCCTGTCTCCTCATGCAAGGCTGTGCTGAGGTAGAGATGGAAGACTGCAAATAAGGGATGAAAGTAGAACCAAATTTGCAGGGACTACAGAAGAGAGAGGGAGAATAATTAATGCGTTTGAGTTCTTCACCCGTTGCCTCACAGGAACATGTCTGTAAACCACAAGACCTGCAGCTGTTATTGTGGACGACACCGACGTCACGGATGTTCAAGGAAACACCCCAGAAATGATCGTTTCATATGGTCAAAGTAATCTGCTAATATATTTTTTTACCTCTGCATCACCTTCCAGTTCACCGGGCATGAAATTTGCATAAATCCCTCAAAACATCACCCAAAGGTTGGACTCATGCACACAGACTGTAGTAAGTTCAGCGTCCCTCATTACCTGGTATCTCCAGGCCCTCGAGTCGCTTCACAGAGACCATACTGAGTACAGCATTAGTATGAGCTGGAGGCCCAGGCTCTGTGCAGTGGTCAAACTCTCCAGGGTGCAATTATCTATTACAAGCTGGGCTCAGTATGAGACACCTTTCCTATGCTGGTCTCAGCAGGCAGCCAGAGATGTGGATGATTTCTTGGTGACCAGCCATGTCCAGAACAAAGCTCACTCACATACGGAGACGTGTCAAAGAAACTTGCAAGTGGAAGCTTAAGGATGGCTTCTGAATGACCATTTATCTAAATCCTTTGTTTTTTTAAGAGTTTGAGAATATGCTGTTTTCCATGTCTAATTCCATGTTTAATTTCCAAAAAACATCTCAGAAGTTATGCTCTGTGTGCTGCTATGGTCTCTCCCTAGTCTCTGCCTGAGAATAAAATCAACACAACCAACTGTGGCTGTGACCAAATTCTGGGTCTGCATCTTTCAAAGTCTGAGTTTGTCGGCTGCTTACGAGTCACACTGAAGGCCATCAAAATTTGAAGACTGCTACAACTGCAGCCTACAAATGTATCCTCCTTTTGGGACGGGTCCGGAGGCTCCTTCTCAGCACACCCTGGCCCAAAATGCATTGCGGGCCGATCAGAGATTGTTTTGCTTAATATAATGGACGAAGCAAAGGACAGTGGTACAGTTTTAAATAAAATCAAGCAGTACAAAAAGTGAAAGTTTAAAGTTGTTGTGTTGTTGGGCTTTTGGTATTTGCATAGACATGTTTTTAATACTCTTATCAGAAATCATCATAAACAAGCTCATATTTAAGGTCCATTAGTTCGTCATGTATGGCCTCTAAGCTAATATAGTTTATTAATAATAATAATAATATATATATTATTATTTTGCTAATTTCAGTCTATTTAAGATAAAATAAAATAAACTTTGTTGATCCTACAACAGGGAAATTTACACATCACTGCAGCTCAGTACAGGAGAGGCTGAAATAAAATATAATAGCATAAAAAGAAAACACTAAATACACTAAATATACAACAATACACATATACATATACACACATATACATCAACCCACTATACATACAGATATCCAACCACCATATACAGTATTGTGTACAACATATACAGTATGCATTATGGGTGAGTGTGTGTAAATAAATAAATGAAATGTATATGTAAAGGTGTGCATAAGTGATTTTCTTCACAGCTTCTGTTTAGCACCATCACGGTTGCTAGGTGACAAGACATATGATGGAGTAAGGGTGGGAATAAAGCTGAAAGCTAGAATGTTCTAATCCACAACCATCTTCTTCTGGTCTTCATGGTCAACAAAAAACTCAGCCCACATAGACCAAGTAGGCCGGGTCCTTCGAAGGATGCAGTTTTAACACAGCCTGTGTAGATTAATGCTATGCTAACTGTGTGTCATCTATCATGGTGGAATAAACAATCTTGATGATGTCCAATGTAGTTCCAACACACTCAATAATTTATTATGGAGAAAAAAAAAACATTGTTTTAGCTAAAACCATTGTTAAATAAAAATAAATAAATAATATTAATAAACCCTCCAGGCATAAATAGATAGAAAGAAAACAATTAAATTAGTAATAAATGTACCTTTTCAAGGTGCTGCTCTGAAGATCAGGAATTGTTCTTTGGGTTGTATTTGGTTGCAAACATGAATGTTTTTATGTTGTTTTGTGTAAAAACAAAGTCATAAGGACAAGAAGTTACTGAGTAAGTTCATGTTTCTTACCTTGCCTATGATCCTGGGAAAAGGAGCTCTCTGGTTCTCAGTTACAATCATCGGAGGGACCAGTATGGATCTCCTTGATCTGTTTGGTAGCTTGTGGCCAAGACCCAGAACATTCTACAATGAAACAAAGAAAAACATGTAGCTAATCTTAAAATAACTTTTTATGAATGTTGTGTCTTGTTTTGATGTATATTATTCCACTCTTGCATTACCATCTTCATTCATGTTCCCTAAACTTAATATTTTTAGCTTGCATTAAAAAAAGGCAATTATTTAAAGGTAATCATTAAAATATAAACATCTTAACAGAAACCATTTTTTTAAATCCTCTACTGATAGAAACATAAAGAAAGCAGCTGAAAACATTTTTTTTTCTTTTGGCAGGCATATGGGTTATGCGTTTAGAGAGGAGAAATGGAGAAATATTCTCAGAGCAAACATGTAATAAGCGCCCCTGCAGCTCTCCTTGGAATTAAATTTATTTTCTATAATTCAGTATTCAGCTTGTGTGTTAAATAAAAGGCAGAAGAGAGAGGTAGAAAAAGCAAAGCAAAAACAAAAGTAGAGGGTAAAAATAATAAAAAAATGAAAGATGACAAGGTTTTGGTAAAGCAATTGCATCGCTCGAGCAGATGGAGTTATTCTGAAAAGTTGTTTTGATCTTAGAAAACACAATGGCATAATCTGATTTCATTTTCCAGCCTCCTGCTGTTGTAAACAAAGAAGTGTTTTTCTTACAATTTAAAATACTGAAAAATGTTCCCTTTTCTTCACCTTCAAACTGCTGATACGTTTGAAGTTTTTTCTTTGTATGCTGATGGATATAAAGTCTGTCACGGACACCTGGCAGCTGGGGGTTGAATCCTGGCTGCTGACATCAGGGTGATGACCTACACGGGAGGACAGAGTGCTGACGGCCCACCCGGACACAAACTCACACTGAAATGCTGTGTCATAAGCAAACAAATTTGTGTTGTGGGAAAAAGTGATTCAGCTCATGTACTTGATCTTTTTAATGTCTGCTGCTTTTCAAGGAGCATCATTTTGTTGGGTAAAACAAACACATTTCTTTAATATCCATGAAGTTGAAGTTCTATTCTTCTTTTAAGTCTATTGTTAACTATTTAGGGTAATTTAGCTAGTTTTTCAAGCAACTAGCTAATTAAATCTAAAAATAACAAGTTGAGTGGGGGGGCTGGACATGGAGACCTCCACCTCTGTTTAACGTCGGGCGGTTTGCCTTCACAAAAGGTTCGTTCAAAGAGTCATTTAACCTTTTTGGTTCTTAGATTTCAAAGCCTCCCTTCCAACAGTTTCTTAAGTCTGCACTGAACATATATGTAGCAGGTTGTTTACACGCCATTTACACTTCTGGTTATAACTCCAACTTTTACCTTTTGTCATGACAACAGCAGGAGAAGTAGTAAAAATAAAGATGACTCTAGAAACAAAGCTCAGAAAAAAGAACATAAAGAAAGAGTAATAAAAGAAGACTGAGTGGTCTCTGAAATGACCACTTTTATAAAACTCTCTCTGAGATGACCTCTGAAATGCTGAAGGCAGAAATCTGACACCAAACTTGAAGCTGTTAGTCACAACCACCCCAAAAACCAAGAGATTAAATGACTGTTTCTGTATTAAAACTTGTGACCAATTCATGAGAAAGTTTATGGACTTTTGAGCGTTGGCTGTAAAATGTCTGTGGCCCAGAGATGAATGCATCAGAGCCATCATGCTGAGGTCTCAGCTGTGTGATGTTTGAAAAAGACGGTAAGTAGAGCTGGAAGGCAAACAGGCGCCACACGGCGATTTTAAAGGCTCGTATGAGAAGTTGGGTTTAGGATAAATCACGCCGTCAAATCCACAAATTCACTGAGCTGAGATACAGTAGATATGGAAAAGGAGTTATGGTGCTTTAAAACCTATCAATGATCTGTAGAAGGATCAGGGAGGGAAGATGTACTGACAAAAACGTGTGCAGCCAGAGAGAAACATTTTGTGTTCAATGAAGACGGCTCACTGCAGGGTATTGTGAAAAAGATGACTTGCAGCCCTGCTTCCTTTTTCTTCTCACCTTCTGCTACATTGCAGCTCATTCATTCTTTGTTCTTCCATTGAAATAGCTTTTCTCTTCACATTTTCCCTTTGCACTTTGCATGTGTGTTGAATAGTGTTCTTACAGTATGGTGACACTGTAAGAGAGGGGAGATCATGAATCTTTAATGTGTACTTTTTCATAAATTACTATTGCACCATCAACCCTGGATCAGCCTTAAAATGTCTGCTTCTCTTTTTGTCTTTGTCTAGGTGATCATTGCAACCTTTCACTGAGCTGAAAATGGTCTTAAATAAAAGATTTGATGTATTTTCTCTGCAACAGAAAACAAAAGAAAGTGTCTCTGTACATAAGTAGTGCATTTAGAGGAGGTTTGGTGCATGTCTGTGTGACTGAGAGGGAGGAATAGGAAACCTTTGTCATTGTCGTCTGAGTTAGGAGTTCCTGTGGCAGCAAAGTCATGTCCTTGTCCATTCTGCCGCTTTTACTCACAACGCTATATTGAGAAATGTCATTACTCATTTCTGACAATGTGCTGGAGAGCCAGTGAGGAATTGGGTAAATCCAAGGCCAGTGGTGACAGAAACATAGAACTATTTAACATGGAATAAACTCATACATTATGAAGTCACATCAGTCTGTCTTCCTGCAGTGCAATTAACATGTTAAACACAGTTACATGTATGTACGCAAAATAATTAGTTTCAAATTCTTGTATTAGTGTTGATACACCTTTCACATTTTCAATATGATTATACAAACTTAGCACAAAATGTAAGGACATTTGTGTTTCTTATACTTTTGAAAAGTCTGGTAATTGTTGTTTTTAAATGGTGCCACATTTGTAAGGAACATGCATTTGTGGGGTGAGCAGTAATGCTGAGTAGGAGTTTCACAAATGAAACATTGCTTGCCAAACAGCTTATTTTCTTGTTGCTATTGACACTTGTTTTGAGCCCCTGGTACCCCCAGGTGCTGCCAATCAGGTGTTCGGTAAGATTTATTACTAAGTATTGTTACAACAAAGAAATAATACACCAAACAAAATTTGTCTCATGTTTTGTGCTAAGCATACAAAACAAAATAGCAAGAACATTGCTAATGATGCCGTGTTCATTTTGTAATTATTACAAAATAGTTAATGCTGTGCAGAGTGAATGAACATAACAATGGAGTTCTTACAAAATAATCCACTGCATTTCTGTGTATTATAAAGTTAAGTCCTATTAGTTATAAAGCTTCATTTTCAGCCAGTGGGATTAGAATATTACACATTTTGAATAACAATCTTTTTTTTTCTCAGTTTCTTCTTGAACACATTTGAAATAAAGTCTTTGTTTTCTGCTGCTAACCCTGAAAAGCCCTCCATGTGATGATCCCTGCTGTGTTTCTTGATTTGTGTCACAGTCAGACGTTTCTTTCATCTGCAGCTTGTGCAGAAACCTTAGAACGAGGCTTTTTAACTACATCTAAGCGACCTGAGCATCCTTTTTTTTTTAAATCCACTTTCAGCTTCCACACTTTAGTTGAGAACTAATTTTAGAGATTCTTCCAAATTTTTTACTATGACCTAGTTAATTTATTGACCTTTAAAATGGGTTGTAAGACAAATTAATAACACAGTTCAAGGCAAAACCCCATTAAGGGGAAATTTAATTCAGAAGTCATGTCACAGTCATGTTTTGTTTTAGATACACAGTTTAATGTTAACATGAAAAACTCATTTTGCTACTATATATTATATTAAAGGAGTGTAACTTGGCAACTGTTTAAAGCTGCAAAATAAAATTAAAACAGATGCAGGAGGAAATGGGAATCAATCAAAAAAGACAAAGTGACAGAAAACAGAATTAACAAATGACAAAATCAGAACAAGTTCCCCTGTGCAGGAATAGAGAAAGAGAGATTATTTGTGTTGTGTTGTATAATAAAAGCGGTTGTGCTGTGCTTGCAACATGTCACTTCTTAGTCAGCCCCTGAAAGCCTCACTGAACATTGAAATCTTGGTTAGAAAAAATCTATTTGCCACTGCAAGATGAGGATTTTACACAGGAAGGGATATTACATTTCAGCTGGTGCACAGAAATATATGAAGCGTAACAAAAGCAAAATAAAGAGGCTTTTGGACGCAGATTATTTTTGCTCTTATCAGTTATTATATTTGAATAGTGCCTGCTTATGTTCTTTGATGGCATGGAAATGTTCTGCATAACGGTTGTTCTGCACAACAACACAGCTGAAACAACAAGCAACAGTACACACTGAACATCGGAGCATGCATTTGTTAAATTGAAATGCATTCTTCCATTATTTCACATATTGATCTTTTGCAGAAAACGGGAAACAAATTACTCCTTGAATTCAGAGTTTTACTTATAATAGGAATCATTCATCCAACACTTCTCACCCTCTGGCTTTGTGTTACACCACAGTAGCAGCTTGCGCTGATGAATTAATACCCGATTCTCCCCACTATCACTCCCAGCACTTATCAATTATCACAAGCCAATATTTTCCGCCACAATACCATTTGTTATGCCAATAAATCTAAAGTGAAGTTTTTCCACTCAGCGTGAAACAGGAAACAAAGGCAGGTTTTGGGGGAATCTGAATGTAGCTCTAGCAGGAGCATCACAATGAGATTTCACAATGAAAATTAAATTTGAAAAAGGCACAAGCTGAGTGGGACAATAATTGAAAAAAAAAAGGAAGAAGCATGAAAACAGCTCGACTACCACAAACAGTTTGTTCAACAGGAGGTTTAAAGCTCAGGAACTGAGCAAGTCAAATCTGACAAGTCCAATCCTTGGGTTACGGAAACAAGCAATTAAATATGCCAAAAGTTAGTAATAATTTCTTTTATAGCCACTCAGCTGCTCTGGAGACGTGTTTGAAGGGCCACATGAGACGGTGCCAAGGCTCAGGGTTGGGGGTTGGGGGTGGGGGGTACAGGAAATGGACTGGGAAAGAAACAATAGATTTTCTGATGATAAGTCCCAGGACTTAAGAGCTTCAACAGATTAATTGATAGTGAAATAATGAGAGCTTTTAACCAGCCTGTCTCACAGGAAGACTCATTCAGCCTGACTTTTCTCAGCTTTGTTTCTTACCTTTGTATGATTCATGCACTCTGTCACCATGTGAGCTTTGCAATTATCTGCTGAATGACGTTACTTCGCAGCAGAGGGCTATACTGAAGCATCTTTTCACAGAAAAGATAAAACATCTAATTGGTCATCTAAATTTCCTTGATTTAGTCAGATGGATGGTTGCATCTGAAAATGACTGAAGGATTAAATAATAAATTAATAAAAGTGACACAGGAGAAAGTCAATATGTATCTTTTTGTAACAAACACATGTTCAATGTTAGCAGGGTGCTCTCATTTTTATGTATTTAAAAGTTGTTACTCCTGGTTGGATGATTATCCATCCATCCATCCATCATCTTTACGGGGGTCACTTGTGCGAATGTGCAACAGTGACTCTGAGTGACAGGAGGTACCCTGTAGAGGTTGCAAGTTCATCACAGGGCCAGAGACAAACCGTTCACACTCACACCAAGAGACAATTTACAGTTACCAGTTAGCCTAGCATGCAGGTTTTTGGTCTGAAGCAGGGCGGACTTTTTGGCAAAGGGGTGGCACAGGGGTGGCTAAAGTATTTTTTATGGAGCATATATAAATAAAGAGAAGCTTTCTGGGTTTGAAAATTCAAGATGGTCACCACAGCTGATTCTAAATAGCTTTAATTTAGCTGTTTTTGAAACAATTGAGCTGAAATGTTGTATGATCGTAGAATGATTTCTAAAACATGCTAAATGCTAGTCACAACCTATTTTTTGGCCACCTTTAGTCATACAAAGCTGACGTTTAGTGTAGAAATAACCAAAAGCAATCTTTACCCCATTCTAAATGCTAATCAAAACTGCAAGATGGCCACCACAGCTAACTTTAAAAGTCTATAATTCAGCTATTTTAAGACTTAATAGGATATTTGTTGTGGAGTAGTTAAAAGTGATTACATGCCAATTGTTGATTAATTAATCACAAAGTATGCTAACCTCTAATGCTAATTATACAAAGGGCTACAATTCAACCAATTTAAACATAGATGGCTAAAAATTATATAGTACAGATGTATCAGAAAACAATATTTAACAAAATCTAGATGCAAATAAAAATCTAAGATCCCATTTCTGACCACCCCTCTGGTTTTGCCCTGGTGCCAAAATACCTGGAGAAAACCCATGAATGCAGAGAAAGAAATTTCAAATTCTACTCAGAAAGGACAGCTGAGATTCAATATGACAACCTTCTAATTAAAATATGGTTACATAACATGACAGAGTTCCTTACAGACATATAGAATGCAGGACTGTTTACTTATCTGTAATCTAACTGTTGCATTTATGAAACCAGCAGTTTCGAAAAGGTGTTAAAGATAAAGAGCAGACAAGCCTATTTAGAATATTTGTCATCATTTTGGTGTTTAGTCGTCAGTCAGACATTATAAATGTCATAGTGCTTTAAAGTCAAACAATCACCAGTAATTACACTTCATCTTTAAGATGATGTGATTTTATTTAATATCAGTCCTCCAGAGAGTTTTTAAGACATTTAAGGAATTCAATTAGAGCTGCTAATGCCAGCCGGGTGTATGGACAAGGACAAGACAAATTATAAAGATTCATCTCCCGGGAACCATGTCTGCAAATAATGATATTTAATGTCAGGGTATTTCATTCTGGTCTAAATTGTAGAGCAGCTTACTGACAATGAAGTCTCATGTCTCCTTTGTGGGTTAAAATGATTGTTAAAGTGGAAATGACTTCTTTAAATGATCCAGAATCAAATGAGACACAAGGAAAGACAATGTGCAGCAGTTTGATATTTTGTTAACTTATACAAATAAAAATGTAAAGAAAGGGACTTTTAATCACTAATCTTAGTCTAAAGGAAGTGGATAGAGTCGAAGCCAGTAGTTCTGGTCAAAATAAACATACTGAAACATAAAGATTCTACCTTTTAAAAAGTAAAACACATAAAGGATTATTTTTTGTTGCATCGATTCATTTATTTAAAAAGTAAATGTGTCTGTTTTTACCACATGACACTTTGAGGCGGTGGAATTATGTTAATTATAAATAAGGCTGAATAAGTGTATTTCATATTTATACATAAATTACAATTATGTGCATATTGAATTCATGAATGTGTCTGATGACAGATGTTGCTGAACATTTGATGAATGTGTTATTTATTTTGTTGCATTTAAGATTCCTAATGTATGACTGCTTTGTGAATGTCACGGTGGCTGAATTTACAGCTCTGAGCAAAAATCTGTTCTTAAGCTATGATTGTTTTTACATCATTTAAAATACCAGTCTGACATTTTTAGAAACAAAAAAGGTTCTTCACAAAAAATGACATTCTGAAGAAAAAATAAATACTTTAACATTTGCATAACCACATAATGTTTTTATTTACTGACATTTATTGTCAGACATCCATATTAAGCCCAGAGTTAATCAGTTAAAATTTGTTAACTGCAACAAGCTGAAGTTGGTGCAACCATTGTGATTAAATTGTGCTAATAATCGTTTTCAAAAC
The DNA here is from genome assembly GCA_031762555.1 of Cynodonichthys magdalenae. NCBI lineage: Eukaryota > Metazoa > Chordata > Actinopteri > Cyprinodontiformes > Rivulidae > Cynodonichthys > Cynodonichthys magdalenae. The sequence goes on along the minus strand of JARVJO010000002.1, from coordinate 8,885,675 downwards.
CAGCAGCCAATTAGCCTAGCTTATGAGCAGACACAGAAAACCAAGCATGTAGATATGACAGAAACCAAAATTAGTGTAAACATGTTAACACAATCACTGATTTTTCCTTTTAAAAGCTGCTAAAAAAGCTGCTTTAACAGTTCAGCATCAACACAGATTTAGGTGTAAATGATACATGTGATAATTGGAACTTTAAAGGTGCTGACAGGTGGTTGTACTAACTGTTGTTTTTGTTCTTGTTTTATTCATTGTGTAAAAACTTAACCAGCGAAATAAAGTTTTCAAAATAACTATTTTATATTTTGAAAGTTAATTGGGTTTATGATTAAAATAACATCCCACTCACCAGTGATAAACAACGTTAACAGCTAAAATATGTGTTTTGCTATTTTAAAAGGCAGAGTTTTATGCAAAATTGACTTTTTGAGCTTTATATCATGTATGCAGAGTGTTGCTTTGACAAATTCATGCATGTTTGAAAAATCCTTGAATCTCCTGTGGTAGCCATGTGGTGCTGTCTAAACATTTACTGGTTCAAAGCTCCACCTATTTACTCAAAGCTCCTCCCTGGAGCTCAGTCTGCAGCCAAGCTCCTGCCCCACAGAGCTCCTCTCCCCTGAAAGAATTGTTGTGAACATGTGCTGAAGTGGGACTGTCTGAAATGGTGGAAGGTTTTTATAGTGACAGAGGCCAATTTTAAGGCGTTTAGTCCAATTTATTTTTGATGTATACATAACTAATTACTTGATTGTGGTAAAAAAAATTACTTTGTGCCCTAAAACTACAAACACCCCCCCCCCCCCACACACACACACACACCCAAATAAATAAATACATAAAAGTCACATTCAAGTTTTTTTTAAGAAACCCAATGACAACATATAGGAGAGCCTACTCACCCTGAGAGTGTGCGCTGACTGAAGTGGGAGTCCAGTGACATCCACCTGTGCCATATCGTCTGCGTGTGCACTGAACCCGTGGATGAGCAGGACTGGCCCGCTGTAAACATCATCCTGCAGGGCTGCTAGATTCAGATCCTGGTCCACGTGGAAATGGGGATCTGACACGTCAAACATCACACCCTCATTCCCCGAGCAGTCATCAAACTTAACTGGGAAAAAACGAGACAAACACAGAACACACAAACGTTGTTTTGACACCACTCTAAACAAATTATAAACAACAGAAATGTCAGGAAAAATAGGCCCCCTGACAGTCATCGAGGTGCAGAGTGCAGTGTGAAGATAAAACTGCAGGAGCTGTCAAACAATACTTAAAAGCAGGATTTTTAGGTTTAAACAGATACCCTGAAGATATACATATGACCTCTGCAGAGTAGCATGTTATGAGGGGATGTCAGTCAAGCTTCAAAAACAGTCTGATCTCTACTTACACATGACGTTTGAAAGTTTAAGACCCCCTCAGCAAAAGATGCTACCCAATGTGGACTTTTGTAGGAATTTGGTTTTAACAGCAAAAAATCCAGTATCGAGTTACAAGACAGGAAGAGGAAAAAATGGATTTGTTACAGAGAAAACTAAATGTGTCATCTTCAAGTTGTGAGCAAGTGATGTAAGCACGTGTAGGCCTGTTTCGTCTGAGTGAGGGAGATACTGCCAAAGACTCAACCAGGAATTATCCCTTCTGATCATGCTCATCCTCTTTTTATCTCTCTCTCACACTTCTGTTGGTGCAACATGATCCCCATGTCCTCCCCCACCCTTAGCCCCAACAATCCTCCTCTGCCTCATCCGTTACCCCCTCTTAACCTTGGTCTCCCATGACGATGCTTACCGAGGTGGATTGGGGAGGGAAAAAAAAGGGGGTTCAAAGAGGAAGTCTGGATGTGAGCTCATGTTGGTGATTAGGAAAAGCAAATACAGCAAGCAACAAGCTGCTGTGGATAACCTTCAGGGTGAAAGTAAAGCAACATTTCATTCGTGGCTGTTTTATTTTAATTTCTTTGTTTTTATTTAGATCAAAATGAAACTACTTAGTTAGCTGTTAAACTGAAAAGAGATGTTTTGGTGTCATGGAGGTTTGTCCCTCTAATTGAATCTGGTTAGATCACCATGGCAACGCGCAAATAACTTATAACCTGCTTCAGAGTAAATTTAAATTATGTAATGAGTTTCAAAGCTTATGAATGGTGGTAATTCAACAATTATAATATAAAACAAAAAAATATCAAAAGCATCATTTTCTTCATTGAAACAATCAAATTTCTTTACTCATGAAGTGTAGTTAAAATAAAGTTTATTCAATTGAAACACTAAAATCAAAATAAGGTTTATCACTCACACTCTCACGCACAAACCTAGGGACAATTTAGAGCTACTCGTTAAACTAACATGCATGTTTTAAGTGTGTGGGAGAAAACCCACAAGTGCATGGGAAGAAGATGCACCACAGAGAAAAGATTCAGTTCAGGAGGTGATCCTGTGATCATCTCAATGAGAGGCCTCTGATTGGTCCATACAAACTGCTAAAATCATCTCTGATCGTCACAGTTTCATGATGAAAGTTGTATCATTCAGGTCGCATTTTCAGCCCCTTCTTGTCACAACCCACCTGGATGTGAAGGACAAGGGGCTGGTTTTTACCAGGCTACAAAAACCCATGAACGGAGATAAAACAGACATTGTCCGTGGGACAGATTTGTGACAAATGATGGCGGATCAGCGTTTTTTTTTGTTTTCTGGAGTGTGGACATATCCTACAGTGGGAGTGGGAGTGTCTGGGTGTGTCTCAGCAGCTGTGGAAGGCGTGTGCGAAAACGAACGCCAAACAAGCACGACGGCTCATCCACTGTTCGGCGTCAGATGAAGTATGTGAAAGCCTTAACTCCTGCACTGCCAACTAAATAAATACAATTTTATTAAAATTTGTCAAAGGAAGGGAACCCTTCTGTGTGTGTTCTGAAAGACCACAACTCAGATCCATTTGAACTCAGTTTTATTTATATTTCAAGCAGTTTGAAGATCAATAATCCTTTTCCAAAGACGCAGCACAGCTTCAGCCATTAGTACAAAGGAGGCTCCAGGTCTTTTATGCACAACTAACTAATAAAAAGATAAGAATGACAAACAATAACTGTCTGCAATGCTCTCACTATTTTACAGATTAAACATCAGTGCAGTTTGCAAGTTGAGGTTTAACAAGAGAAAGAGCAGACAAAACTTGACATGAGCTGCATGCTGATAATGTGTTTTTTGTCCAAGTTAAAGATGAATGTCAGCAACTTTCAGTCTGTCATCTGTTTGACTTTGTGCCACTTGATCTAGTTTAGAGTCACAGGATGAGGGGGCCTCTCCCAGCAGGAGACCCTGGACAAATCATAATGTTTCTAGATGTTCTGAGAGATCTCAGAAAAATCCCCATGGTCAGTCTGAATTTCTTTGTTTGATATTTATTAGGAAGAAAACCAATTTGACTTGGGTTAGTGACTCAGTTTGTTTTCTGTTCTTCTTCTGTTTAACTTTATAAACGTGTTTTTGTCAGCCTGGCTGCAGAAAACGGATTTTCTTCCCCTCTGATGAATAGAATTAGTTGCTTTGGAGTTAAATTAGCTTTTCTCTTGTGTTAATACCACCTTTCCAGATCTAGTGAAACTCTGGTAAATATTTAATTTAGAGGTTTAATTTATGCAAACTTGACAAACCTCCAGCAAGCATCTGGCAGTTCACCAGAGAGTCTTTCCCCGATAGCAGATGAAAGTTCAGATGAAAAGGTTTGTTTTCATTTGTTTGCTTTTTGTGTGGGCTACACCCACACTGCAGTCAATTTACAGGAAAATCTGATTGTTTCAGATTTCCATCACCTTTAAGTATTGCTTTATCAAAGAACCCTGTTATGTTTAAAGTTTGCATGTGAGAACAAAGAGATTTTTTAAAGTGAAGCTGCAAATTATATAAGGTACAGTGTAAAAATACACCAATGTTTTCTGTCTTTTTAAGATGGTAAGCACATATTTTTTTTTCTTAGAAATAATAAACAATTTTAAAAAGTTGCAAATAAGAAAATGTAAAATTGTATATTTTTTTGTTTGCATTGTTTTTTTCACATAAACAGTTTGTTTCCTGCATTACACAAGTGGGATGTAGCCTCCTGCTGCAGCTGTAAACTTGTGCACCACTCTGATGCAACTATGATGTCATCTGACATTGATAAAACTGTGGTTTTCAAAAAAAAGAGTTATTTTAATTTTTTTATAAACAGCATGGATGGGAGCCAATCCTCATTTGAAGAAAGCAGCACACCAAAGAGCTCTGGTCATGGTTTTGCTTGTGGTTTCACTTGTTCTGCAGACAAGGACACAAACTTAACAGAACAGACACAGCGAGCGCTGAGCCATATGGTCCATGAGCACGATGACATGCACAAAAAACCTAGAAAAAAAAGAGACAACCTAAAAAAAACTAGTTAAAACTCTGAAACATAACTCAGCTGAAACTTGTGCACAGATATAAGCTTTCTATTTCACTAGCAAAAAGCTAATAATCTGCAGCTAAATGCTAGCTTTAAAACAAGTTAGTTGTAACAAATTAGCTTCACCACAGGGCTTTGTAATACACTAAACTGTAAAACCTTTAATTATTTAGTCAATATAATTATTTTACACTTCTAAATAAGAATTCAAACACTCAGCCGTGGTCAGATGTTTTCAAGTATTGCGATCAACTCAACTGTTATTAGTGTTTGAAGTAAATAATTTGGTGTGTTTTTGAAAGTAATTTTGGGAAAAAAGCAATTTTACAAAAGGAGTAAAGCAGCATCTCGTCCCTTTGTGCTATTTTGTGCTTTAGAAGCTTCACACCCAGACTTCGGTCCTGACATTTGATCCAGTTTCATCAGAGTTACCCCCGAGATTAGAAAAAAAAAGACAC